>CM053504.1:76598125-76765625 GCA_028627145.1 Eidolon dupreanum | reverse complement strand
GACATTTTAACTCCCCTTTAGCCAAAAAGAATTTTTAAAAATATGTGTTCCATTCCCACAGCTTGCCAGTTGCCTCTACCATAAGAAAATGCTGAATATGACATCATATCACTAATATGCCCTCTCAGTTGCCAAATATTTTGGTTGTTAGATTTTTTTTTTTTTTGAGAGGATGGTACTCATAAAATCAAGATCGCTCTGTCACAGGAAATGTATTTATAGGAACTGTTTTAAGACGTTTATTAAAAACAAATCTGGTGATGTGTATCTCTATTGATTCAAACACTAGAAAGAGGCAAATTGTACATACATTATAGTTAGAAAAAATAGCCATTTGGAATACCAGCAGAAAGCTTTTGAAACCACGGATGCTTACCAGTTCTTCATTTTAGCTTTCTGAGACAGACAGCAAAGTTTGATTGTACATGTTCCTTATATGGGGCCAATTCTATACCATTTTTAAAAATGCCTTCACGCATACGCTGGAGAAGCAGATTTTTGTTTATTCTACAGTGTGTATTGTACTGGCTCTAATTCTGCATTCAGCGGCTTTTGATTTGGTGCCAGACATCTTGTGGAGATTGTGTATGCTATGCGTTAATTGTTCAAAATGCCTATCTAAGAGACTTTACATTTCTTGAGCTTCATTTGTTGTTTTGGGTTTGAGCATCTATGCATTTCTGTGTGTATGTGTGCTTATGACCAATGTGTGTTTTAACCCAAATTGTTGGAGTTAAGTGTGATCAGCTATTTGTTACACAAGCGTTCCTCTGAAGAACAACACAGCACTGAATTCCTTCTTTTTTTCCCAGTGACAAGTCAATTACTTGTTTAAATTCAGTTTGAACTCTCTGAACTGAGAGAGGCCGGAGGAAGCAGGTTTTCCCTGTGAATAAACAAAAGAAGAAAAATGTAAAATCATTCTAAAACACTGGGATTTCAGGTTGTGGGAACAGTATAATTAAGCACTACAACAAGTATGATTTCTGCCTTTTGAACTGGCAGCTATAGGGTTTGTAAAATCAGTTTTCCTCTAACTTCCTAGGAAGAGAAATACTATAATCAGTGATATTTTAGGAGAAACAAAGGAAAATGTGAATTTTCTATTAGCTGAAGTTATGAAGTGTTTCCATGACCATATCCCACAACAGACTGTTGCCTTCTTGCTGTGAAATATTGGACCTGTCCTCAAATGTATGGACTTCATGAAACCAAAACCTATGAAAAATCATAACACTAGAGCTGTCAAAGACTAAATCTTGAATATAAACCTGAATGCATTTTTAAAAATCAGCTTCTTCTCACAGGACAATATAATGAACTTGACCAAATAAATTTTGTGATTTCTTTTCTGTGTGGGTTTGAGATTTAAATACAAATGAATCCCATTCTCAGATAAATTTTAAAAAATTGAAAGCATTACTTCTTAACTGTGGGATAGAGGATTTTTTTTTCTTGCAGATGCAGTTTAAGTGTTAGGAGTATAAGCTTCTATCAAATTATGCCGCTGTGTCTGTCCTCATTCAGGCTATAAACAGCATGAGGCATTACCTGGTCCACAATAAGTACAGTTCTAGCTCTAAATTTTAAATTTTATAACTGCTTACATCTTCTAATTCATCAAATGAGAATTTTAGTAAGTAATTGTTTGGTCAAATTCTACATATCTAAAAATAAAGCAATTGTACAAAGATAAAATTATGGCAAATGAAATTGAAAACAAAAGTGGCGAAATTTCCTCCTAATGGTAATTTAAGATCACATCATCAGCTCTCGCCAGCCTGTGCATGTGTTAAACCGTATAGAGAAACCTATAATTATTGTAATTGCTCTTTTTGCTTTATACTAACAAGCTTCAAACCATGTTTCAAACTAGTTGTTTTGAAATAGTTATTTGTCAAGTCATCAAATCTCAGAAAGTAAATGGTAATGAGCTTTCCATGTTTATATTCTGACTGTTGGTCATATTATGCAGCTTTTCAACTCCATAAAGTTCAGAGATAGAAATGGATGTTGATTATTTCTGATATCAGGGCCAAAAAATAAAATAATTTCATGATTTCTGTTTAAGATAAAAAAAATGGGAACATTTTAATATCAAAATCTTGCATTTGGGATGCTTTCTTAGAAGAAAGTTTCCTATGAATAAGTACCATTTCAGTCAGCCACCTAAATTTTTTAAGGCTAAAAATTAGGATATGAAGTGTTCAGCCTTTTTTTTTTTTCATATAGCACAGGAAGTGCTAACATAAAAAGATTAATATTTAAATAACACCAGTAATAATATTTTCCACTACATTTTACATATGGCCCTTTCTTACAAACCTCATAGTTGATTCCTGTAGCCTCATGCAAGTAGCCACTGGGTTTTAAAGTTTTCAGTAGTGCATCAACTATGCAAATTGCATTTAGTATTTTTAAAAGATATTTCACATACATACTATTTTCAGAATCGTGATTATAAATGAAAGTAGCTGGTATAAATGCATTGCTATTCAAAATTATCATTTAGCTGCTATAATGGAGCAAAAATTTTAGGTCATAAGCTAATATAATTTCTCAGTTCCCCACTGATTCAAGAAAACAAAACATATCAATGAAAAAACATGTAAGAAAAACTTTTTTAAATGAGCTTACTTTTTGATATTGTTGACATAGAAAGCATTTTAATTCACTCATTTTAAAATAACAGTGGAAATTTTCTCTTTTTCCTCTGTGCTCGATTTCTTTAAACAAAATTATATTGATTTTGTTCTTTAGGTTTAAGCTGGTTAAAATTCACCAGACACTTAATCTTAATATTGTGACTACATCTTGCTCTCTTGCCTCTGATTAAATTTCCAAAATCCCTGCATGAGATTCACAGATGCCAGTTTGACTATTTCTCTGGGACTAATTTCTTACCAAGAAAAAAAGAAATGGATCAGTTACATCTTTGGTTAATATTATTTAATCCCTAATTTCTGGTAGGGCTGAATATTTTGAATATAGTGTTGGTAATTGATAAGCATTCTTATAGAGCTAGGCGTTGGCATTGTTTCAAGAAGAATTAAGAAAGACTTGGAGCACTAGGGAAAGAGAGTTGAGGAGAAAAGTGTCCAGGAAAAAAGATCTAATAGCTGATGTAGTCTTTAAATACCTTTGCAACTGATCTACAGGAAATTATGCTAAAGAATTGTTTGTTTCCTGTTCCACTATAAATATGGTTTGCATTACACTCCTTATTTGTTTTTGTTTGTTTTAACTAAAATTTTCAGTACCACCACAGAGGTTTGAGAATTAGTGATTTCTTCTTATAACATTTCTTTAATGGCTTTTTTTCATAGTTGCATTTTGGACATTATCATGTTTCATCAATATGAATGTTGTGTGAGTGTGTTTCCAAGCCATTGAAACTTCTGTCACTGTGATGCCACTAAGGGGGAACAATGCTTTAGTGTTATTTCTTTATAATCAGCATGTAGCTCTACCTATGGTTAGCAACCTGGCATTAGGAGATTAGTTTTAGTTTTTTGTTTTTTTTTTAAATCTTAATTTCTAATCTACTGAGAATATATGGATTTTAGATATGATTGTGGCAATTTTAAGAGTTATTAGAATTTAGATTTACTTTTATCTTAAGAAGAAAATGCAGTAGAGAGATTTGCTCTGCATATCAAAACTAAATGCATGGCTTGTAACTGAGAATTTCAGGACAAACACACATAAGATTACTGGGCATTTTTTCTGTCCTCCCCGTCTTCCCGCCCCCCCCCCCATATTATTAGCGTTACAAATTACAAAAAAAAAGCTCATTTTTCAGTCAATATAATTGAAAGGTAATTTTGGATTTAAGTCTTTCAGAGTTTGTGTATATTTGGGTTTAAATCGGCCCTTAATACTTAAGGCATAACTCTAAGGTGACATAGGGTAAAGTTATGTATGGTAAACAGTATTGATTACTAAAAAAATAAGATTTGGAGTTTTGTGTATTCATAAAATATTTACAATATATTTAGGAAATGATCATAGTCCTTTAAAAAAAAGCAGCATCTATATACTAGGAAACGAATGAATACTGACAAATCTGACAGAGATACTTCTACAAAATACTTACATTTTGAAGTACGAAGTGATCTGCTAAAAAGTTTTGCATGGAATTTTTAGAAAACTTCCTTAATTGGAAAGTTGTTAACATTTTAGACTCTATAGTAGACTATTTGGCAGATTATCGTATCACCTTACGTATATAGATATCACATTTTATTAAGCAAAATGAAGTTATCCTTCTGAAGACTAGTTCTGGAGGTTGAATTTCTGATTTGGTGCTTGAAAATGGTCTGATAACTAGTTGTTTCTTTCACTTAGACTTTGAGACACTTTCTGTTTTGCAGTGCTGAGGGTTCACAACTTAAGTTCCATACTACAACCTTTTATCAATAGGTATGTTTGTGTCACAATACTGTATTCTGATGAGAATTTTAAAATTCACATGTGTGATATTTTTGTCTTTAAATTCCATTTTGCTTCAATTCTATGCCTAGTTTTCTTTAAATTCTTCTTCCTTATTTCTTAAAGAAATCTTCACATACTAATCAAGGCATTTTAGCCAGTGACTTAAAAGGGACCCTCTACTATAACATTTTATTAGGGAGAGCATGCTGTTTTAAAGGCAGTCCACCCCCAACTTGTGATAAAGAGGGGTTTGAAACACCTGAGAAGTTAAGGGTGGGAGTAGTGTAGATGATGGTCTAATTTCAGACTCTACTGAAAAAATGCAGGCTTTGCATCCTCCGGAGACCTAGAGGGCTGTGCTTTCCTAGAGACCAAATTACTCTCCTCTTAAGAGAGGGCACATTGAGGTAATTGGTGGGACAGAGCGGGGAGAGTTGAATTCCAGCTGCTCCCATTGTAGCTGACCTGAAAATGAATAGGGGATGTTAAGAGTGGAGGCTAACATTTAACTTGGCTCTTTCACCTCCACAAACCTAAGGGTGAGAATTATAGAGTACTGAGTGCCTGCACCAATAATGATCCCGTTCAAGTGGGAATTGCTGTGTTGGGGAAAAACTCTCACACCATTTTAAAAATAGTTGATGCATTTACCAACCACAGTCCTATTACTGTAGCCCCAGTGAAGTTGGTCCATGATGAGGAAACGCTCCTTGTTTTGTTAGCCATCTAGTGAGTGTGTCTTGGATTCTCACCTCTTTGGTTACCATTTGAAAAGGTTCATGACAAACATTTGGAAGGTACTTACTTGTATTCCATCTCCAAGAAAGCGATCAAAAGTGGAAATGCCTATACTCTGTTTCCCCCAGAATGTACTTACACTCTCTCTCACACACACACACACACACACACACACACACTCTCTCTCTCTCTCTCTCTTTTGAAGGAAAATAATGCTGTATTACTCAATAGCTTTTCTAACAAATAAAACAAATTAAATTGATGTTACATGCATATTTAAACCCCATCCAGTTAAGTACTGATGTGATTAAAATAATCAAATGTATTACTTAAAAAATTAAAAAGGATAAATTTTGTACCCCATTATTTTATTGACTTTTAAATATAAATTGCAGAAATGTTGACATTCCTGATGGCATTATTAAGCTAAACTGACAAATCAGAGGAAAAAAGTTGATTGCCCAGCACATTATTATTTCTGCACCTGTCATTCCAGTTCGAGAGTGGAAGCGCAGCATACAGGAGCAGGGTGGATGCTGCCTGCTTAGGGTTCCTTTGTGTGATGTGGGGGGTGGGGATAAATGTTTCACAAGTGTAGTTTCACTTTGCAGTGCCTTTTTGTGTGTTGTTGTGATTAAAAGACTATAGTGTTTTTCATGTAGCTTTGAAATTAATGTGCACGTAATGGAGGGGTAGAACTCTCCAGTACCTGCAGCACCAAGCTTTTCTAAGCAGAATGGGGGGTGTCAGCTCTTTAGTAAAGTTGTTTAGAACACACAGCACCAACTTTCATCTCTACCTTGTGAATCTGTAAGGGGAATTAAGGGAAGAAGAGGGTCATGCCAAAATAATTTAGGTAAGATTGCAGATCTGGGATGAAAATATTTTAGATTTTTAATTTCTAGTTATATAGTGGCCAGAAGTTTGCTAGACTTTCAGTAAAATATTTTTAACAATAATGTAAGTTGTGTATCACTGCCAGTGCTTTGGTTTGAAATTGTGCTTTTTCCTTTAATGTATTTTCTCCTTGTTTTAATCATACCATATCATTTTTCAGACATTTGAACCCTATTTCTCCCTGTCTTATAGGTGGCAATGGTTGCTTCTTAAGATAGTTCTAGAATTTCTTGGGTGTTCATTGTCCACAATTAATTTCACACAGAGAAACTCAAACTTTCTGCAGCCAGTAGAACAAATAATGCCCTATTTCTTTTTGCCTTTTTTTAGGTCCTTTAAGAATGTTATTATATTCTTCGAAATGTAATGACATTAGATTTGGATTGAGAGGAAAAACAGTATCTTTGTTTCATTCCATCAAACGGATAGGTTGAGTGTGCGAAGAAGTGGTTAAAATGCCATTATTTCCGAGAAGATACTAGTCAGCACTACTCATATGAGTATAGATTTTGTCCTGTGTAATAATTGAAATTCCTAGACTTTAATAACACTTAATGTGTAGCGTGGATCCCACTTAATCTCCCCCCTGGCTTCACAGCAAAATGTTTACATAAATGAACTCTCAATTTTGATATCAACTATTTAACTCTGTCTTTTCAGAGTTAATACTACTTCCATAATTAAACATGTTCCACAGTTAGTTCCATAGGAGTATTATCTTAAAAATTATGTTCTTTTCTGCCCTTTTAAGCCATCTGCTGACTAGGTCAGCAAAGAAATGGGAGTCTGATTTTATTCTAAAGCAAATAAGTTATTACCTTACTATTGTATCAGACATTCAGCTTCAGAGGAAGTAAAAGACAAAATTCCATCGTATTGTCATTTTGTTACATTTGCAGCAGAAATGTGTATGCTCGAATTGGTTATTTTCAACTCATGACAGCTGTGATATTTAAAATGATCACAGCTGTTGTGACTTAAAATTGATTTTCCTATTAACACCTGAGAAAAAGACCTGAGCGGTATTAAAAACTTAAATAAGGTAACTGTAAAATTAGGTCTGTTGATGTGAATCTGGTAGTCCTACTTCCCAGAGGCTGCAAAGTGCAGCAAACCTCGGGGATGCCTCCAAGGAGAGAGCCAAAACTGTTGGAAATAGATGTGTGATTGTTAAAAGCGGTTACTTTTTAAAGAATTTATGTAATAAGAAGACCTCTTGGTCCAACTTTAAAATGTCAGTTTTTGCTAGTAAAACCCTTAGGATTCAGTTTACTTAATTAATTCCAAGAAAGATGGCTTATAAGAATCATCATGAGATCCTAACCTCTAAACTTTTTTACCTTTCAGTGTGACATTGAGAAATGCGAAAGCATACTAAATTGTTGTTTATGGAGGAAGTTTTGATTTTATGGCTCTTTTTCTCTATCATGTCTAGATGATGAAAAAAAAGAAAAAGAAAAACAGATGAGAAAAGATAAACGAAGTATGCCTAAGCACTTGTTTTTGGAATCTTTAATACATTTTAATATTCACTTTGCAAATCCATTTAACTTATTTTAGAGTTAGATGGTGCTTCCTGCGTTCCATTGATCTATTTTGATGTTGACTTTCTTGGGATAATCAGTGTGTTTAGAATCTCGAATGTGGCAATAGATTTCCTATCTAACAATATAACCAATGTAACAAAACTTAGGTACATTGAGATATTAAGATGGTTTCATAATTTCAATGATGTAGTGTATAAAATATACAGCTGGCATGATACGGAATTATTTATAGATAATAGTGCTTTCACAGATGCATTGCCAATAGGGAGCTATGTAGATTAAATTCTTTGGCTGGTCCTAGACTTTTACTCATGTAACTCAATCAGAAATGAAAGCATGACAGATTATATGATAATAAATGTATGACTGGACTGGAGAAAGTATGGATGGGTGAGTAGATAGATGGGTAGATTATACAATTAGACAGTAATAGATAATGCCAATTATTTATTACTCAAAACTTATTCATCAAAAATTTACATACAATGTTATTGTGATTATTTAATACAGTTTAGAATGAGTTAGTTGAAAATAGTAAATATCTTCCATCACATAATCAATAGAGGTGATTCCAAAAGTTCCAGAATGAACCAAGATCACTGATTTCAAAGTTTTAGATTAGGACTGATAGACACCACAAGATCACAAGGTCAAAATGTCATGTATTAAGTGATCGGTGAGTAGAAATGGATATTTTGTTGTTTAGTTAAAGGAAGATACTATTAGAGATCGGCATCGTTTACATGAAGATTTCAGAAAATAGAAGTGAATATTTGTCACTAGCATACTCTGATTACAAACATATCTTTAGAACAGTGGTGCCCCCACCCCATTCCAGGACATATGGCAATATCTGAAAATTTTTTGGTTGTCACAACCGCAGTAGTAGAGTGAAGGTTTGCCTCAGGCATCTAGTGGGTAGAAGCCAGGGATGCTGCTCATCATTCTACAGTGCACAGGTCACCCCTCACTAGTGCTGATGTCGAGAAGTTCTGCTTCAGAAGTAATACATTTGAACCTTAATAATTAAGTTTTGGCATGGTGAGTCGCATTATGAGTGGTAGCAATTTGTTCTCCCCTCCCCACCCCACCCCTCCCCCCCTTCCCCTCTCCTCTCCTCTCTTCTCCCTCTCCCCTCTCCTCTCTTCTATGAATTTCTCTCTCCCTCCCCACCCCACTCACTCTTGGCTTAGCACTCTGGACTATTGTCCAGGTATAGCCACCATTTACCATGAAAGTGTGAGATTTTGTTTGAAGCGTTGTAAATATAGTACATTATTTGTGAATCAACTGAAATGGCTTTATAGCCACTATTAGAATATGTCGAGTCGATAATGGACATTTCTCCATACCCTAAATATATATTTATATCTTACCTTTCAAAATATCTTCAACTGTTTCTCACTGTAACTGTTGGTTTATCAGAATCATTCTAAAAGTTAAAGTTTATTCACATTATTTTTTTCTGTAGGACATAAAGAGGGAAAATGAAATAAATTAGCATAAAAGAATCTTAGTTATTAATTACATTTAAGTATTTTTAACATTAAGGAAATTGTTTGCATCATAATTAAATATATCCTGTACACCAATGAAAGATTAAAGATTGAAACCAACATTAAAGACTCTCTTTTCAGTTTTCCCAATAATGTAGCTTCTTTCTCCACCCACAACAGGGCATCTCCATTTCTGCCGCTCCCGCACTTCCCATCAACGTTAGATAATTCTTGGCAGAGATTTGGAAGTGATTTCGAAACCTCGATTGACTTCCCTAGCACCCTGTGGAGGAAGGTGGCGTTATCTGGTGGCAGAGTCTTACACCTGCCAACTTGTAGAACCCAGAAGCACACCTCATTTCTTAGATGCCAAGGTTTGGAGAGAGCTGCCAAGTCTGACAGTAACGAGTGCCACTCTTCAATTTCCTCCTCATGCCATACGAGGTTCTCCAAGGTTCGATCAGAGTAGAGATGGCAGCCTGGCACAGAAGTGGCAGTTCTGATTTGCAGTCTAGCTTTGGTGTAGGTGTACCTACATGCTTTCACTGCTTGGCTGTAATATTTCAATTTCATCCCCACAAGTATCCTCAGTCGCTGTACTGAGAATCTTCCTGTTTCCCTGCCCAGCTTGATATAACACAGTTCTGGTAAAATCACATTTATGCCTTTGAGTTTGACTGTGTTCCTCACAACTGATGAGCCATCTTATGAGATTGTCCTAAGTTGACATTTATTTTGATTTGTTTTCCATGTTTCATTGTATAGTGCTGTTGTACTCAAAGTGAGTGAAAAGAAAAAAAAAATTAATATTTATGTGTGTGTGCCAGACAAATAATAAAGATTACCATTTTGATGATGTTTTTATTGATTTGAGTATTTCTGTTTCTGGGGGATGGTAATATATTTTTTTAATTGCAAATTTACTTTAAAGTCTAAGCTCTTCCAGGAAGCATTGACCTTGTTTTCACTTTTGATCAATCATTGATTACCTGTGTTAGACTCTCAAGAATTCTCTTATATTCCATATGTCCCAGTACCAGCCTCTGCATAATATTAGAACAATAACTTGCTTACACATTGGTTTTAGGATGTGCTTCAAGAATCTTGCTTGTATTGAATTTGTCAGACCTTTACAGAGCATAAAATCAATCTTATTGTGACTTTCTTGCAGTAAATATTTTATCGTAGTAATAATCAATATTAAATGAAATATATTTGCAAGACTCAGTTCTTTTCAAATACTTTCTAATTTAATCCTTACTGTACCCCAGTAAGATAGGTGGTCCAAATGCTGTTACCCCATTTCACAGTCTAAGACTGGCATTTTCATTCACATGTGGCTATTACCATTAACTGTAAGTTTATTAAAATAAAATTTAAGAAATATAGTTCCGCAGTCACACGAGCCACATTTTACGTGCTCAGTGGGCACGTGTGGTTAACGGTGGCTGTATAGGACAGCACAGATATAAGACATTTGCATCCTTGTTGTATTGGATGCTGCTGGTCTGGGAAATGGAAGGATTATGGGATTAGATCACTTACTCAAGATCATATGGGTTATAACAGAACCAGAGTCACTTCTCCTGTGTATGTCAATATATTTTTAAATTTTTTGTAGCTTTATATTCAGCAAACATCTGAAGTAAGAATTGATACTTTAATTCTGCCTAGAATTTTAATGGATGTGTATCTCATCTGTGTCCATCTCTTTTTTATTACATTTAAAGCTTGATTTAAATAAACTTTTCAAAGGATACACCCCTTTGTCCATCCGCACACAGTAGGGACTCTGAATCTCCTTCCTCCGAATCAGCCAGTGGTATCCTCCATGAGAGGGACCTGTCCCAGTGCATCTTTTCACACTTGTTAGCAGATTGTGGACAACCAAGGAACGTTTATGCAGCCAAAGGAATGAGTCACATGTCCACCATACCTTCATGCACCTATACATGCAGTGAGTCAGAGCCCCTTGCATAGACCATGCTCCCTAAGAGCTGGGCTTTGAGAATTTAGAGGAGAGAGCTCATGCCTTTGCTCTGGCTGTTCTAGTAAAAAATGGTGTTTTGTTTAAAGAAAGATAATGTGTATTTACTCACATAATCCAAATATCTCTTCAAAATAAAATAAAAAGCCTGCACATCTTATCCTTAACACTCGTTTAGTCCCTTACCTGACTTTGCATTATTTTGAAATTTTCACATCTTCTGATGAGCTTTCAAGCATTTAGAGGATAAACTTTTATTTTTTTATCTTCCCTTCAAAGATTAGCACAATAATATGCATACAGAGATGCTCAAATAATGCTTGTTGAATGAATCAATAAGTATGGAAACTTTTTAAAATGCCGTTGTCCTTCAAGTTTCCACCTATCCCAGTAGGACATTGTTTGTAAAATGAACAAATGAATAAAATATATATCTTTTTATTCCTTGCATTATCGAATTATACATCTGTGCCTAGTGAATATTGGTGGTGCTAATGACTATTTTTCATTCATATGTGCACATTCAAAATTGTATCAATGATCTTTCAAGTATAACTATGGATGGCAATGGATGAATGGGCCAGTCCTAGACAGTGAATGAGTGTGTCTCTGCTTTCTACCTATACTTCTTTAATAGGTAAGCCGATTGCAGAATTTTTCCCATCATCATTGTATTGGGAGCACCAGGAGCCTACACTCCTGGCAGATGCTTTCTCCTTGGGCTTCTAATGGTATACGCAAACCATCATTTCTCTGGGTAATAATTATGGTGTTAAGAGGCATTTATGTTCTATGCACTCTTTTAGCTTGTACCCTGTTTAGTTCCTGTTATGCAAATACTGCTTTAAACTTAGAAATGCCAATTTGCATTAATATTTTGGTTTCATATAGCTAGCTAATGCATTGCACAAACAAGTGCATTTTAATGAGAACTGGCAGAATGTAAAAAAAAAAATGTTATTCATTAAATTCTATTGTAGAAAATGCAATAGTTGGTTGCCAGAAATCATTAAGACAAAATATAATGTTTGTTGAGGCCACAAAGATATTCCTCTTAGAGTGCTGGCCCGTATGGCATTCCATGCTCCCAGATTCAGTGCTGCTCACGCAGGAATTGAGGGTTGGGGTTATTGCTCTGAAGTAGAAGGCGGCGTACTATTGGCGTTTGGGTTTGTTTTTAAAATGTAAACATATTTTGCTTTTTGACATTTGCCGTAAGGAATTTGCCATCGCGAATCTACCTCTGAGTGAGTGTGGACTTTAAAAGTCATAAACACCAAGTCGTAAAGCAGTGTATTCCTACGCCTTACATTTTGATGTTAAGACCTGAAATGGGGTTTTGCTGTTTTATGACTTTTTTTTCCTTCCTGAAATTTTTTATCAGAATTGTGGGCATAATACTTTTTGATGGGCAACGTGTAGGAGAATAAAAATTTTGCAAGTGGATTTTTAGAACTGAACTATTGTTAACACATGGACTTTTAATGCTGCTGTCATGGTTGTCATATTGTCATAGCTTGTGGTTCCTAATTATAATGAGCTTTTTTGGTGGCGTTTTTGCAGTTGTGTCCCCCCCCCACAACCCCCCCCCCCCCCGCCCTACTCATCAACTCACTTTTCCCAGAAGGAGAGCTCCAAAAGCCTTTGAAAATTCTCATGATTTTGCAAATCCACTCTATTTTTGTCTAGAATACAGGGAAGTTAAAACTGTGGCTGGTATGATGCCATGTTTTGAATCCAATTTTAAAGCAACCCTTTGCAACCCAGTGAGTAAAGCTGACATCTTTGTATCTGTAATGAAGATAATTATACCTGCAAGGTGACATCACTAGCGAAGTAACAAATGCACTTGAAAACTGAGTCTCTGGTCTTCTCTGAATTCTGTAGACCACTTTTGGCATTTAACACTAGACACCTCTTTCATGCTTGTCGTTTGAGAAGTTGCTTTCAGATGAGCTTACTAAAGCTGACTGACACAGGGTTAAATTAATTCTTTTCTTTATTACTCAAAGTGATACAGACCTTTCTTGGACTAATGTAGCTTAATTAGTGGTCAATTAAAACTGAACATTGCTGAATTGAAGTTCTTTGATCAAACTCCCTGGCATGGGTTCTCTTTCTTTAACTAGCCACCATCTTGAATTCATTTGGAATCAGTAGTATAAACAAGTTTAAAACTGGTTCTTTTATAAGAAAGTCAGCAGGCTTGTATAGCTGTGTCTTTTTTTTTTTTTTTTTTTTACTTCTGTAGGCGGCAATTCAAAGGCATGCTAAATGAAAACAGTACTACACCCTGAAAAAAAATATACATTTTTAAAAGTAACACTAAGTAGTCAGAAAACAGTCAATACCCCCACCTATTTATTCTAGACTGAAGATAAATTTCCCAATTTCAGTGGTTCATTTTTTTTTTTTGTTACATGGAAGGCTAAAAGAAAACTCCCCGCCCTCGCAAAGTCTACAGTTATATAAAAAGTGAAACAAACAAATAAAAACCATGCCGGGGTTTGGGAGAAAGGTGGGACTGACACCTTTACAACATATAGGCAGAGATTTAACTCAGCTGCCCCTCAATTCATTCTTTACTACTCTTGGGAAACTATTTCACCTCTGTGCCTTTAGGGTGGGGTTGAGACATTACTAAATTTACTTGTTGATTTCACCATTTTTTTGGGGGGGGGGACACTATTGCATCAATATGACAACTGGTGATGGAGTGTCTTTCATATAGAGCACTAGGTTAAAACACACTGCTTTTTGTAGAATTTTGGTGCAGTTAAAAAAAAAAGAAAGAAGGGATGTGGGGGAGCCGGAAACTGGGAGAGAGAGAATCACTAAATATTTGTAAGTAAATCGGTCTGTTCCTTTTATGCAGTTACATGTCTTAATATTTAAAGTGTACATGCCATTCTTGTCTAAACATAAATTGGTACCATTTAGTAATCTCAGTTTTCAAAAGCCTAACAACCTAAAAATACCATAGCTGGCATTCAGTTAGTGTTATATATTTTAAAGTATTAATTAAAACTGGCACTTTTGTGCTGAAAATAAAAGTAATAGATTAGGTTTAAATAGATAATTTGCTTAGTCTGTAGTGGCTTCTCTGATTTCTGAAATTCTCACAGAGAAAGAATTAGAAGGAAATTTTGGAACTGACCATGTAGCATTTCCCGCCCCCCTCCAAATGATAAAATTTTGTAATTTTCATTATTTAAATCCCAAAATTATAGTTATAAACAATAATTAAAATAAAAATTTTATCACTTGACAGAAGGAGAAATTGTTTATAGTCAAATGTGCCTTTCAGCATTCTCTCTTGCCTTCTCCCTAAAGGGCTGATTAGAATGTAATAATTGGGGATGATAGCGGGAGGAAGACGACAATTCCATTTAATTAAAGATAATTTATTTTACTTTAAATTGGTGATGTCCCACATGAATAAGAGTAGATTTAGCAGATAGATTTATTAATGGGTACTGACATCTCAGTTGACATAAAAAGCAAACATTTCTTTCCTCATTGTTTTTATTGTGTCTCAGCACCTGAAACTCCTGTCACCCGGCTTCCCCTCCTGCTTTGTAGAACTGTAGACTTTCCCACCAAATCTGCAATTATTGATTTATCAGTGAAACCAACTCGATGCTCTGCTGAGTTACAAAGCCAGGCCAGGAGCTTGAAAGGCTGCTCAGAGCCTCAGGATTCATACTAGAAATGCCTTCTTCTCAAATGACATTTTTTTTTTTTTTTTTGACTCACCTTTAATAGATCAAGTTCATGGATTCCTGGGTAGCTTTAGCATTTTGAATGATTATAAGATTGCCTTTGGTCTTGGGCAAGCTATTTACATGACTATTCCTTTAAGAGACCATGTACCTTGGATGTCATGGATAATGAAAAGTGCCACAAAAATATTGTTTGCATGGCTTAGGTTCACTTCTGACAAGCAATTGAGTAAAAATTAAGGCCCTTGTGTAATACTTTTATTGTCTCATGTAATTGCAAACAGATCCTGATAATTAGGGAAATTTTTTTAAAGTTAGAAAATGGGTTTAAAAATGCATGAAATTGTTTTCATATAGTCTTCTCAGCCTGTGTTCATTTTTTAAGTGGTATACCTATAGCAAATTTGTATTTATAATTCTGTAAATCCTAAAGCACTTTCTTTGTTTTTGACAAACTATGTTCTGTTTTCCCAATTTCTGTTTGATCTCTTTTACATTATCTCTAACTCTTACCCTCATATCACATACTCTGTTCTTATTCATGTTTTCCCTTGTTCAGTTGCCTAGTGTGTTTCATTCACATCATGTTTCTCTTCTCTGAATGAATCCAGACCCTCTGTGCACTTCTTTCTCCCTGAGCTTCTCCTGCCCAGAACTTCCTTTATTCACATCGGCCTTCTAGTTTTACTTATATTCATTTTTTTTCCTGCTTTGTTCCTCACATTTTCATATAAAATTCCTTTATGCAAATCACCTTTTCTTGCTTCTTCATATTTCAGTGGTGTGTCTTTGTAGCTTTATTTCAAAATTTAGTTCCATATGACTAATGTTTTCAAATGAAGGAAAGAAATGAGATTTTTTTTTCCCTTTTCTTTTTTTTTGGGTGAAAATCATTGTGGAGTTTTTATTTTGTTTTGAACCAGATGGACTTATTTTACCCTGTTTTGCCATTTTACTATTCTAAATTGTTAGATCAGTGGTGGCGTTTTTCAAGGATTAATTTTTATTAAGTCTTGATTTTCATGTTGTGTTAACCTTTTCCTTCCCCCCAGCCAAAGCATCATAATCCTTTTTATGTTTATTTAACTGGTTAGTTTTAATGACATGATCTCTCAGGCTCTTATTTTATCCTTGATTTCCTGCCCTTTTATTCATCTCCTTTTTTATTACTTCATTATCCTCACTTTACCTTACATCTTTTGCTGTAATTAATAGTGAATGAATGATACCGTCCCCAAAATTCTGCTAACAAATAATGCTGGGAAAGAAGAAATTTGTTTACTGAGCATTGAGGAATTGGTCTTGGGTTTTAAAATTCTGCAGTCATGATTCTGGGTGTGGGGACATGAAGGCAAGTGTTCAGATTGATTCTGAATTCGAAATGAAATCCTAGATATAAATTATCATGAGGGAAAAATGGTTCTCCATTTACACAGGTAAATTCAATTATACCTGTTGGCCAGTAGGCTGGGCCAGGAGTGAGTGAGTGAGTGTGTGTGTGTGTGTGTGTGTGTGTGTACACACACACTTTAGGAGCAAGTTTAGGAGAGTAGAGGGTGATCTATATGGCCAGCCAATGTTGCTTTCAGTGGCTCCTGCTGGTCAGGACAGAAATAGACACTTAGGTCAGAATGAAGATATATTCTATAACTCAGTAGTGTTGTTTCCCTCTCTCTTCCCATTTTCAGACTATTTTCTTTCTTTCTCTTTGTTCCAGTTTCTCCAGAAGTGTCACCATTTCCAAATACCTTCAGCCTTTGTCTTTTTCTCTCCTTTTTTGCTTTACTACTGTCAGATAGTTAAAGAATTTCATTAAAAGGGAAGTCGTTCCTCTTCGCAGCAAAAATTGGATGGGATGCTTTTATCAGCTAGCCTCTCTTTAGTAACTTCTGTACCCTCCGGGAAATGTCAGAATTTTTGAAAAATAAGTGAGAGGACAACTACGAAATCCCAAACCAGAAATACTCCCACCTTTACACAGAAGGCTTTCAGGAAGAGAAGCCCCCTCTAATCCGGGGAGGAAACAGGATCTGGGAGTGGCAGGAGGGACGCGGTTAAACGTGGTCCAGATGCAGCTCGGTCCAGGGGGAAACCTTGTGCTTGGTCATTTGGGTGGCCGTGCTCGTCTCACCTCCCCTTTTCCGTGCCCTCCTCCCAGGCTCATCCTAGGCCCTCCCACCCCTAGGCAAGCCGCAGGCCTTTCCGTACACAGCTGTGGGTCTGAGTTTCATGTAGGCAGCATGAAGTTCCTTCTCTTCCTCCTAGTATGAGTCCTGTGCTGTGGTCCTGCTTGCTCCCTGTCTGTCAGATCGCAGTTGTGATGCTGTCAGTTGTGTCTGACCAATCAGCAAACAACACCACAGGATGAAATTTAAACAGTGCAGATGCTCAGATACAGGGTTATGTTGACTGGACCACGAAGGGAAAGCAGAGGTAAGGTCAGAGTCTCCCCAAAGTGGTTATCCCGAGCCTGCCTGATCTGACACCTTTTCAGCTCCACTGTGCTGTTTTGGCTTGTACGCTGCCCATGTGCTTTGCCTTACTTCTTTCTTCCCTGCCATTCACCGGAACTTTCATTTTAATTTGCTGCCCTCGTTACTTTACCCCTTCATTTATTCACTTCCTTTCCTCTTGGATCGGTGCTGAGTGTCATTATGAATGTTCCTGGGTTGCCTCTAGGCTGAGGATCCTTGGAAAATGCCACTTGTGCAGGACTTTTGTGGAGACACTTTTAGGAAGAGACAACTGCTGAAAATCTGGGCAAACGGGTGGAATCGACAGACCTTATTTATTTTCCCTCTGGGACAATGAAATTTTCATTCGGTTACAACCATGGTTTTCTTTCTTACCATTGAGATGTATTGAATTGTAAATTGAGCTTAAATCATCTTTTTTGGGAATCATTTTAATTAGAAAAGATATAAATAGATAGAACCTAAATAAGGATGAATCAGTCAGTCCTTGAGAATTTGGGGGAAGAAAAAGAGTGGATATCTGCCCCCCTTTTCACAATTTGCAGTATTAGCTTGCAGGGTTACTGCTCGCCAAAGAAGAACGTTGTATCGCTTTCCTCTTCTGTTTTAAGTATTTAGTTGGTCCTTTTTATAACTTAGAGTGTTTACAGGGTTCTGTATTCCTTGGTCCCATCTGGAAAATATTTAAACTTCATAAGATCTATAAGACTAAAATATCACATATAATGGGATAGGCAGAAGGAAGAAAAATTAGACGCAGTGAGTGTGTTTAGAATAAGTCAGTTGTTTGTTCAGAAGCGGCTGCTAGAGGAATTGGAACAAATAGCGGTGTGCGGTGAATGGTTGGGTCCAGAGCTGTTCATTTCACCACAGAATGAGCCTTGGTTTGTAAAACTGACATTCTGTTGTGACTTCTAAATCCAAACAAATCTCTGCAAATTTCTGCCCGATCGAGTTAATAAGAAAATATATACATGCAGAGGCAAGAGCCGGGCGCTACTTGTAGTTCTGTCAGTGTCGGTGGAAATAAGAGACGGATTGTACCTACTGTATTACATTCAACCCGCACTTGCCAGGATCTCCAGCTCAGTGGGTTTTCTTGATTTTTTTTTTTTTTCCTTCTGTGCGAACAATGGGATGCAAAAAGAGGTTCCAAAAAGCAGACCTGCAAATACGGGATTGGAGTCCCTTCTCTTCTAATTGCCCTGTAACTGGGAGTGGTTTCCACGTTCCCACTATCACACTTGCAGCAGGAGAGGAAGACAGATGTGGTTTAGCAGGAACTGGCTTTCCCCAGGCCGGATGTGCTGTGGGACCAGGAGGTCGTTCCCCGCTTGCAGGCCTGTGATCTGCTTCACACCTGTGCTCATTTTTCCCCATGATCCATGACCTTGTATTAACCCGGAGTGACCTCTCACCTTCGCCCGTTCTTTGGGACTAGCTCTTGGCTAGTGGACTCTCCTTTTTCTCTGATTTACAGGTGGTTACTGGAGCCACATACACTTGTTTTTCATGGTGCACAGTGCACTTAGCAGCCCGGCAAGACCTGCAATTTCATCCCTCTCAAGGGGCAGAGAAGGGGATTGGGAGGTGGGGGTGCAAAGGGAGAGGTTGCTGTTCGCATGTGCTTTTCTATTTTGTAGCTCATATGGTATCAATTACCATTTGATGGCAACGCCAGGCCTGAGGCCCTTTGCATGTTTGTCCTGTGAGAAAGATCTGGAAGAACCGACATATGGTTTTGATTGCAGCAATTGCAGGTTGATAGAATGAACGCAGGGGTGAGGTGGGTGGGTTTTCCTTCCGGCCCTTTCCACTCTGGGTTGCTAATGTGCTTCGCTTGTGGAACTGGTCTTTTCATCATCCAACCCCTCCCCACTCCAACCCCAACCCCCCAGCTCCCTACCACTTTGCATTCCTTGCCCCTGCCTCCTCTGACTTCCAAATCCCCACCAGAAACATGTGGCCCACATTAAGGACCTTCAATTAAAACAAACAAAATAATTGTCTGCCCTTCTGTTAAAATCCCAGAGCAGGTCAGTCCGTCAGGATGATCAGGATTATGCTAAAGTTAAAAAACAAATGGGTGGTGGGGAGTGAGTTCCCTCTAGAAATGAGGGGCATGTTTTAAAATGGCTATTAGTTCAGGTTGTTAAACATTGAAATGATGCTGAAAAATGGCAGCGATAGAGATTAATATATCTGTGTGTGTGTGTGTTTCATTCAGAAAACACCTCTGAATTTGCTTTAGCATATACTGCATAGGGAAAACAGTTCTTTGAGGTTCTATCTTCCTGTGCATCTCAGGCCTTGAAATGAAAAAGCAAGTGTGGGTGTGTATGTCTGCGTGCTTCGGAAGGGAGATGATAGAGACCCATCTCTCCCATACACAGTAACTTCTCTCTTACTCAATTTATGACGGTGGGGGGTACCCAGGGAGAGACTCCTCATTACTGCTTCTCAGCAGGGATTGCATCTGCGAGTTTGCCAAGGGAAGGTCTAGTATTAGGGAACAGAGAGGCGAAGAGGGGAAAAGAACATTATAGACACTTTTAATGCTACCCATGAAAATGTTTTTTTTTCCCCCCAAGTAACATTTTTCTATAATGCTCTCAAATTCACATGTCTTGTAATCTGTTCTACAGATGGGTAGTCCATGAGGCTGCCTTTTTTACTTCAGCTATTGCATTTCAAAATATTACTCACAATTAGTAATTTATATAGTTTCAAAAGATAATATAGTATCCAAAAAAGTTTTTAAAACGTGAGGTGAATTATTACTTCTAAAGGCCACCTATTGAAGCCTAATTACAGTACTTCGTGATCTTTATTAAGAGGTGGTAAAAGCTTAAAACATAAATTATTGATTTAAATTGTAGAGATGTCTGTATGGTAGACTCTGTAGAGAAAACTGACCATATTTTTATTTGACTGTGTCTTAAAACATTTGCCTAAGACTACATTTTTTATTTGCACAAGCTTTCTCCTCCTAATAGACAGATTGGTTTGCTAAATGATCATGTCCTTTTTTTTTTTTTTTTTTTTATCAGTCTTGGTAATGATTATATTTTGCTATTTGGTAATCTTCTTACAGTTTAATAAAATTTTGTCCTCTGAGCTATTTGAATTTATAGCAACAAGTGATTAATTGCTTTGCTTTAGGAACATATTTTAATACTGACTATTTATTTGACTGGTATTTAATGGATACATATTATAACCTTAAATCACCCATCAGTTTAAGACTTAGCATTTCTGCTTGCTGTTCATGCCATATTAGCTGCTTTCAAAGAGTAGTGTGCTGAGAAGACCAATTTGGTGATTTTTAAAATATATATATATATTACTTTCCTGAAATATATAGTATTGGAAACTTGTAGCAAATAATATATCATATGGGTTGTTAGCCTACCTTAGAACACGTTGGGTCGGTCACTTAACAGCAGCTGTGCTGGAGAGATATTTGATTTGAGAAGACTTTTTGAACCTTCTCAGCCCTAACACCATTCTGGTTTTGAAATGAGAAAATGGAAAAGAGTTTTAGGGGAGAGAGATATCTCAGCTTTGAAAGGTGGTATAGGTAGAAAATCTTTTAGTCCTTCTCATATTAACCAGCATTTCTAATCTGTCCCCCAGCAGAGGACAAAGAATCTGATGAGAATGTGGGTTTATATTTTAGAGACACACTACAGAGGCATGAGATAGTGTTAGATACTAGCTACATGCTTCTTGCTTAGCATTAATTTGGTTTTTGGACTGAAATTTAGGAAAGCTTGCAGAGGAGGCAACTTTTTTGGTATACTATTTATTTATTTTTAATCCACTATTAAAATCTGATTCATTTTTCTATAGGATTACTATATTCGATAGTCTTTTAAAATGATTGAATTTATATAAACAGCAACAGTGCTAAAAGATGAAAAGTACCACTACATGTGTTTAAATATATGGTGTCTGAATCCTTTTAAAAGAAAAAAAGAAAACCTGCATCGTCAAAAGTCTGACTGTAGGGATCCTCAAACTCTGTCCTTGGAAGTCCTGAAAATTACTAGTGTTCTTTTTTTAGTTTGTAGTTACTCACAGTGAAATATTTATAAAATTATATTATGGTGTTTTTTTTAAATGTATGCAAACAACTACTAGATTACACTTGAATCGGAGTTGCTTTTATAAATTGAGGAAGGAGAAGGCCTGCAAAATTTTTACTGGGATGAAAAATTGCACTTGTTTTCTTAGGACCATCCAGGAAAGGTGAAAACTACTCTCATCTCTGAATGCCAAGGCCCCCCTGCCCCGGACCTCCCCTCACCCCCAGGCCCCTGCCACAGGCCCTAGTTACAGAATGCATTCACTTAATCTTTGAAGAGCTCCTTGCCTGTCTTTAGGGTCTGTTCTTGTTCATACGCTGCAAATATGCACTGTTATGTCCACAAGGAAGACATTACAAACATGGAGAAGGGCCATGCCAATTATGAGCAGGAAAAGACCAAGTCTGCCAACTATAGAATTATACTCAGACTCACGCCGTCCACCTTTTGAACAAAATTTGAACCTTTGAGGAAAAAATATTGGGGGTTCTGATGAGCTTCCCCCCCCCTTTTTTTTTACTCTTTGCAAATTATGACTTCCTGATCCTAAGAGGGTAGGGGGAAACCTCAAAGGAAAAACTCAACAGGCTTCCTAGACATCAAATAGTTCATACAAAACAACATTCTGATGACTTGCATGTAAATAAATCAGAAACATATGAATTAAGCTTCTCTCGAAATACATGTGAGCTAAAATTCGAAGTGCTGAGAAAATGTGTTTTGGTTTTTGCTGAGCCCATGACATTGTATGAGACATTGAACAAACACAAAGCACAGCTCGGCTTCCCCACTCATAATATTATCCCAATTCAATGGCACATCAGTTTACCATGTGCCTAAACATGAGCCACCTTTGGTGTGCTCCCCCACACTTAATTACTTGCAGTTTAAATGTTTTTCAATTAGAAGTTCGAAAATAGCATCACATTTCAAGGAAATGCAAATCTTAGCATTTTCTCACCCACTTGGCTCACGTCAGACTATTTTAGAAAATACCACAGATCTTGTTACCTTAGGAACAGTCATACTGGAATGACCCTCTTTGGTGGAATAGGTACGTTGCAGAAGAAAAGCATCATTATTAAGAAATTGGCTCTAAAGTTGATGCTGCCTATCAAATCAATGATAAAGCACCACAGGTAAATAACCTCATGAATATGAACGGTACCCTCTCTTGGCATTACTGTGGGGAACCAGCCATGCACTGCCAAGCTTGGATCATGACCTCAGAGATCCTGCTCTTTTTCATTGCTGAGCTGTGTGGCCTTGGAAGCAGTGGAAGTTTGCTTTCTCTTTCTCACATTGTGTTTGAGAGAGCTAACGTTAGGGAGTCTAAGTCTGGGGAAAGTTACAGAGTCCTTAGTGCCCTCAAATCCTCTCTCCTTGATACCTTGTTCCTCAGCATCTAGCTTTAAGTACAGGAGCTGAATACAGGCACATTTAGGGTCCGAAAAAATCCAGAGCTTCAGGCTTCTCCTGCTGAATGTAAGTCACTGACGTGCACTTGGATGTAATCCTGCATCTGTTCTTTACACCAGCACTGTCACCTGAGATTATCAGTTTGAATTTATAGAAAGGCTGTAGATTTCATCTTTCCTACTTAGGGATTGCTTATTTTGGTTGTTTAAAAAAACATTTTAATGTTCTTTTCCTAACTCCTTCACTCAAAAAGTGATAGGCAAATTGAATTGTTATTATGAGTCAGGTGTTGGAATATAGCTCTGAACAAGACAGACATCAGACAAGTAAACTTACAGCTATCTTTAGTCTGATAATGCACCAGTTAGGGAGTACAGGCTGCTAAAGGTAGAGGCGGGGCACCTATCCCACATTTATTTGGCTTGCAGGAAGTGAGGTCCAAGGATGAGTGGAAATTGAGTAGACAAAATGCAATGGTAATAACTGAATCAAAGGACAGAATGGCATACATCATAGTCCAAAAGTAGTCAGGATGGCTAGCGGTCCTGCTGCAAAACGATAATAGTAAGAGATGGCACTGAAATAATAAACAGTGGCCAGATCATAAAGTGCTTTGTGTACCCAATAAAGGAGTTTAGATTGTATCATGAATATAATGAGGAGCCCGTTAAATGGGCATGCCCAAGAGGTCATTTAATTTAAAAGTCCAGAGGGCTAGGAGGAACATCAGGAAGACGTAGTCACAGAAGACAAAGAAAGCAGATCTGACTAGAAGGAGGAAGTAGTTGACAGTGTCGGATGTTACTGAGAGATAAAAATGACATTTGGCTGCAATATCCATGAGCTCTGGGACAGGTTCATTGGAGTCCCGGGTGTGGAAGTAAGGTTAAAATGTGAGAAAAAGGCATGGCAAGAAGCTCGTCTATCATCATTGACATCATTATATCATCATCACTGGAAAATGAGCATTAGGCATCTTATCTACCAGATAGAGAGAGTGATGGAAAGATTGAGACACACACACCTCAGGGGACTGGAACATGCTTGGGAAAGTAGACCATAAATAGAAAACAGAAGACAGCAATACAAGTTAGAAGATGTGCAAAGGGCAAAATGAGCTGTACAGACCAATCAGTTGAAGTGGGACCTGAACAAATCCATGAAAGAATAGAAGGAATTAGATGGCAGGTGAAAAGGGAGAGTTTTTAAGTGGTAAATGCAGCTGGAGTTTTGTATTCTATGTTATGCCTCCTCTTCACAGTCCAATCTGTTTTTGAGTTCCCATCAAATGGAAATAGTAGAAAACACTATGAAAAGTTAATGAGTGGTCTTAACCTGCTTGTGACTTCTGTTTTAAGTTTCTCAATCTTTTTTGGAAATTAAAGTCACAGACCGAGTCTCTGTCATAGTTTCAAGCAATCTTTATTTTTAAAATCTGGACACAGAAACTAAGGAACAGATAGCACAAATATAGCAAGTCAGAAATACTCATAAATTCTACATGGACGAGTTCCTTGAGAAATTTTGCACATCTAATGCTGGACATCTGTGGAATCACAGCATTGTATCTTTTACATCTGTGCTATCTCCATGTGACATCTTTTTCCTGGTATCACACAGGTTTGCTCTCATGTGCAGCACCTTGAAGAAGTTATAATTTCCGAGGACAGATCTTCTCAACAAAGATACCTAAAGCATAGTTTCGTAAGGCCCGTCAACACTAAAAATCTGCTGTGTAAACTTTGGAAGTGAAGGAAAGAACTGGTCCTCTTTTACTTTGGCTGCTCCCTTGTTTGTTTAATAAATATTTATTGGTCACTTGCTGTGGGCAGGCCATTGCATTCGAGCCCATAGTATTTTATGGGAAATAAGGCATGTGTAATTCACAAAAGTTACAAATGTTGAAGCACAGTGCTGGCAAATTTTAAGGTTAAAATATTCAATTAAAATTTTTTAAGCTCGGTCTTTTCCAAAAGTTTTTTGGTACATAATCCTGTCTATATTACACCACTAGAATACATTGCTATTTGTACTTGTTAGAAAAAAGGGATGAATAGGTTATCCACATATCAAGAAGTTTTCTGTTGAAGAAAACAGGCTCATCACCATCAAAAATATGTTTTAAGCATGATTAGATGCTGAACATGCTATACAAATTAAATGACCTTGAGGTCTGTACTCTTCAGTGTGTTTTCTCAGTGTGTGATCTTGTTTTATTTGTACTGAATATCTGTGTAGCGGCAGAAGTTAAGATCTGATTTTCCAAATGAATATCATAAGATTGAGAGAGGCTGAATGACCTATGGTCAATTAATTAGTGATAAGAGTCAAAACTCAAAAGGTAGCCTCCTACTCCTCAGAGCACATTAGGGACTATTTTTCTATAGCTGGTTAGCTCATTTAAGACAATGAGACTGTCACCTAAGACAGTTTTGGCAGTGAGGGAGAATCATAAATTTATTTCCTTGGTAGAATGAAGGAGACTGAATTTGATGACAAGAGATCATGAGTGACTTTGGTGAGAGAGCAGTTTTTATTTCAGTGGGAGGGCAACCTCCTCTCCTGATAATGGCTACATTATTTACCTAAATTTTTCATCTAGTAATTGATGACAAGTCTTACTACTTCAGAAATATGGCCCTTTATTGGTCCTCTCTGCTACTGGAATACCATTTCCCTACAGATGGCTCCTCACTAAGTGTGTGTGTGTGTGTGTGTGTGTGCGTGCGTGTGCGTGTGTGTGTGTGTGTGTGTGAAGGACAACACAAATTATGGGCCTGGTACAATGTTTTGTTTTAATTGAAGTGAAATTCACATAACATAAAATAACCTTTTATTAAAGTGAATGATTCAGTGGTATTTGGCACATTCACAGTGTTGAGCAACCACCACACGCATCTAGTTCCAGAACATTTTCATCACCCCCAAAGGAACCTCCATACCCATTAGGCAGTTTCTTCCCCTCCTGCTGCTGCTAAGTTTCATAAACTTTTAATTTTATCCTATACACAAACATGCACACACACATACTATACACATATCTTATCTATCAAGAGATGAGAAACGAATTTCCAGATCTATCTAGAGATTAAAAAGTTCTGGACAGAGGACTTAATATGCCCTGAGGACTATATATTTATTAGATGTTTCTTCGTCAGGAAAAAGAAAAAGGGGAACATTCCTTGCTTCTTTTTAACCTTTCTGTTTATTTCTCTTAAGTTCTGGCTAGATACTAATTTATCAAGGAAGGAAAAAAAAAGATACCAGTTTAGAGCCTTTTATTATGTAAAACTGTGGTGTGCCTCTTCTTGTAAAACATTTTCTCATTAATTTCATCAACATTGTGAATTTAAACCTCTTCCCTTACATTAAGGTTAAGTAATCATCGGGATTTTACATTTCTATTTTAAAGATTCAAAATTGTACAAAGTAATTTAGTTATCAAAGGTTTCATTTCTTGGAAATCAGAGGGGCATTCTTACTGTAATTTTGTTGTTAAAGAAATTACTGTTGTTTATATTTATTTATGCCCTTATTATCCCAGAAATATATTTGACTTAACCAGCAGCAGATCTTTAAAATTAAGAAAAACTAGATCGAGTGAAAAAAATTCTGAAATTTAAATATTAGACAAAGTCAACTTAATTATATTTTAAATGTGCCTGAGCATATGAACTATTTATTTTTGGCCACATGTTCTTCTATTACCCAGTCCTATTTCAAGAATATTTATGGCCCTTTATTAATTCCTCACCTCCTTTAAGAAGTTTTCTTTAAATAACCCTATCCTAATGGGATAATTCCTTTTACATTTCTTTTAAATAAACATTTTATACAAAACATTACTCACTTTCATACATTTTTGAGTTGCTTGTTTTACATCTTAAATCTCTCAACTAGCTCCTAATGAAAATTCTGTACTCCTAATTTTATTTTATTTTTTTTAATGTACCAAAGCACCTGGCCTTGTACTAACTAGAAGCTCTGCTATGAATTAAATCAGTGAAATATTGCTGGCTGATTTTACCTAAAAGTTTGTCCTGGGCCGGGATCTGGGACAGGGTGGGTATTTGAATGGATAGAGAGGTGGCCAGTTGGACATAGATGTTGACAATTTGCATATGTTTTAAAAATTTATTTCAATCTGTGCCACAGAGTTATACTTTTGATTTATTTCATGCTTTTGTTTTCAGTTCAAAGTATTTAGGGCCATATGTTTTGACAGAAAAAAAAGATAACTCATACTTTTTTCAGCTTTGTGAAAGGAAGGATGGGATAATAATTTTACAGTGTACCATGGCAATGATTCTTGTTCAAAACTACCAGATTGAAAACTCACTGTTTGTAACAATTCTCTTGGTAAGCAGAAGATGAAGGCATCTGTTTGAAGCACCCAGAATTAAGTTTGATGCTTCAAAATCCAGAGTAGAGTTTGTCTGTAACTCTACTTAGCATTATATCATTTACTAATATGAAAATTCAATCTCCAGATCCCTTGGACTGTAGGTGATTTGCAGGGATGTTTTGATTAAGTGCTAACAATTCTGACCTGGGACTTAGAGGGAAAAGACCCAGGGTATAGCCCCAACCTGCCCTCATAGAGCCATGAGAAGGCAAGGCATTTTCTCTCAGCTTCTGTTTCTTAGTGTATAAGATGGGTGAGATGGTTGACTTTGTGGGTAATATACCTCAAAATGATTATTAAATAAGGTAATAATGGATGCAGGAAGGCCTTATAATTCAAAATACTGTGGAGATACAAAGTTTTTATAATGATTAATCATAGAATTTCACCAAATTTCCTTTTAATTTCCTTCCAAGGTCAAAGAAGGTATCTAGAGAATACATTTCATCTTCTGTAAATCCTTTCTTTGAGTATACAGCTTGTCTTTTCAATATCTGTTAGAATCTTGGTCTTGCTATCTTTTCATTCTTGCTTGCGTCTCTGTTCTTGAAAGTATCTCTTTCCACTTTTGTCTCACGCAACTTTTTTCCTAATCCTTCTTGCTTCCTGGGATGGAACATTTATGGAGGAATGCTTGGCTCTCTGGCCACCTGTGATGATCATATGCAAACACAGCACTAAAAACACTTGGGATTGAAAGAGGAGGGGTGAACACATAAGGTTACACAAGGTCAAACTAGAAAGTAACTAGAACTTTAAAATACTTCTTAAGAAAAGATGTGAGGCATCATCACATCTAAGTGTAGTGACTACTTACGGCCTGGAACAGCATTTCCCAAGATGGGGGATAATGGAGATGGTTGGCGAGCAGGTTTATGGCCATCAAATTTTCTTCCAGGGATGTAGGCTTTTACCCCTTATAGTAACATCCATTGACTAAGGTCTGCAGAAATAAAATTAATTTGTTTATCCTAATAGTACTGAAACTTATTTGAGCTTATTTAGATCCCTTTTTAAAACTCATCAATTAACTTCCAGTGAAGGATTTCAGCACTAGATTTTAGGCATCAACCTATGGACCTGGGTTCAAAGGGATAAGGGTGGGAATGGTACTTTCAGAACTTTGAAATATGGGCTATTATAGGTAATTGCCTCCACCTTCTAAAGAAAGCTCAGCTCTAAAACACATCGAAAAATGAAATGAGCTAAAATCTGTTTTGTCAGAACCAATGAGTATTTTCTTTCTATTATGTTAGTTTGATGTCTATCTTGTGTTTGATCATTCATTCTTGCATGCACTTAGTAATTACTTGAACCTATGCTGTGCCAGGTACTACACACACAACTCACAGCTCACCTGCGCATTTTTTCATCATGCTTTTTTTCAACCTTATCGTTTCTGTGATTGCCTTTCCTCAGCAGGCCTACGTAGCATTCAATGGGGTATAGGAGAATTAATGATAATCGACATTGGAATAAACCTAAAATTAATTTCTCTTTTTATCGTAGCATCTTAGAATTTATTGTCATCTGAAAAACATGCTTCCCTCATTTAATTGATGAAACAATGCCTGTAGAGGTCACAGAGCTATTTATTGGCAGAAATAACCAACACTATTTTGATGTTCTAACACCTCCTGATAAACAGTAGTTGTCATCTAAATAAAGCAAAGAATTGGTAGCCAAAGAGACAAAAATAGTATTGAGATGGGAGATGATCTATTAGAAATAATTGACAATCGCGAACGTGATGTGTAGCTATAAACAGAGATATAAATAATTTAGTTACATCTGTTTAAGATTTAAGATAACTAGAAATAATAAGAGAAATAATAAGTTGCTTCTTAACATTACCTTTAATTTCTAATGAGCAGTTAATAAATAAAAGCTTGGAAACAACTTAGGTGTTTAGAACATACTAAAGAGTTGTGATACACTTAATATCTACCGTCCTTTATCTGTGCCAGTCCTGAGGCTGGTGATAAAGCCAGTTCTCACGTGAATGAGTAACAAAAGGAATGCAACCAGGAAGAAGTCAGGCTTCACCTGGACCAAATGTGATGCAATTAACTGTCTCAAGAGTTCTTTAGCCAGGTGTAACTTAATCAGTTTAAGGCATTCTCAGTGAGGGCCAAGGTGCTAATAATGTTGGCAGTGGACATTCCTATGATATACCACGTTGAAAGTAATAGCAAACATACACTGTCTGCTTAGTTAGTGCCAAGAGCAAGAGAAGTGCAGGTGTAAAAAATAAAAAGTATTTGGAGCCAGAGGCTAGCATACATTAGACGGGATTATATTCACACTTCATTCGAATGCTCTAAGTAATAATATGGTGCTTTTTATCAGTTTAGTGTCCTAGTATTTCACCATTAAAGCCCAGTGTAGCTCTCAGCAGATTACTTAACCTCTGTCTTTAGCGTTATTAAACAAGAGTATTAATACCTTCTGCCTCTGTGCTCAACTTCATGTCTGGAAGATAGATGGACGGTCCTCTTGTAACAGCACACAAGAAGTTCCTTTGTGCTTCCCTGATCGAGATCACCTTGTGTTCTTCCGCCCGGGCAAAATGGCATTCTCAGGCCTTTGGCTGCTAAATGGTTAGGGAGTATATGGGACCCAGGATTTTGCAAAGCTGTATTTTGTTTGGAGGCCATGAACCTCCTGGAGTGAAGCCTTTGATATCAAGAGATAATGCAGAGTAGTGGTTAAAAGCTCAAACTCTAAAAAAAGACTATGATTTGAATCCCAATTTTTTTTTTTTACTTAGCTGTCTGAGTTTGAGCAAGTTACTTAACCTCTCTATGACTCAGATTCTTTATCTATAAAATTGAGATGCTAAAACAATAGGATTAGTGTAAAGACAAAATGATTATATGCACAGTTTTGCTGGAATAGTGTCTAGCGTGTCGTAAGTAAACTGTTAGTTATTTTTATCATTGTCATTTTATCATGATAACAGTGACAAGAGCTTGGGGCTGGCAAGCATTGGGACTAGGTCCTTTTCCAGCTCTGGAGAGTGTTAAGCTGTGATTCCATAATAAATTACCTCTTTGTTTCTAATTGGTAACTTCCTACATACATCTCTGAGATGGTTGTAGGATAATATGTAAAAACAACTTAAAATCTCAAACGTACTATATCTATGATATCATAGCAGAGGGAACCTGACATTTTTATTCCTCAGGCTTGCAAGTATAACACATTGAAAATACTTCTGAAATAACAGCATACTCTGTGGATTTAAATTACGGTAATATTGTTATACAGTTATTGGCGAGTCATAGTCTTTTTAATTGATGCAGGATTTTTTTCTTCCTTGTAAATTTCTGTACACGTCAAAGGCTATATGGACTCTTTTTTTTTTTTTAGAATTTGAAATTTGATTTAGAGATTTGAAAAATATACTGCAGCTAGCTATAAAAATAACATATAAGAAAAATATCCTTGCCTTTCTCTTTGAAAGAACAGTGTAGAGCTGCCTGGCCATAAAGATTGCCAGATTTTTTGTAGCTCCTGGGATGCTTTGCATGCAGGAGGCACACACTTAAAAATGGGTCCAGCTCACTCTTTTACTGTATCATCCTGAGCTTGCCTCAGGCTGGTAGAAAAGTGTATGGGCTGCAGTCTGCCCATCCCTTGTCCTTACGTAGCTCCTGATCTGTTGTGGTTTACTCAGGCCCTGCTTCCCCTTCCTGTTACTTGCCTTTGGGTCTTTTTGATATCTCTCTGTTATACAATTTGATTTATAAAGATACGAATAAAGATGGGGAATTTAAATTCTTAGAGTTGTATGACTACTTAACACAGAACAGGAAATTTGGTGTCTGAGAAGGATAAAACTCTTGGCTGTAACTCATTTATCAGATTTAGCTTCAGACTTAATTTACTCATGAACAGATCAAAACTCAGCTGATATTTAAAAGGGTAGAAAAATTACATGTGATATTTGTGATGGGGCGTATGGAATTTATGTTCAAAGAGATTTGTGTTCTAAATATGTTACATATTCAAGGAATTTCTTTTAGGGGGATCATATACATACTCTTTTTCATGTATATGTTGTAATGTAGTACGGTAGAGTGAAGATAGGTCATTACTTTTTAGAAATAAAAAGTAATGAATGGTACATTTCATACACATTTAAATAATTGTGAAAAACATTAGTTTTAGACTACCAATAAAGATAGTTTGAGGAGTAAGAATTCTTCATACTGGGAGTTGTTTTAGGTCACTTAAAACTATTTGGTTAATTCCTGTAAAAGCTTCAAGTAATTTAAATAGAAATAAAAGTTTCACAATTTCAATAGGTCACACATCTGAAATTTTCCCTTTTAAAATTAAGCATCTATCTGTCCATATACTGCAGACATTTATGTGATATCTCTAAACAGATTTCATATTTATGTTATAATCATGCAAACTGGCCTTTAACCATCACTTGAAAATGAAGTACAGTCTTTTTCCATTAGTAAATATTCCTTGACTTGATAATATATATTGAGAACATATCAGGTGAAAAATTATTCCTTTAGTTTGCCTTTGTTTTGTTTTGTTTTTCTGCTCTTTTGGGTTGATTACTGCCTTACTACTATATGCTCCTGAGTATTATTTACTGCCTTTAAACCTTATAACTTACTCAACTCTGTTACCAGAATCTGTTTATTAACCTTTCATCTCATTTTACTGTTCATTAGAATATACAAGTTATAAAGTTGTTTTTGTTTTTGTTTGTTTGTTTGTTTGTTTTAAAAAAAAGGACTTTAGACAGAAGAGTGCCAGGAGGACAGGACGAAAAGTCAAGAGCCCTGGGCTCTGTTAGGGCCCTTGGGTGAGCCCTTTAACCTTGTTTTTGCTATTTTATAAGATGAGGTTGAACTCATCTGAGCTTTAACTATATGATGCCAAGAGTCAAGACAGAAGACAGCAGGTGGAAAAGTTCAATGAATGACAAAGGAACAACTGTAAAGAAGTGATACAAAATACATTAAAAAAATAAGTGATAAAAATGGAGAGTAGACGGGAGAGACCCAATTACCAATAATGTGAAAACATGTGATCACAAAAAGTTAAAAATCTGACTTTTACTGCCTAATAAAAGTGATTGCACCATGCTTAACTACAATTCCTTTTCCAAAGACATTAGAGGTCAAGGGAAAAATTGCAGTTAAAGAGTTTCTTGCTTCTATTTCCTACACATCCAGAAACCTGGGGTCACAGATACTCTTCTCTAATGTTCTACTTGATAGAAAAGGAATTTTGGTAAATGGTTATACAAAGGACTTTAAATAATGTATAAGGAACTCTAAAAGCAATAAATAAAACTGAAATCTAAATATTCTGCCATTCAATAATGTCAACATTTAGTTGTGTGGACATTTAGTCTGCTAGGTACTAGGGATACATAGAAATTTGCCTCTCCCTCTAGTCCACCAGAAGAGTTTTTTCGCAGCCTGAAGGGAACAGCGAGTCTTAAATGAGCTCATGTTATTATGATAGCTGCTCTGACAGAGGGTGACACACATGGCCAGGTAGGATTCTTCATGAACAAGCATGACTCTTAACCAGCACTTCTAATAGAACTTTCTGCCATGGTAGAAAAGTTCCATGTTGGTGATGTCCAGTGTGAGAGCCAGTGGCCACGTGTGGCTATTGAGCATTTGAAATGTGGCCACTATGACTGAAGGGCTGAATGTTTAACTCAATTTAATTTTAATTAAGCTTAATTCAGATAACCACATGTTACTAATGGCTATGGACAGCATCATTCTAGACACATTAAAAATATCTGTAAGCAATGAGTAGCACTTACAACAAGATGTAAATAATATCATTTATTGAGTGCCTACATCAGATTAGAAATTATATTTGACACATATTATCTCTAATCAAGAATAGTTCCACCTGACAAATGAGGAAACTGAGGTTCAGAGAGATAAATTGCTTTGTTACGTCCTCACAGCTAATTTTGAGAGCTGGAATTTGAAGAGTCGGTCTGGCTCCAGAGCTGGGTAATTTCTACCATCCTGCCAAATCTATTTCTGCATTATCTGGAGATGCCTCTACTAAGTATATCTCCCCCACGCTTTATGAGTCCGCTCCCTTTAACTTGGTCATATAGAAGAATTACAGTGTTCATTTTACCTTTCTGAATGTGGAGGTATCACCGCCCCTGAGCCATTCTTTTCTCTTGGCATTTGAGTGTTTAACTATCACAGTTTAGAATATCTGTGAAATCTCCTAAGGGCTGAGCTATTAAGTGAGCCTCACTAACACGTGGGTGTCTGAGGCACATTCCGCTTTGCTGTTTTTTACTCGTCATGGGGCACACAACAACTCTCTTTAAGGGCCTGGAAATCTCCGTTACAGCATTTTAGTTTTTCTGATTCTCTGGAAATTACATATTCAGGTGATACAGAATCACAAAGGGGTAGGAATGTTAGGTTACTATATAACCTTGTGGTTATCACCCAACCCTCCTCAGTTTCACACCTCATGATACATGATCTGTAGCCACTTCTCTTTATTCTCTCAGAGTTTAGCTTCCTACTTCAGGAATCAGTTAACATTAACATGTAATGGTTTCACTATAAAAATGACTTATCATGTTTTGTTTTATTAAAAGGTAATTATGAGACCCCCCCATAAGAATATTTCTATGAACTATGGCCAAAGCATACACTTGTGTTGATAATTATAAATATTTTGTACCTTTTTGCCTTTAAGAGCAAATTGTTGTTTTTTAATGGAAAGAACATAGACTTTGATAACCTGTTCAAATCCTTCCTTTACCACTTGTTAACTTTTTAATGTGGAAAGATGGGATAACTTTCTTGAGTCACTTTCGTCCAGTTATTAAACACAGCAGCAGCCTAACAATAACACTATTGTCTGATGTTTTTTGCATGCTTAGTATGGGTCGGGTATCATCTTAGTTTCTTTACACACATTATATCATTTAATCTCACAAGGACTTTAGTAGGCACTGTCGTATCCATTTCACAGGTAGGAATCTGAAGACCAGAAAGATTAAAGAATCAGGCCCCAGATTGCATAGCTATTAAATGGTGGAACTGGCTGTCAGAGCCAGGCCATACCGCCAGATTTCAGCCCTGTGAAATAATAATAACACTGTTAATAATATCCATCTTGTATAATCGTTAAGATTGGAATTATATATGGAGTTCCTAACACAAAAGCTATTCCTCGAAAGGCCCTAAACAAATGGTAATTATTGTTATTTTTTAATCTCTGTAAGCAAAACTGATAAATCTCTATAAGATGAAAATAAAAACATCTAGGAGGGAAAGTAAGATATACATTCTATGCTCTTCATTTTTTTCCCCCTTGGTTTTTATTCTTTTCTAATAGGCAGAGGTTCTAGTTAAAAGAACATATATTGTTGGGTTTTTGGGTTTTTTTTGATGACTGCAAAAGGATAATCAAGAACATTAGATGAAACATCTCAAATTATAACAGATAGTAAATGTGTAAAATGAAAACTTTTTTTATTTTTATCAGTTCAGGGTTCAGTGTTATCTAGAAGGCTTTGTTAAACTCAGAATTTCAACATGTACGATTTTGTTTTAAATCCAGGATTGTAAGAGAAAAGATAATGGTGTTTACTTTGAATATTAACAATATTTTGCCGTTAGTTTTCTATGAAGTTTTATTCAACGAATACTTTAAGAAAAATCTTGCAACCTGCAAGCTTCGGCCAAGTGTCTCCACTTTCAATTTGCAACAAAAGTTTCTCGCTTTTTGAGTTACTCTTGTGGGAGGGATTGGAATGCCAATCCCTTGATCTAAACTGTTTTATCAGAGAAAAGTTAAGTGTACATTTTTGTTTCCCTTTAGACTGCCTTTGTTTCATTGGTAGAGTCACTTCGATACATTGAACTAGAGTTTGAGATTTTTATTTCATTTTTCCTTGGATTGATTTTCTGGTGTTAGTCATTAAAAATGATTCCAACTATTTGAAGATATCTGGCATGTTTGTTATTGTTTTGTTAAATAAAATTTTTTTAAATTTAACTTTCTATTTACCTACAATAGTAATAATTAAAATTAAGTAGAGGTGAGCTTTTCTCATTGAATTTCATATCTCTATTAAATTCCTTACTGAAACCCATACTCTGAAGTATTTTGTTTAAAAAATTAGCAAAATAGTTGACCAAAGTAAAAATAATGAAGCAGCTCACTGGTCATCCAGGTTATTAAGGGTGAGAATATTAAGGATAAACTCAAGTATGAACATTATGATCATTCCGTTTTTTACAAATATATTCTTATACCTCTACCTCCATTTTTAAAGAAAGTAACCATTGAATAGTGGAAAATAAAGAGCAATTGATAGTTGTATATCTTGATCAAGTTGCATATCTTAAGCAGTTGCTTTGACTATGATTGAATTATCTTACAATTAAAATGTGAAAGGTAGAACCAAGTAAATTCTTTGATTTCTACTTTTAAAAAGTATCATAGTTCTATGTAATGTTTGTTTACATAAATAAATATGCAAGCAAATAACTTTTACAGTGACAAAAATGCAGTATATAAATGTAAAGAGAATGACATTTTGCCTGATCTATAAATTATGACATAGAGAAAATTTATAAAATATGCAGAAATTGCCTTTTTAAAAAAGCTGTTAAACAATGGCCCAGTTTCCATTAGCAGAGATTTTCATCTTATCTAAAGAGTCTTTATTTGGCTATAATGTCAGAAAAGCAGAAATTATATATATAATATATTCTAAAAACTTTTTTAACCCCAGAGATATACTTTTTTATGCAGTCAGCATTTATGACTTTGGAGTAAATGATCTTACCCTCAGATCTTCGACTCAGTCACAATTCATAGTCAAATTACCAAAGATTTGTCTTTATCTCTCAAAAGAAGTCTCAAATAATTCTACCCAAATCAGAAAAAAAAATGAACCTTTTTAGGTGCCATCAAATGGTGTTGACATAATAATGTACATGTTTAAGGATAATGTAGTAGAATAGGTAATTAAAATTAAACTATATATTATCCTAAAATGATTTATTTTAATTGTTTTAAAATATAATTTGATAATTTAATAATATTAGTCAATTTATTTTCAGTTTTATAGTAAAAATATTGATTTCTGAAATTTGGTGATAACATATAATATATTTAGTTTATATCAATACTGACTGGGCCAGATAGCTGACAGGGTAATAGCATGTGTGTGTGTGTGTGTGTATTATAGTCATATTATACTAATTTTGTCATTAGAATGAGATGATCTAATTTTCAATTTCCCCTTTTCCTAGAAGGTGTAATGTTTTCTTTTTTCTTTTTAGCCTACTCTCAAGACCTTCTCTAAATAAATTGTAGTAGTATTTCCCAAACAGTTTGTTAGTTGTATAGTTCTCAAGAAAATACTGGATTTTTCTTGACAGAACAGTGTTGATTTGTTTTGGGATTCCTGGCTTAAGTTTTATGCTTTGTTTCTTAAAGATACTTGAAAAAAAATTCCCCCTTATTGTAAGCCTTTTGGAAATAGAGGCCAATAGCTTCATACATTTAAAATATGAAAAACATTTAAAAATAAAATGAAATATAGCCCATGAAATATAGGTCTTATATCCCTCCATGACTCAGGAAAAATCTTTGTTTTCTAAAGTATGCATGGATTTTTCTGGTTTGTTTTTTATTTTGTTCAATCTCCAGGACTTCCCAATTTTCAAGGGCACTGTGGGGCATATGTAGCATTTATTTGATGTATATGTGTGTGCACATATTTTCCCACATCTGTCTCTGTGGACCTACCCTTTGTGAAATCCTAAACCTTGTATTAATGCTTAGTTTTTGATTCATGGTGTTCTGAGAGTAATTATATAATTTTTCTTAGGGTGTTTATTTGATGTGCACTGTAAAAAATGGGGGTGGGAGGAGTTATTTTTTGGTAACCCTGCTGTTGCCATTTTATTGGTGGATTTCTTTCTCTTTTACTGTGACCTGTGAATATCATTGTAGGCTCACTGCCAATTTTGTGAGCCGCTGCCTGCTTCAAAATGGAGGCAGGGAGGGTATCCATTTTCATCAAGAGGATGACAGTGTTTCAGTCTCTCCGACCATCTGGAGAGAGGAACTTTTGGAGCAAAAGAAAATGGGGATTAAAAAATTATATTTAGCAGAAAAGGCAAGGGGAAAACCAATTAAAGTTAAACTATACCTTATGAATTTATGCTTTTCTAGTCTTCTTTAAAGGAAACATCAACAAGAAAATACACAGGTTATTTTTATAAAAAACTGTTTCCTCAAGTCTCATGAGTATTAGTAAACAAATGTAAGTAAATTAGGATTTTGGCACACTTTTTAAGTTTATTGTCTGTACAACTATAATAAGAACTACAGAGGAGGGCACCCCCACCCCTTCCTGTATATACACTGATTGCTGGTGGTCTTTGTAGATTCAGGCTTTTAATGGCCCTTTTCACGCATCTCCACAAAAAGCTGACGCTATGGGAATTTAATATTCCAAGATATATTTGTTACTTTCTATGGTCTGGGTAGTGCATTTATTTTCTCTGTCTCTGTCTCTATCTGTCTCTTAAAAGTGAAAATTTTAATGGAAAAGTAGAGTAAGAGGGAGAGGCTTGATGCATGTTTTTCTCTTTTTACCTTTCATGTACTCACAGGCCACCTATGTTTATTTTTTTAAAAGGGTGCTTAGATTCTCAGGACAATCCTATCAGAATTATATGACATATTTATAACTAGACATAGTTCACAATATTCTTGCCTGTGACTGGAAAATAGCACACCTGGTTTCTCATTCACATCAATACACTGAGCATTTTTGTTTGTTTTTTGTTTTTCTGTGTTCCGAAAGGAGCGGTGTTTCTAAGTTTTCATCAGATTTAAAATAGACAGGGTAGACATTTCCTATTTTGTGCCTGCTTCTTCTAAAGTAATGGACCTTGAGATGCTTTGGTCAATGCAGCCAGCAAAACTAAACTGGCTCTCCTTCCTCAGGTTTATGCTCCATCAGCAAGCACTGCCGACTACAATAGGGACTCGCCAGGCTACTCTTCCTCGAAACCAGCAGCCAGCACTTTCCCTAGCTCCTTCTTCATGCAAGGTAAGATGTTGCCTCTCCTAAGGGGGAACTCACTGGGCAGAGTCCCCCCTAGGTCTTTTCATGTCGCTTATGGGGCAAAAGACTGCTGAACTGATATGCAAGAAATAGAATTTTAGGCAAGTATAGAATATTGAAAGGTCATGCCCTTTTCTTAGGACTTGCACTCATTAAAAATAAATAAAATTATTTTTTAAATTTACTAGGACTTATTTTTTAAATTAAAGCCCCTTGAACAATAATGAGTTAAGATTAGACTGGTTTGCTTCACTAAGAACTGACACATTGGGGGAGGCGGTCTTCCATGACTGATCATTTCGGCATCTTTGCTCCCCAAGAAGAATGTATGTATACGTTTAGAAGCGTTTTGTCTCAGTGTGTGTTTTGAGCATCTTGGATTTAGCCATTTGGGAATAACTTGTCCTTAGGTTTAACTTCATATAAAAATTTCAACCACTTATTATTTTATAGGTAGGAACAAGAGTCCTCTCTGGGTAGATGAAGTGACCTATCTAAAGACTGGAATATTTATTTCATTACATAGCAAAAGCTTTATCCCAACATGCTAACTGATGTAGGGTAAAAGCCCCAGTTTTTTTTTTCCCAGATAAGTATAGAAAATTACAGCTTAATGGTAAAGTATATTGATTCTCCTAACTATCCTGTATATTTAATTAAATATACACGGATATGTGGTCTCTGAGCTTACAGTCTTGCCACTGAGATCAGAGCCCTTTTCTACTTCTTGAAAAAGCAAAATGGTTGAAATGACAGCAACTGCTTATCAGACTAGAGGGTTTGGAGGATGCAGTTAAGGCTCCCTCCCTGATATGCCTATAACACTTATTGTCAAAATGTAATGATCTTGTTACTCAGTTAATCCTATGAAATTTAGATATAGAATTGACCAAGAACCCCAGTATACAGAACTTTAACTTTTTGCCTGACTATGAAAACCTTGTTTGTACCCTTGGCGAAATGCCATAGAATTTCCCTCTTTGTGCTACTCCAGGAAGGGCCATTTCATGGGAAGGGGAGCACACTGGGGGCAGCAGGTACCAGGGGAGTAGCTCGGTGTCTCGCTTCGGTTACAGCGGACACACTCGAAACCATTCTGATTAAAAGGGATTTATTTTCTTTCCATTCAGAGTGTTAGCTCTTTTAGGTTGTTAGTTCGTATGTGAAATTTCATGGAAAATCTATAAAATTGAATCGATTGGGTCTCTTGTGAATAGGGGAAATTTGTTCTACACATAATGGAGCTTGTATTCACAGGGAGCCCTTATCTTTGTGACCTGTCCTAGATGTAGCTCTCAAAGGAACACACGGGGTATGTTACTTGGGTGTGTTCGGTGCCCTGGAAAAAGGCTTATCCCCTTCAGCTGTAAACAGCAGCCACCTCGACATCAGCTCCCCTCCTTTGTTACCAGTCAGAACTCAAGGATTCATCACTCAAAGCAGATTTTTATTGGGAAAATTGACAGGAGGATAGATTTATTCTGTCTGCTTTCAGGAAGGTGGCTTGCTTAAATTGTGCACACTGTAAAGGTGATCACTTAGATTAAAACAATTGGTTCTCCCTAGCACATCACACAAAGTATGAGGAACCAATTTGCTTTTCTGCCTATGAATACCCAAAAAGAAAAAAAAAAATTTTTTTGAGTTGACATTTATGATGAGCACAATTAATTTGCACACATCTAATTCTATTCTTTCAAAACAACATTATGCCAAGATCTTGGGATGTGATAAATATTAATTTACTGTGAAAAGCATAATTTATGTAAAATATGTATTTTTATAAGTCTGCATTGAATAGAGTGTTCTGTGTTAACAAATCCTAAATGTATTTCCATATAGTGCCTCATGTTGTCAAAATGTTTCAAGAGACTCTTGTTCAATGATATATATTCTCAATTTTTTTGTCATAAATGTCATCTGTTTGAAATGTTAGTGGTCTTGAACTTCATATTTGAATTTAAAAGGACATCTAAACTTCCTCAGTCTCAGGGCTAAATCTAGAGTAGATGAATAATAACTTTTGAAAGCCCTGTGTTTTCACATTATAATCACAGAAACGGTACATGATGATCCCCTTCACGTCAGCATCCTTCAGCGAGAGGTACATGGTGTCCTGAGAATTCAGGCCTTAAAGAAATATGCAGTTTAGATGAAAGATATTCAGAGACTGTCAGGGGCATATTTTAATCTTACTACTGTGCGGCCTCTTATTTTTAACTTTTAATTTCCATCTTCTAGTTACAGTTCTTAAATTGTCAAAATCAGAGGCATGATTTTGCTGCACAGTTCTTAAAAAATCTATAGATTATTCCTCCCTATTCTGAAACCGTGCCATTTTTCTGAATTCTAACTTCTGGGTTTAAAATCTCAGATGAAAAAAAGCCTTGTGAAATATAGTGTCATATTTAACTTGCCTGTTGCCTAAATTTTCAAAAGGCCTTTATTAAATAAAATGTATAAAATAATCTTATTTTCAAGGAAGCACTACTTGCCATACAATTAACTGCTAGCTGGTGGCCTGGTATATATCTGGCAATCAATAATTTTTGTTAAACTATTGAAAGAAGGAAAAATTGAATGAACTCAGCAGTAACATAGATCCTTCACTGCATCACCACCCCTCAATTTGAGAAACCTAAAGCAAAAAAAAATAATCTCTAATAGTAACTTCTAGACCAGTAGTCCCAGAGAATGAAAAGAATCAGTAGGAATATTTTTAATCTGGTATTAACAAAAGATTAACTTGATATTAAAAGATACTTCACATAATTTTCATATAATTTCAAACCTCTTTAACTCAAATTTTTTGAAAATCCAAAAGCATTCAATATTGACTGTGGCATAATATCCACCTTTTGATATATGTGTACTCACTCTTTAATTACTAAGGAGGCTTAAGATAGCTATGTAAATATATACCAAAAAAAATAAAAATTAAAAAAGAAAACAAAAACTCAGAATAATATACCTGAGACTCCTCTTTCCTAGATATCACAATGTAATTCCAACTTCTATCTACTGTGTATGTTACAAAAGTAAAATCCAATCTTTTAAATCTAAGATGCTCTTTTTTATTATTACTTACTTCTTTATAAGCTTTTTAAACTTATAAATTTGCCAACTCTGTATTGTCTCAAATATTTTATTTTCTCTTCAAAATTTAGGAACAATTTAACTTTTTAGTCAGTTCTCATAGAAAAAGGAGCCAGAGGACTTTTAAGAAATGTTCCCTTTAGTATCAGTTACCTGCTGACTTGACATCATTCTATGTAGAAATGTGTTCTGTTATTCTTTTACAGTTGAATTTTTTTTTTTACTAAGAAGACTTTCCTATGTTAAATGTTTATATTTGTTTGGCAGTATAACATTGGGGAAAAAATAATGATGACTGTCTTCTGATGTAATCAGCTAACCAACACAAACATGAATACACAAAGAGCGGTCATTTCCAAGTATGTGAAAAAATCCTATTCTATAAGGCAAGGCTGAATGCCTCAGAAAAGTCATGGTTTTCTTTGTCTTTTACAGATGGCCATCACAGCAGTGACCCTTGGAGCTCCCCCAGTGGGATGAATCAGCCTGGCTACGGAGGAATGTTGAGCAATTCTTCTCATATTCCACAGTCGAGCAGCTACTGTAGCCTGCATCCACATGAACGTTTGGTAAGGCAGATTTAAGTGGTAAGGGAGATAAAACAGCTAGTTATTAAATCTCATCCTCTGTCTTTTCCTGAAGGTACACAAAGACTCTGTAAATGAATGCAAAATTGGTATACATACATTACTCTTACTGTCGTATTGTTTTTGTGATCAAGGACATAGCTGAATCAGATCACCTGTGTAAGCCTTTTCAGACTCTCTTTGTCATTGTTCTTCAGTTTATTGTATTTTGTTCTGTGTTTTCTTTATCACAATTTCAGCTTCCTTTGGTACATAAATACACACTGTATTTGAGTCACAGAATTCAACTATGTCACTACATTATTGTTGTTGTTGTTGTTGTTGTTGTTGTTGTTACTACCTGTAGTTTGAAGGATATACTGCAGGGGGCAGAGCGACAGTCAGTAGGGTAAGAGACACGCTTCACCCATGGGCCTTCCCATTTCCCCCTGACTGGCTCTGTCGGTGGTGACAGCTTTGACCTGTTGTGTCACACTGGAAGGAAAGAGTTCATGTTTTCTTTACACTCCTATCAGTTAACAGGCATCATGGGAGAGCAGATCCGCAATTTTCCATATTTTAGCTTTAATTCCACACACTCCAGTCTCCCACCGATACTCTGTTTCGCCTCACTCTGGTTGAAAACTGCTGGGCTATAGCATGTTACCTTTTTTTTTTACTACTAAAGTTTCCACTCTGCCTGTCCCTTACACTTATCCATCCTAGTATTACTCTTTATTCTAGAGGAAGCAATTCATCTGATGTTTTCCTAGCCTCAAATCAACCACAGCCCTGAATCCACTTATGAACTTAAGTCTATCATTAATGGAGGAAAGACTACTTCTAGATCATGAGTTAGATTTGGGATGCAGATAAGTAAGACTCAGTCTCTTATAAAATAATATAGCTTTAAAATTTTTCTGAGCCTTCAATCTTACAAATGTAAAAGGATATGAAATGTCTAGTTATCATTAGTGGTATTTATATAATTTCTCTTTATGTTGAAAGTTGCCCCTCTTTTTTTTCTAATACCCCCTTTTTTCTTTTTTGGGAAATAATACTTTCTAGATCTCTGTGGTCTTTCTTCTCCTTTGCTCAGCCACTAGAAATACAGAAAGGTGACATATATCTTATTCTAACAACCTAAATCATTCCAGAAGTTAAGGGTTCTGAAACTCTTGAAAATACCTATTTATTTAGTCCTAGTGACAGACAGTGTGTGGTCAATTAACCTGTCTTGTTAATGAGAGACAAGTAAGTAATGGAGATGGAATTAGCCTTTTTATATCATCTCCCAAGTTTGAATGTGTAAATCACAAACTATCTCAAATTTCAGCACATTTTCAGTAAATAGCAGATGTTTTACTTTCAAATTTTCTCTTCTCTCACCTCCTACTTAGAGGTATTAGAATGAAAGCTTAGAGAAATATCAACTATTATTACACTGGAATTTCTTCTTGGCTAACATTTTTATTTCTCCATCATCATTTTCTATATCTCTAAGGAACTCATGATCAAATCTACATGTGTCCTATGAGCAAGGAAAGTTTTGATTACACATAAAAGATTTTGGCACTATACTAATATGTTGGAATTTCAGTCCTTTTAAGAGTTGTCCATCTGACATTTATTTTTTTCCTCTTGTGTTTCTTCTTTCTTTCCCTATTATAGTCTAGAATTTTGGTTTAGGTGATTTGATTTTATCCCAATCAAATTCACTGCATGGGAGTATATCATTGAAGTGCTCCAATGGACAAAAAAAAAAAAAAAAAAAAAGTAAACCAACTACATTATTCCTTTTTGAAAAAGTTTTGCTGAACCAAAACGACATCGTCAACCAGGAGGAAAGATAATATGGAAGGAGTAATCCAGTAGGTTGAATCAGATGCTGTATTTGTAATGTCATTTATCCATCCCAAAACACAGGGTTTTCATTCTTAACATGATCACCTAGCAAATCTTAGAGATTAGGGGTTTTGTTTTTAAAAATTACCAAACAAATTAGGTCTCTGGCTGTGTATCCTAATGAATTTTCTTACCAATAGGGAAACTATTGAATTATATCTAGTAATCATTGCTATTTTCAGTGTTTAACCATTCAAAAAATCTGTTGCTAAGGTGACATTTAAAAATCTGACACTGATTGAGAAAAATTTGAGTATACAGTAGGCAGTTATTGTCCTTTCCCTTGAAAATAATGCTAATTCCTCACAATTTTCAAATGTAGTTTTTGGCCAGTGCCGTACTGTACAGAGGAATGGTTTGAGAAGAAGAAGAGAGCTTTCCTTGTATTATTTTTGGGTATCATTTGGCCAAATTAGTATTATCTCTAAAGGTAAAACATGTTAGAAAGTTATTGTCATCATCACTTTATATCGTGTTATAATAGAATATGTAATTATAAAACGTATAATCCATACATTTCAGCAACAGCCATCAAGTCACCAGTCTGGATTCTTCAGATCCCCTTTACAGTCTCAGCCTCTACAGCACAATCACTGCTGTGTCACAGGTACACATGCAGAGCCACTCGGAAGAATGGCGTTTGTCATTAAGCTTTAGAATGGGTTCTTGTAGATTTAAGTTTGGAATGACTTGGCAGAGTTCTTTTTAAAAAAAGGATAGAGTCTTTGCTGTCTGGCATGGTTTAGGCATGGTCTTTGCACCACGGAGTGAAATAGGTGAAGTAGTTCCGAGAGTCTGGAATTTTAATATCAAGGAAGTTCTGTTGTCTTTTTTTTTTCATACCATAAACCTTTACCCCAGTGATTCTAAACTAGTTATGATTTTGCCTCTCGGGGAACATTTGAAAATGTCTGGAGACATTTTTGAAAGTTACACCCGGGGCGGGGCGATGGTACTTGGTACTGGAATCTAGTGTACAGAGGCCTAGGATGCTGGTAAAAATACTGCAACGCACCAGAGAACACCCCCCGCCCCCCAGCAAAGAATTATCTGGCACAAAAGATCAGTCATGCCAAAGTTGTGAAACCCTGCCTTAACCCAAAGCATGATTTTATTCTTAGCATGTGCTACCAATTATATTATTATATTTTCTAACCTTTGAATTATCAACCTATCGGTTGATAAAAACATCACTAATGGAAACACTTTAACACTCTCATCAGTAGACTCCAAATACACTATCATTGGGTATCATAAGTAAAATTAATTAAATAGCTAGTATGTAAGGCCTTAACACTTTTTCCCTTTGTGGTAAGAGGGCAGACAATATTAATAGTTGGACTAAGAGAGAACAAGGGGATCCCTAAATATTCTAAAAGACAACATTATTCACATATCATTGATATCCCCTGTGGTGTATTTATTATGTCTTTGAGTGACAGTAGTTTTCAAGATACTTTTCTTTGTAAAATAATCTAGTTATAAATCTCATTAATTGATTTCAGCATCTAATTTTCTATGAATCTCTAAAAATAACTGACTTAGGTGAATTGTATTGGTTTCCCCATTAAAATCTGTGGGGAAGAACTCTTTTTTCAGTCTCTGAACTCAGTGTTAACCCTTTGTTTGTCAAATTATAAATTAATGCCTATTTTATACCAAGTTAAAGGAATCTGAAAATAATCACTGAGGCAATTATCTTTTTACCTATCTCATTCTGTAATTATTAATAGTTATTTAAATATTCTTCATAAAATTTTTCTCTGTTTCGACATTTACATAGTGGGAACTGATTTATAAAGTCTCTGTTCTTCAGAAACTCAGCATAAAACACAACTGAAACTATCTCTTTTTCTTTTAGTTTTCTTTTTCCTTATTCTGTTTCTTTTTCTCCACTTCATTATAGTCTTTAGTTCTCGAGCAGAAATGTCTCTTCTAAGTTTGGTGTTCTGTGGCTTATTCAGAGTTTCAGATTAGCTGTACCATGGAACAGACCCACTCTATCTTTCTTTGGAGAAAATTTCATGGACTACTTGGGATATTTTGAAAGTAGCTAATGAGTTTAACAGGTGGCCCAAGGAATTTTTTGGTCAAGCAAAGAGGTCCATGAAATTAAAAAGTTTGAAAGACATTCTTGGGAACTGGGAAAGGTTTAAGGGCATACTGCCAACTTTTTCACTGAAGTCGACCTTTCATTTGGACTATTTTGAGTGCACAGAGGTAATATTTTCAAAGGCATGGCATTGTTCGACCTAGCTCTGAAATGTTATTTCATTTTGTAGGCCATTTAGTTATCTTTCATATAACTAGTATTTCAATCCACTGTTTATTAAACACTGACTGATAACAGTTGTTCATTGAGCATATAGGATAATTATGTGTTCAGTACTCAGCCGTAAGTTGTGGGATGGAGGTATAAGCTCTATTCCCTCTCTTTAAAGAGTTTACCATATAGAAGGAAGTGCACTTGAAGGAGAAAGCCCTGAAAAGCGGCATATAATTAAGTGTTAAATGGCAGAGTGCAGAATGTAAGTTCATTACAGATTCAGAGAAAAGAGATCTCAGAAGACTTAGAATAGTAAGGAATCATCATGAAAGAGGTAGAACCTAAGATGGGCCTCTCACGATAAAGGAAAGTACCAAGTCACCAGGGTTTTACTCCTTGTGAATAGATGCTTGAGCTTAAAGCACCTCTGACTATCAGCATCATATTCAACCTCAATTTTCTACTGAACAATATTAACAGATTCTCCAATAATAATATAATAGATATCCATAGGCCATTAATATATTACATGTAAGGAAAAGTATATTTTAGCTGAAATATTTTTTCTTTACATGTTTCTAACACTTTCAGATGCCTACAAGAACACCTTTTAAAGTGTATTATTATCTTAAACAGGAAAATAGCTTGATGTGTTTCTGTAAATTACTGTGCCTCTATTAGTGATCTGCCCATTCCTAAGCAGATGGGTGGGTAACACCTAATGTGTCACTTTACAGGCACTGTGATATACCCCAAGAAAAACAACTTATTTGGACAACTGGTGTAATCATCGAACTCAAAGCCAAGCCTTAAACCAAATGATTCTATAAAGATGATGTCCCTCTTTCACAGTCACCAATATGTGACTTGCTAATGGAGAGGACATGTAAAGAAAGAAGTCAAATAGTCATTCTTAGTTCATTTGTTCCAGTTTAATTCAATCTAGTCATTGAGTTAAAGCTTTACATATTGATACTTTGGTGAGGTATGCAATCATTAGCACTTTAAAAAATTTTTAGTTACCATTTTGTTCTTGCTGGAGTTCAGAACAATGATCCAGTTTGGTGGGAAGAAGATCTGAGACTGGTTCGTTACTCTTTGCCATTTTGTGTCCAGAAGGTCAGGATGAAATGTAATGTAAAACTCTGTGGGTCATGACGTTGTTTTATTTATTATATCTTGGAATCTTTCTGACTTGATCAATAAGCTATACCAAAAAAAAAAAAATGGCAATGCTCTTTTATGCTGCTGAAATCATACAGATGCTTTTAAGCAGTAATTTTTATATTTAGAGATTATGATCATTTCTCAGTGTCGTATATTGCCATTATATTTCTCTGCATCCTCTGCGTTTGATGCAAACCCCAACCAACTATGTGCCTTGTATTTTATTATTTGAAAAATGAAATCTGTCAGATCTAAGCAAGATGTATTCTTGGATATTTTGAAATTCTAATGGCTTTTTCTCCCTTACAAAATGAAGAGTTCTGAAAGAAGTATTAGAAAACTTACCCACTAAATATTTTATGGTTGAACATGGCCTCCTTTTTCTGCTTCTTGCTACAGAACTATCCATCACACTCTTCAGCAGACATCAATTCCAGCCTTCCTCCAATGTCCACTTTCCACCGTAGTGGTACCAACCATTACAGCACCTCTTCCTGTACACCTCCTGCCAATGGGACAGACAGTATAATGGGTGAGTCTTGGAAATACCAGTTCTGCTGCCAACCATCAATGCCAGGATTTAATCATGAAAGACCTCTTTTCCCCCTCATTTTTGAACAGCAGTTAGGCAATGAATATTTGTCACATAACTGAATGAACAAACAAATGAACCAAACAGAAATAGTCATTGGCTTGATCATAATTACTTTTTTTTCCCACAAGAAACTGAAGTTTGGCTACTTTTGTGTACTGTTAGTCATTAGATCGAATGAGGTTTCAAAAAGGCCAAAACCATCTTGTTTCTCATGCTCTCAAACAGCAAGCAAAATGAACTTTAATAAGATAAACCATTGGAGACTATTGAGATAGAGGGTATTGCAGCTCTTAATAGCAGTTATTGACCACTTCCCAAATTCAGTCACTGTGCTATGTTCTTGGCTGTGACACGCCACAGTCTTCTTCTGAAGACTGGTTTATGAGAAATTCACAGATGAGTAGTAACGACTAGTAGAGCTTCACCTTCTGAAGAATGCGGCCTTGTAGAGTCCATCAAGGGGGAAGAAGTGTTTGTTCACCTACAGGAGAGGAGATGGCTAGGCATCTGTGTATGGGCCAGAAGTCATTTGCTGCTTTTTATCAAGCAAAATACTGAGCAAGTGAAGGCCCAAGCAGAATGCTGCTGCCAAATTAACTGAGCCGTCACCATCCTCTCACTTTTCCTGCTGTCCATTATGGTTCTTTCCCAAGGACACCACACTCGCCAGGAAGAAAGAGTTGGCAGGCTGTCTAGCTGCCCAGGGAAGAAAGAGTTCAGGCTGGGAGGAGGCAGGCACCCTCTTCTAATTTGGCCTCTGACGATCTTTCCCGTAATTCAGATGAACAGCACAGCCTCATGTTCCAGGGTTTTATTAAAACCGCAGACTTCACCAGTCACCACTACTCTGGTTCTAGCTCAAACCCACACCTTGCTGAGCCTTAAGATGACTTCCAGCAGGTAGTGTGATAAGAACACACAATAAGTTAGGGAGAAGAATGTGTGACAGAATAATCCTGCTTATTCCTCTTAACTATTTGTAGTTTTTTTCATTTTCTTTTGTCTGTAGAACTGTGGAAGTAGTATGAATCACTTATGTGGGAGAGTTTTTGATGAAAAAGAAATGTTTTGAAATGTTACAAATATAATTCTGCCTAAATAATACACTCCCTGCTTATTCAGTAATGTATTTCACCCTTGAGATGAGCCATCTAGTAGTTCTTTGCTATCATGTTTCATTAGGAAGCAAATTTAGGAGAGAGTTCCCATTTTTGGAACTTTTCATGACAAAGTTTCTACAAATATGTTGCTTCGGTTTGACCTTGGAGGGCTATGGACAGAGGTCACATAGGGAAGTTTAGTTAGCTATCAATGCAGATCTAGCAGATTAGAAAAACAAGAAGAAAGAAAGAAGTGCAGAACTGAAAGAGTGAGAAAAGCATATTTCACTTCAGTGTGGTCTGGCACATGGAAAGCCCCTTTCCGCAGTCATGAGGTCTAGTTATAAAGAAAGGTGACCGGTCATTCATCCTCTTACATGGCAGATTTCCTGTCTACTTGTGGTTTGAGTAACTTTCTTTTTTAGGAAGGTATAAAGGTGGAACAAAAGCTAGAGTTGAGGAAAACATACTTAGGCACTGTTTGAAAAAAATTTTTTTTTTGTTTTGATTTGCAAAAGAGTCTTCCTGAGAGAGAGGCTCTAGACTTGGGGAGAAAGAGGTATTATGAGACGGCATAATCGTCCTCCACGAGATGTGGTCAGCATAGCCCCGAGCCTTACCAGGAATCGGGTTTGCTTTAGTTAAGCTGATTGGCTCATCATTAGCTTCTAGATGAAAAAGAATGTGTACTCTCCTTCATTTGTTCTAGGCAGAGTGGAGCTATAGCGACTTCTGCATACTTGTGAGCTCCACTACATAGTAAAGATGGACTTAACTCATTACAAACCACAGGCGGGGGGAGGGTCTAGGAAATAAGCAGTCATGGTAACTTGGCTTTTTGGAGGAACAGATCTTTATTAACTTGCATAAATACAGCTATTACCTTAGAATTCCTCTAAAGGAGAACATTCCAGTAAAGTGTCCTCCTTAAGTTAAAATGGAGAGGAAAATTTAAATACGATAATCAGCTTTAGTATTGCACAGTATCTGAACAGCTCACGTTTCTTTGCACTATAATTCTCTTAGATTTTGGCTTGATTTTCAGAGTGCAGTAGAAGTCAGGATGGCAGCATGTCTGTGTAACAAGAAGAGAAGATTTCTCTTCTGTTAGTGATACTTCCCTAACAAACAGTATGGATTAATAGGATACATCTGTAGACTTTTGAAAATATTTGGCATATACTCACTCATTCTGAAATGCAGGAAATAAAGAAATATTACATTGCCTATATCGCAAAGAACAAACAGAGCTAATTAAATAATTGGTAAATAGGGAACACATAGCCTGACACATGTTTAAGATTACACACACGATTCTGTAGAAAATGACTGTAAGCAATACTAATGCTGTAAGAATGGGATTCAAGCACTAACACATGGACATCACATTTTTCAAGTTTTCTTGGTGTAAAGTTGCCAGGCAGTGTAATCTTTTCATAAACAGTGTTGATGTCTTAGGAAGCTTCTTCTGCAGTTCAGAAGATCATTGCCCTATTTCTCAATTACATGTTATAATTTGTCTTCCTGGTGGTCAGCAGTTGTCCTACACTGATCATAGAACAGCAGAATGCATGTGGAGTAAGGTGTAGGCTCTGAAACTATCGGAAGGTCACCTCTCTGGAACCATGCCCCCTTGCCCCTCGTTCTGTCCTCTGAATCTCAGAGATGGAAGATGCTCACTGAGGTCTTGGATGACTTGTGTTTGGTTTGGAGGAATAACCATTGTTTCTTGACTTTTGTTTGTTTTTCCCCTCTAATGTCCAATACCAATTCTTAGAACCCCTTAGAAAGAATAAAGCTTACTCAGATCATAATGACAGGATTTTTTTTAATGACACATCTATCCATGGAGTTTTGAAAGAATTGTAGAGTAAAATATTTTATTTGTGGTAACATAGTCTACTATTTTTCTCTGAATCTTTGCCAGCAAACTCTGAAGATTACATTAGACATTTTTGAATTGGAAGGGTCTTTTAAGCACCCTAGAGGTATATGAGGGGACAGCATGGATGCATAATAGCTCAACTGGTGTAGCACCCAGTTAGGAAGAGAAGCTAAGTCTGGAGGCTTCAGGAGTTTTACCATCATCGGAGCCCTTCAAACTTTATTTTTAAAACTCTTCTAGTGTTATGATGCCAGCTGTATCTTAAAAGCGATACAGTACAATGCCTCTGCATGTGAGTGAGCTTGCGTACAGAGAAGGAAGTATAATAACTTATTAGATACCAGCTGTAGAGGAAAGAAATGTCTAGAGGATAGTAGCTATATATACTTTTGCTGTCTACAGATACTTCCTTCCTACCTGCAATATCCAAAAGCTCTTCCTGGTCAAAACGATTGAGAGGACTGCCTACCAGAACACAAGCAAGTCCCTGAAACTGCTCAGGGACGCAAGTGCCCCGGTTCCCCATTGGGCGATGCCATCTGTGTACTTTACCAGGATGTGGTCTCATGTAGTTGGGGCTACATACCTTTCTTCTCCTCAGAGGAAACTGAGAATACGACCAACATAATGGTTGTAATAACTATTACTGGTTTATTAGTCTTTAACTGGCTGGCTTTTTATACATGGCATTTCCCGTATTTTTAAACCTCAAACCAAACAGTGTTGAAGGAACAGACTACCAAGATTGATTTAATACAACATATGCAAAAGATTACCCTAGAATATCTATCTGGTTCATGAATTAATCTGGCTTACAACTTTCACTTCTAATGACATGTTTCTATGACATGATGCATTTTAGTATGTGGCTTTTCTAGTAGAAACATGTCCATTTCCCCTTGAGGACTTGGTTTCACAGTAATTTTATTATTGGAGTAATCACATAAGATTCACTTAGTCTTTCATAAGAATCTTGAGCTTCCAAATATAGTTGGGTGGTGAACAGGCACAGAGCATGAGAGTATATGAATTTTATCCAGCAATGTCATGGCATCTTCGTTACAAAGACCACCAGTGGAAAACAGTAAGCTCGTTTGATTAAAGTCTTCTAGTTCATTTCTTGCACATGCCATGGGGCCCAACTTTCCCCCCGAATTCCTAGAAATTTCTCCTGTTAAAAATTAATGCATCGTCTCTTATATTTGAGTCTTTATTCTAAAATTGTATATGGTAGGAGTGATGGAAATGCTTCTTCTTTTGTCATCTTTATAGACAAGCTCATGGCGTTGTTATGCTGCTTCTAAGAATTTAGTAACATGACGGTCACGCTGATGTAGCTCCAGAAAACCTAAATTTTAAAGCAGCCATCTTCTTTCAGGCAAATACACTATGAATTACACTTCTTATTCCTTTTATATCTTCATGATGTTCCCAGGCTTGAGGTTATGGCTGTGCAGTAAAGGGGCAACACATTTTCCAAATTCTGATTTTCAGTGGTGGATCCCCAGGCACCACTCAACCTGGCGTTTTGTTAAGGGTGTGTTCTGATGGGAATCACCGTTTCCCTGAAGCTAAGACTGAATCCAAGGGTGGTCCAACACGTAGCCAAAGATGCCCAACCCTTCTTTCTGCTCCTTCTAGCCAGCAAGCAACAGCACCTGTGTTCAGGCCATCTGAACAATGCTTGGGTGGCTGGCAGTGTCAAATCCTCCTACAAAATTACAGTTCCTCTTAACAACTGCTCGTCTTCCACTCATATTTATGTTACAGCTGTACTTAGAAACCGATTATTTTTTTTTCTTGAGCAAGAAAAATTGATTAGAGCAAAATAACTTTAGCAATTGACCCAGTCTTTGCCAGGTAGGGGCAATAATTTTTGTCTGTATTTCTGTTATATGGGCCTTTGGGTAATTTCTAATAATACAGATTGGTAAAAAAACTAGGGCCTTGAACAATAATCAAGCCCTGTTACATTAAAGCCAGAAAGGTGGATTTGCTGAGCACAAACTTTAAACAGAAGTGTGTTTTATTAAACATGACCCATTACTCAATATAAAAGAAATTATGCCATTTGGGAATTAATAATATATTTACATTCTGATTATTTATATGCTTTGACATATCAGTCACTCAAATAAAAAAAAAACTTTTTAACAGAAGGACCCATGTGGCTTAACATGTTCAAGGACTTTGAAAATGTGTCTTCTCCAGCATTTACTGGAACAGAACAAAAGGCATTCCAAGCGAAAGGGCAAACTGGCCCCAATAAACTGCTTTGAAATTTAAGCCCTTGGGTTTGGCTCTCCAGCTGCTGCAAGGTAGCATGCCTTCATGGTAAAAAAATCGTCTGTTCTTATCAGTGGCTTCCATGAGTAGCCTTTGTAGTTTTCTGAATCATTTTCATGGCAATGTGAGGTAAGGCATTGATTCTATTTTTTGTTCTACTTCCTGAGTTTTAATATCTTCCTTTATAAAACAGGCACTTAACAGAAAGCTTAGTTAGAAAGGTGTAGTACGAAAGTAGAAAGTAGTCATAATGATCATACCTGGCCTCTTAGAAAGTGATATGTATGCTATATATAATTTACTTCTTAAATATTCCTAAAATAGTTCTTTTAGTTTTCAATTATTTGGTTTCACAGAAAAAAAAAATTTTTGTATGTTTATTAAAGAAGAATTAATTTTCTGAAAGCTACTATGATAGCAAACTGTCTGTAATCAAAGCAATAACTTGTCCTATTTGGGTTTCAGGTCTTTGTTAATGTAATTTTTCCAATGTGACTCTGAACTTTCATTTCATAAAGATCTATTTTCTAATCAAGCAGATATCACAAATTATTTTGACTAATACTCGCTTTTAGGCATATATGTTAACATTTCTTCTAGAAAAAAAAATATATATATATACATATACACATATATAAAATTACCCCCAAGCACCATGGTAATACATGTTGAAAAATGTTAGTGCTCTCTGTTTTTAAAATCTGTATTATTTTCTCTTTAGAATTGTATTTATTTTTTTAAAAAAACTCCTTAATGCAGTAATATTTTCATACCAGATATTTCTCTTATATTAAATATATTTCTAATACTATTAATATCTGTGAGTTCTTTCCACTACCTCAGTGTATGATATCAGACCCTCATTTTCAAAGAATTTTCTTATACAAATAATCCTTAGTACTGATAACCGATATATTTTGAATATGAACTTGTGGTATGAACAAGAATAAGTTTGTTTTGTCAGAAGATGACTTTGTTCTTTTGATCACATACCGGTGTTCTTTCAGTTTTAGTAATTAACACATGCGTATGAGTGTTGGTTTTGTTAACCAAATAAAATACACATCCAAAAATTGTCTAACTGACATACCCAACATGTAAATATATAAAGATAGCAAGCATAATTTAACCATGCTAAGCAGAGATCAAGAGAGTTGAATTATAACCTAGAGAAGCAGAGAATTTGACCACTTAAGATACAGTCGCGACTCCATTTTACAGATCTGGAAGCTGAGGGTGACATACTTGCCAGAGGGCTGCTCTCTTGGGCCAAGGATAAGGCTGGGAATTTTGAAAAATTATTTGTGTAATGAAGTTTTGCTTGGATTAGTCAGTGGATTCAAGAGTTCTTTTTCTTATTTCACAAAATATTGAAAAGTATCTTCCCCTAGAGTTTAATGAGTTTTATTTAAATACTATGTCAATTTGTTACTGTCAAGGCCTAAATAAATTTAACTAACCGAATGTCATAGGCATTGAATTGATACTGAAGACCTCAAAAGAACACTAGCTGTACCATTTTATTAAGTCAAATTACCTTCTAAAGATACTTGCTAAATAGAGCTGGCTTTGAGTTATATACTAGAATCTATATCTTTTTATTAATAGTACTCTTTGTTCATTTATTTTGTAGATGAAAATACCAGCGTTTAAGATGACAGAGATAGCTTCATGATTATTTAGACTGTTTTTGTTTTTGTTTATCTCTGGAATTTGAGACCATATTGATTTTTAATGGCCTAACAGTTCAAATTTTTTAAATGTGGACACAGACTTAAATATGTGGAAAATGTATGTTATTTAAAATAGTGAAAATATGTTCTTTCCTAGGAAGCCAGACCTCTTAAAGATTTTTTTAAACATTTTTGTTTACTGTGGAACACAGAGAGGAGAACCTCTTTTTGGATATATCATCATTGGTGAGGCTAATTTAATCAACTAAAATATAAAGACAAGCCAAACTTTGAGGACTTCAGAGTCCTGAAAGTACTGCATACTTAGCAGTAAACAGCCATTCACCACCAGCCACTCCTAAGTAATAAGTGGGAAGGTAACAGCAACTGAAACACAGCAACTGTCTTTAAACCAAGGTGTCAGGTTTATATTTTATCTGTAAAAAATGTAGCAGGAATATATTTGACATCTACCTCAGCAAACAAATTAATGCTAATTAAAGATTAATGTGTTGTAATTAGCATTAAAAATGCAATTAAATTGTGAGTAAATGGACCAGGAATAGAAAATCGTTAGACTTCTCACTGCCTGGTTTTTCATATTCTGCCTTTTGTTTTTGCAGCAAATAGAGGAAGCGGGGCAGCAGGCAGCTCCCAGACCGGAGATGCTCTAGGGAAAGCACTTGCTTCGGTGAGGAAATATTGACTTTGGACTTCACATGTACCACTGTAGAAGGCTGAACTTTAATCACAAGTGGACATTTGAAATTTTAGGAAATGAATGGCAAATAGCTTTGATTTTTGGAAATGCTAACTTTCTTGCATAATGATCATTGGGAAATTTGAGGAGAAAGCTCTGAAGCTTCCAGGGCATGGCTGGTTTTTTCCTTCTTGTCTCCTCAGAATGGCGCTAAGTGGTCTTCAGTAATGGATTTGTGGGTATTCTCAGGGCCTTTAGGTGTAAAGATTTTCTATCTTGATTTCTTATTTTTCTCTAAGGCCATATGAGTGCTCATTGACCAACTAAGGCTGACTTTTGCTAGGGGCTATTCTAAAACACATTGGAAAAGGCATTTTTTTCTTTAAAAAAAGACCATAACTGGAGTCCATGAGAATTTGTCACATATTTGGGCCCCGGGGACTCAGCTTCTCTGCTTTGCCTGCCTACTGCCAAGAGGCTACAACTGAACATTTCCTGCTTGTTCACTAGTGAAACATGTGACACACCTTTTTTGTCTGAGGAAGTATACCTGGTGTTTTCCTCAAAAGCTAAACGTGGTCATTTGCAAATCTAATTGGAGATTTTTTGTTCTGACACTTGGTCTCCTCAGTTGGTTTTTCCTTACCATTGGGAGCATAAAATAAGTTGATTTATGTTGGCATCATGACCAAGTAAAAGTTTTTATTTAATCTGGGCATTCTTATGCCTTGGAATCAAATGCCTTACTTACAGTGAGGAAGGAGTTGGACAACAGTCTTAGAGATGATACTGTCTGACGTGTTTTGTGAAGGGGGATGAAAGTTGTGGGTATCTCTGTGGCTTGCTCGCAGCCACATAGCCACGTAGGAAATGGGAAGGAAAGGACTAGAACTAAATTCTGCTGACCTCCAGTGCATTTCTTTTCCAACTATCTTGTATGACCGCAATAATTCTTATTTTGAAAAATTAAAGTAATTGTTAAGTTTTTCATTTTAGACTATGGGTATTATAGTTGATTATTAAATGTATTTTGTAACTTGTAATTTTTTTTAATGAATTGCACTGATACTTTGTAGTTTAAAAAATTGTTGTTTGTTCCTAATAATGAGGATTTGTTTCTTTTCTCCCCACTGTTTTAAGATCTATTCTCCAGATCACACTAACAACAGCTTTTCATCAAACCCTTCAACTCCTGTTGGCTCTCCTCCTTCCCTCTCAGGTACTGTACCTTACCCCCAACTCCACCCCAGTGCCGGTGGGTTAAACCATGTCCCCTTGTACTTTCTGCGCTAGGAGGTGGAAACTCACTCTCCCTCAAAGCTCAAAACATAACATTCCCAAACAAATAGAAAGGAGTGGGAGAGACAGACTGCCCTGTGAAGGTACAGTCATTTATACCCAAAAGTTTTCTTAAAAATTAGATGTTTTTAGAATACATAGGCAAATGGAAAACTTTGTCCTTAAACTTTTCCTAGCTCTGTAGAAGGTACTTAACAGAATAACATACTCCAAAAGGTAGTAAATATAGTCATAAATATAGACTATTCAAAAGAATCCTTTTCCACAGATATTTTAAACTCCCCAAATTCCTTCTTTAAAGTCCACGCCTTTAGAATATTTGGAAAACTATAATTTTGTAAATAAATTATCAAGTAACCATGTGGAGTAAAAGAGGATGTTTGCCTTTAAAAGTAACAAATTACATGACCTGTGGCTTTAAATAATAAAATTATAAGTTGTCGAATTATGTTAGTACAGCATTTCACTTTTCAGAAATCCATTTAAGAGGCTTGTTCCCCTTACGATATAAATGCTTCCAGAAGACCCTGTCTGGTGCGTGTCTCTACTCTTTGGAAAGAGAACAGGTGGCTTCTAACAACAAAAACAAAAACAAAAAAATCACATCTCTACCTCACTGAAACCTGACCTTACTGTAATTTATAGTGGAGTCACTTGCCTAATGTCCCCATCCCTGTATTATTCCCTGCATGCAACACTCACGTGGCCCATTATAGACTGGGTTCCCTGGGACTGAATGGGAGGTTTCAGACTGCCACAAAGCTTTCAGAGGTGATGGCCATGGCTTACGTGGGATTTATTATCAGCCTTTTCCAAGCCTCCATTGACATGGGGCAAGGGGGTGACAGAATAGAGTAGGGTAGTGGGACATTTAAGTCCATGTATCCAGAGAGACAAAATTGAAACTGGGAAGAAATAGAGACGATAGAAGAGGATAACGAAACCACAATGAAACATTTTTTTGTGACAGAACAGGAAAGGGAAGTTCAGAATTGTTATACTGTTCTGGTTCAGTGCCATATTGTTAAGCTCTGGAAAATAATCACAAGCCTCCATGTTCAGAGCCAGAGAAGGATCAAGACAGCATCGAGCCTAGTGAGGAGAGTGATGAGGGGGTCCGAGCAGGAAGAACCCCAAGTTTCGCATTTCGAGCAAAACAGCTCTCATTTCGTCTGTTTTATAATTTGGAGGAAAAAAATCTGGAGTCTAATAAAGTTTGAGAACAACTATTGTAGTCTAGTGCTCTGATTTTACAGACGAGTGTACAAGGCCCAGAAAGGGTACATGACTTGCTGAGGCTGCGTCAGTAGCAGTGTTGGAGCTCGGACAGAATCGAGGCTCACCATTCTGCCACTGCACGTCTAGGTCAGTCAGGGGAGGGGAAGGTTAGGATGCACAAATCATTCCAGAAAACGCCCCCAATACCCTAAACCTGAGCAGTATGCTCTTTGTGGGGACACAGAAACAAGGCTACTTTTGGGGTCTTGGTAGTTCATCATGGAAGACCACATGTTAGGAAGAAGGAACTTTACAAAGATGTAAACGTGGGGACAGATTGCTATTTTCACACCGATGGCGGTGACCAGATTCTGTCACTAAAAGTAATTGAACAAAATATTCTATTTTTATTTAGCATAAAAATACATATATATGCACACCCAGAAATGACAGGAAGAGTGAATTTTTAAAGTGCTAACTGTGGCGGGGCATGAGATTTCAGTGAGATCATAGATTTTTTTTTCCCTTTCTTGAATTATTTATTTTCTAGCTTTTCTACACTGAATGTGTATAATTTTAAATTTAAAAGTAGGAGGTTAAACATGTAATATTGCAGCATGAATCTTTCTTTACCTTCAAGTTTAGTGAATCAAAAAAATTATTCTCTTCGGAAAAAACTACTTACTTATTACTATTGTTATATTGCGTTTTTAAATTTCTGGTTTTGTGGATCATTGCCAACTAATCTTACATCCTTAAAAAGTTCCCGAAGGCTTATTCCTTCTGGATAATTTTAAAAACAAGTAGCAAAGCCATTTTTCATTGGTGAGAGAATTTTGGCTTAACAAACCGGCCTCGCATGAAGGTGTAACAGAAGCCTCCCTTTGTGCTCCTAGAAGTACCTTGACGATGTAGCGATGCTTTTCTAGCAAAGGAACACTTCTCTAGCTAAAACTCGGAATCTATTAAATGTTCCCTTTCAGGAGGAAGCTTGAAAGAATTCTGCGTAAATTCTACATATTTTACATTAAAATATGTTTCTTGCCCCCAATTTCTTGTATGGAGGATTTACACGTGTTTACTTTATGGTGCAAATGGAAATCAGCATTGCTATTTCTAAAAGGACTGTTTAAAATGTCGGTAAGATTATTTTTAAGATTACATAGATCTCATTGTAATTCCTATTTTAATATCAGCAGGCACAGCTGTTTGGTCCAGAAATGGAGGACAGGCCTCATCATCTCCTAACTACGAAGGACCCCTTCACTCTTTGGTGAGTCTAATCTGCTGGTCTTCCCTCTAGCTGTTTTCAGACCCTGTTTCTCTTTTTGCATCTATTTCATGCTCCAAGATTCTTATTTTCACCAATAGGAACTTCAGAATGACATTAAGCCCACAGGGTTGGTTAAAGCCAGAGTTATTAGACGATGCTTGTTCCTGCTTGTATGTTGTAACCCATATACTACTACAGTATCTGGGCTCTAAAGATCCAGGACCAGATAAAAGATTAAAAATCCTGAAAGGGTAAAGGCCTCCTTCCCATCTTGGGGAAACATCCCTGTCCGTGATTAAACGACTCTGCGATGTCAGAGTGCTGCAGTTCTAACTCAGCTGCGTAGCCGGAACACCTGGAGATTCTCTGTGTCTCTGCTCGGCTTTCCAGAAGAACAGGTTTATAGGAGTTTTCCTCTTGACCTTGGAATAAGAAGCCTACTATTTCCTTGTTCACTTTGGTTCTCATAGTAATCTAGTAAAATCATAAATCTCTGTTCTTCCCATAGGGAATAGTTGAAAATTTGCATGGGTTTTAATTAATATGTTAGATAGTCACATGATGATTCAGTGTCTGACACTCCAGTCTTTCTCAGCTTACAATGGTGGGACTGGAAATATGCTTGAAACCCCAGTGCTCTCTGCGGTATCTAGAATATGTATGAATCAAATGGGGAAGAGCTGTTTGTTTTTCCAGATTGTTGCCCTTTTTTCCCTGTATTTTGAGATGGAACATGGAAGAAGGTGTAGATCTATCGAATATTGTGTTGTCAGCCATTCAAGGTTTTATTTCTTCCCTTCTAAAAAGTAAAATACAAAGGTGTATTTCCCCTTTTGTTGTTCTCTTCCTTGCTGTAGTGTGTGAATCATGCAGCTAGGCACTTCAGGTAAAGGCAGCCATCGAGTGAGACAACATGTATATGCACTACCTACTTAGCCCAATTAACCTGCACCCTACATCCACATAATCCATAGCTGTTTTAAGAGTTTACCTCCTTCAGTTATTTCCTGGGTCCTTTTGAATTCTCAACACTCAGGAGGGCATTTGAAAGCAGAAACTGCTGTCTCCACCAGGAAGCTATAAGCCAGCAAGGATGATAGGCACATGTATTATTTCTTTTCATGCTTACATTTACATTCAGAAGTGTATATATTCATTTCCATGTTTATAAATTAAGAAGCATAGACTCAAAAAAGTTAGTAACTTTTCCAAGGTCACATTAGTAGCCAAGCTAGGAGTTTAAGGGAGGTCTCTTAACAGCCAGAGCCCACCAACTCAGAATGCTCTGTACCACAGACTAACTGTATTAGACACACATTCTTCCTGTCAGTATAGAATAATCAGAAATTGTTTTTCTCATACAGTAGAGTCGGTACATCTGTTTGCACAGCCCATTGGAAATCAAAGCGGATTGTAGCATGATCTAGTACAAAGAGGCATTAGATTTGAAGTCAGAAGACTTAGATTTCAACCCAGATTTTACCACTTCCTGGCAGCGTAATGCTAAGTAATTAATTCATTTAATTTCTTTGAGCCTCATTTGCACATTTATATGGAAAGGAACATAATGTCTTTCCTGCTTTCTTAACACACGTAGTAAGAAGACCCAATGGGATGGTATATGTTAACCTTGAGAGTAGTATGCAGAGGTTTATTTGCTGTCATTATCGATCACACTGAAAAAATAATACACATCTACATGCCCTTTTTCTTCACCAAAAACTATAATATAGCCTTATCTAGTTGTGTAAAACTAGGATCCTAATGGCTGAGGTGGAAAAAAAAAGGTCAGTGGATCTTTAACTGTATAATTTAATTGTATAAGGTAGTGAATTCTATAAGATAGTAAGGAATTTAACATCAATTAGGAGCCCCTGGTAAACTTTAATTTAAAAATTTGTGATTCTTGAGTCTTGAAATCTCATACCACTTTGGTTGACAGATTGTTGTAACTTTTTTCTGTAATCATTTAAAGTCCCCATTCCCTTCTATATATACACACGAGCTGGTGATAAAAGATAGAAAGCAAAAACACAGGTAAAAATCAAAGTACTCAGTAAGAAATTGCAGTCTGTATGCATTTACCTGTCCCTGACTTGATACTTGGCACTGTGTCACATGCCACGGAGGAGACTAAGGAAATATACCTTCAAGCAGGTCATTTAGTTGGGAAACTATAAATAGGTCACCTTTTCATTGTTAATTTTTTTAAGTCTTTAACCAATGTCCATCCTAATGTTCCTTAAATTCAGTAAATATTTTTCTTTTCTAGAGTAAATCTAAATTCTCTTGCAAACTAAAGCAATATAGTATAGCATATGTATATTATAATGTCCTGGAAGAACCACCAAATTTTCGTTTATGAAAAATAACAGTATAATTATAACATTAACATTTTTCACCAGTTTTCTAGGAAGGACCCTATTTTTATTATCGTTTAAGGAAATAAACTTTATTGGAAACATATTTAGAAACTCAAAGCGTGGTTTGTGTCAACTCAGGTTTTACTTATCTAACCTATGCATGCATTTCAAACTAAATCAAATTTCACGTCATTTATTAACCGACAGCAAAGCCGAATTGAAGATCGTTTAGAAAGACTGGATGATGCTATTCACGTTCTCCGGAATCATGCGGTGGGCCCATCCACAGCTATGCCTGGTGGCCATGGGGACATGCATGGTATCATTGGACCGTCTCATAACGGAGCAATGGGTGGTCTGGGCTCAGGGTATGGAACCGGTCTTCTTTCCGCCAACAGACATTCACTCATGGTAAGTGAGGAAATTTGTAGGCTCCATAAGTTATTGTGTAGAATTAGAATTTTGAGTATAAATACTAGTGCTTCTGTTTTTTTCTTTTTTAAACAGCTCTGTTGATATATAATTCTCTTAACATGCAATTCACCCATTTAGGGTTCCAGTGCACTGTTTTAGTATATTCTCAGGGTTATGTAACCATCACCACTCTAATTTTAGAACGTTTTTCCCCCAGCAAAAAAAAAAAAATCTCCATTGCCATTAGCAGTTACTCTCCATTATTTTAGTCCCTAGCAACTACTGATCTACTTTTTCTCTATATAGATTTGCCTGTTCTAGACACTTCCTTTGAGTGGAATTGTGTATTACGTGGTGGTGTGGTTTTTTCTATCTTCTTTCACTTAGCACAATATTTTCAAAGTTTATGCATGTTTTATCATATATTAAAGTGTCATTTATTTTTATTGATAAAGAGTAGTCTGTTATATAGATAGCCATTATATTTATCTATTAGTCGGGTGATGGATATTTGGGTTATTTCTACTCTTTGGCTTTTATGAATAATGGTCCTATGAACATTCTTGTCCGAATTTTAGTGTGGACACAGGTTTTCATTTCACTTAAGTACATACCTAGGAGAGCATTGCTGAGTCATTGCTGATGCTTAAATTCTTCATCTTGGTGACTTTGGTTGAAGGACCCAACTTATGTTCATGTTACATTGCTGACATTTCAGATATGAATAGGTTGTATATTTTTTTTAATTAAGGGAGCTAAATCAGTGACTTCTGATTCAGAATATGGGAGGTAGAAATAATGGTGTGTTTCTCTGTCTAAATGTGTAGTGTACGACCATGTCATTTAAATACAGTTTTACTGCTACATATTCATATATTTTTTATCTGAATAATATTAAGCAGATTTGTCCATGTTACAATTAGAGTTTCAATTTTGCCCCTTACTTTTGCTAAGAATTTGGGAGTGCATCCTTTTTTGGGGTGATTATGAAGACTCAAAAGAATCTCCCTAACAAAATATTAAGTGATGTCTTTAATAAGGTGACTGAATGGGTGGAGAATTTAATGTTACTAGTAATTCTGTGTAATTCTGCTCCTTACAACTTTTGCCTGATCAGCAAACACCTTAGTGTGCTGTTTGTACCTTATGGACTCTTAAAAAGTTGTTTGGAGAAGGTCTGATTTCCGTTATCACTAAAAAGTCTCTTGTTTAACGATTATTACAAAAGAAGAATGAAAAAGCACTACAGGTTATTCTGAGGCTCTGTGCTTAATAGTATTCTTCTGCCCTCTTTTCAATTTCTGTTCATAAAAGAGTAAAGAGTACCATCCTGAGTGGCATATTATGGAAACCTGCAACCAATTTGAAACCAAAAATACTGATTTATAAATAGAAGCAATGAACTCACTTCTAAAACGTGGAAAGACGTTCTTGAATGCCAAAGCTAAATCTTTTTTTTTTTCCTTGCTTGCTTTTCCTTGACCTCTACCCTAAAAATTCATCACTGAGTAGAAATTGTTTGTCTATTCATGGCAGTTGCTAAGAGTTAACAAAAGGAAAATCTAGATTTTAATTTAGCTTGGCCTCAGGTAATGTGTTAAATACACTTGGGATGCATATAATATGAGATTTTAGTTTGTACAGCTCTTTTTTTTTTAACTGCAATGTTTAAACAATACTGCTTTTAATTAAGAAATCTGGCTTTATTAAAAGCCAGATCTGTGACTTATAACCATTTCTGTATATCTGCTCTCAATCAAGAGAAAAATAGTTTAATTTTTGTAGCTGTGTTCGTTTTGCATATGTTAAACGGATGCAACGTGCACCCAGGGCATTGTTCAGAGCCAGCTTTTTCCATAAATATGTTAAGTTTGCTCTTAAATACCAGATGTAGGTTAAGTGGTTCTTTAAAATAATAAACTATACATAGACGCTGTTTGGAACTATGTGACCTTTGAATTGCCGCCTCTTTGAGTCTGATTCAGAGGTGGGATAGGAGGTGGATACTAGAAACATCTTTGGAGTTGGGAAGTTGGATGGGCCCAGGTAGAGGGGAAAGATAGAAGGGAATAGAGCAATAGAAAGAAGGGAAATAATCGGCCAATATTACACAGAAGTGTCTTTGATTTTATTTTGGGGGAAAAAAAAAAAAAAACACGCCGAAGCAATGAAGCTGCTGGTTTTACTAATGAGGAAAATTTCTTACCCACTCCTCTGAAGACATTTATAATTCCATCAAGGATGGCTGCAGAACCAGCCAGACAGTAGAGCAACTCCAAATATGTGACATGGCAACAACCTGCTGCCCTTTAAACCAAGTAAGGTTTTGCAGACTCTCTCCTTTCTCGAAAATATTCAGTATGCCCCCAGAATCCAAGCTCCCCAGCCTGAAACTCTATAATGTGTGTGAACAGAGATGAGATTGTCATTTCTTTTCTTGTGCAAACTGGTATGAATTTTCAAACAAAAACATAAGAACAAAGGAAATAGTTTTTGAATTTAGTCAGTCTGAAGTTAGCCTTTGACCATTTGATACATTCCACAATAAAAAGGAAGTTGAAGGGGAAGAGGGAAAAACACACACACACACCCCCCAACAACAAAAAAAAAATTCAAGGAGGATACTGGTAATGTTTTCCACATTTGAATTTTAATACATGAAACAGGCTATAAAACTTAGGCCAGCTGCAGTAAATAAAGTAGCAGTGGGAGGTATGCACCGGAAACTGCGGCCAAGCCAGCGCTGGTGGGAGTTTCTTTCCCAACTACACACCTTCACTTGTTCTGGAGGAGAAGCAAGTTGTATGGTAACTTAACACCCATCCCAGGGCAGGTTGTGTTCTGAGCAAATCTCCCTTATAACCGACCTTACTAATTCCTTCTGATTAAGGAATAGACAGCTCTGAATCCCCTTGACCTTCAAACCTCTTCTCGTTTCCTCTCTCCCCGCCTTCCAAAAATCAAAACAAAATGGCTTGATAACTTGGAAGATGATATAAGCATTTCTTTCTGCAGCAGCTTGAAATCGTGGTGGGGGAAAAACCATGGTTCTGCCTCAGCTATTATGTTATCTCATTTAATTGCTAACATATTGTACTTAGCTTTTGATTCATAAAATGTTTTCCTTGGAGTTCTGAAGTAGGTCTTCAGTGATTCACTAAGTATTAGTATAATGAAAGAGATTTTTTTCACAGCAGCATGGCTCATAACACTAGAATGAATGTTGTATACTTGTGGGCTTTCTAAATGATATTATTTGGCCATGCTCTTTTTTGTGCAAAAACCTTCACCAGCTTTTCATTATCTACAAGATAAAGACCAGTTTCTAGCCTAGCTTATAAAGTCCCATTACCATTTACCAAAAGCCTTATGTTTAGCCATTCTAATATGCAAAAACTTTTCCAGCAATATCAGTCTGTGCATATTATCAGAATTTCCCTTTGATGTTCTAACTAGATACTTCTATAGCTATCTGGATTGGCCCGCCATACCCACTTCTCTCCGTTCATCTCATCCCACCAATTCTCAAAGTTCTGATTCAAATTCTGCCTCTTCCAAGAAGCCTTCCCTTGCTACCTCCACCTGTGATGGTCATTTTCTTTCTACACTCAAAGCACTGTGAATCATACCATTGGCTAGATATTTATCTTTCCTAGTTATACATAGCTATATATCTTTTGTAGGTAAGACTTTTGCCTTACCAACTATGTCGTAAATTCCTTGAGTACTACGTGTTACATTTTGTTTCCGTCCCAGTAAATATCAGTTAAAAGGAAAGAAAGGAAACATATTTTCTGTGTGGCTGACAAGTTGCCAGCCCCACTGCTTGGTGTGTTGTATGTTATGTCACGCAGCCTTCACTAGAGCCCAGTGAGGATGATAATGGTGTGCATTTTATTTCTAAGGCTCAAATGAGCCATAGAAGGTTTGAGCCGTCTCAAGTCACAAAGCTGGATTTAAACTCAGATACGTTGACTCCAAATCTCACGTTCTTTTTTACTATCATGAGTACTCCCCAGAGATTGTCTGTAGGTCCGTGTTTTAAGAATTAATTTTAGGTGATAAGAGCCTGTGATTTTCAAATCCTGGTAAATGTTTATGATGAAAGAAGAGTCCAGGTATCTCACGGCGAAGTTCCCAGAGCAGCTCTCTACCCAAAGGTAAAGAACTTTTCCTCCAGTGTGGCAGCATTTTGATTAAAACCCACATTGTGTAAACACTTACTCTTAAATCCACATGTCTGTGCAAAGTGGCAAGAGGTGTGAACTCTCCTTCCTAGGGTCCTTAAAGTAATAAATTTTAAGTTCTTTTTCCCACTATAACCACCCACTTTTCTAAAAGAATCAGATCAGAAACCTCTGAATATGGGAGAATAAAAAAACAGCTGGGTTTGTTACTAACCTCGTCAGAGACTCTTACCCAGATATAATCTCCTCTGTGCCTCTGATATATCTCCATGGTTAATCCTGATATCGAATTAGATATTTTATAAATTATTGAAATGGCAATTTTCCAAATATAATTGTCTTCATTATTCATTCAGTATTCAGGTCCACGGATGAGACCTGAAAGATAGCTTTGCAGATGACCTAATCTCCTCTTTTAACTGAATTAGAACAAAATTCATATCAAAAATGTCTTCATATGACTCTGTATGTGCTTCTAATTACTTGTCAGGAGAGCCAGCAACGATAGGATCATTTAACTAAAAAGCTCCTATACTATTAATACATAATATTAGTGTGGTTCCCGGATCCTTTTTGCTTAAAGTCCATTTATTCATTTCAAAACCATTTATCAAATGGTAACCAAATACCGGGCTCTATGCTAAGAGGTGGTCTCTGCTCCCAAGGGGTTCACAGTCTAGTAAGAAAGGACACACTTAAAAACAAGTTGCTACAGCAGTATAGTCAGCTCCATAAGGGAGGGCGGCCCCACCTCTGTTATCCAAGAGCGAGGGATCACATCGTCCCTTGGTAGAGGAGTAGCAATCGCCTAGGGATCTAGTTGCTCTAGTTGACGTAGGGGTGGAGGAGCCCTATGAACTCACACCCACACCTATTCTCTACAGCATCCTGTAGACTAGGACACCCCAGTGGAGTGTGGCACGCTTCAGAAACCACTGATAGACACCAATCTTAGCCCAGTTTCCCTCTAATCAATAGCATTTTTAGTTTGACTTTGGATTTAAAAGAATTTATCAGAAGAATATTCATTAGGTGAAGAAGCACCTTTGTATTTAACTGACATTAAACACGGGAGAACTTTTATTACCTAGGGCCTCAGAGAATGAACAATTTAAATTAGTTTTGCTTTCATAATGCTTGAGATTTAGGACCATTGAATTTTAGATTATAAAAGCACCCCAGAAGGCCCTGAGCCTATGGCCCTTATTTTATGGCCAAAGACTGAGGCCCAGAAAAGAGAAGTGACCCTAGCATGGATCTTCCATAGTTAATGGCCAAGCTGGGATTAAAAACCAGATGAGCAAACAATGAGACCAGCACTCTTTATACTAAATACCACACTACTGCAGCAAACTTCCTCTCTAACCTAATGCCATAGCAATTTCAAAACTGCAGCTGGTATTATGAACCATTCTGTTACTCTGACATAACTCATGAAACCCAAGAAAACTCTTCAGTTGCCCTTTGGCTCCCTGCCACATGTTGCTGTATAGTTCCACCAGTCATACTTAGCAATGACAGAGGGTAATGGGCAGAGGTGTGATTTCTTGGGTAGCGCTTACTGGTATGTAGTCGTGGGAGTGGCAGAAGTCAGAAAATCTTGTTTCTGTGCAGACCTCTTCAACAAAGCTATGATCTGTAGAGGCTCCATTATTTTCACTCTTGTGTTACGTGGATTTTGAGTCCACAAAATTCCTTTGCTAAGCAGTTATTACCATAGAATCTCAGAGACCTGAGAAGTCATCTCTATTCACATCACCACTTCCAAGTCATCAGCAAATCTCTTATCAGCCTCCTTCCTTCAAGGGTGAACAGTTCAAAATAATCACAAAGCCCATTTCCCTCAAATGTTAGAAGATTCTTCCTCATGGCCAGCCCAAATTTACCTCTCTCTGCAGTCTTCATTTTCTGCCCAAAGTTACCCCTAAGTCAACCCAACAAATATTTGAAAAATTTTTAGTTACTTGAAGACAATCTATTCAGTACTTTTTTCTGTAGGCCACACATTTATATCTTTAAGTATTCTATTAAAAACTTTTGACATTGTGACTTTCCAGTGCATCCTCCATAATATATAAATAATTTTTTTAAATTTTTCTGGGATCTTTAGGTATGTAGAATTTCAAACTGAACACACTGCTCAAAGAATTACCAGGTTACCCTAGGATGGATCTATCACCAGACCCATTCAGTATACTATATATATTCTTTAAGGCCCCCTACCAAGATCCTATTAGCTATTTTTTGATGGCTTCATTATCCTTTTGACAAATTTTGAACTTCATAAGCTACACGTCTTTTAACTATCCTTGTATACCTTTCGTTGTACCAGCACAAAACTTCACACAACACCTTTAAATTTCATACCTCAGCCTTCAGTCTATTTCCAGTCTAAAGATCTTCTTGAGGCCATCCTCATTCAGTCACATATTCTGCCAGCTCTGTTGTTGGCAAATTTGATGTGTGCCATTGATGCCCACATCAAAGCCACAAATAAAAATGTTGACCAGGGAGAACATAAAGCAAAAAGCACGAGGTTCAATACAATGGAAGTTCTTTCTATGCTCACATCATCCCCTGCTCTTTGTTTTGGGCCTAATATCTCAACCACTTATGTCCACCTGATTTTCATCTGATGCAGTCTGCCTTTTATCACTTTGTCCATAGCATTATCACAAGACATCGGGCAAGCAGCATTCTCATGAATGAGGAAATGAGGTTTGTCCAGAAAGCCTTGTTCTTGGTAGAAGCAAACTGAGTGTGAGAGGTTCTTGCCTACATTTCAGAACACTTCAAAACTGCCCTTTAAATAGCCTGTTACAAACTTTCACCCAAGATCTTAGTCATCAAGTTCATCTTTCTAAAGCTACTAGGTCATTTTTTTTTTTAATTAAGATATTTGCCTACCTCTCATTTCCACCCTTTCTCCTAATCTCCACAATTATTAAATGTTTCTGAGAGCAAATTAGCATCTTCAATGTAGTTTTTAGCTATATAATATGGCACTTTATTTTAAGAAAACAGAAAAAGAACAGAAAGAAAAAGACTTAAAGAAATTCTCTGTTTTATTTTAAAAAAATTTTCCCCAACTTCATTGAGATAGTATTAACATTTAACATATATAAGGTTAATGTGTCCAATGTGATGATTTGATGCACGCATATATTGCAAAATGATTACCACAATAAAGTTAGTTGATGCCTCCATTCTCTCACATTACCTTTCTCTGTGTTAATTACTATCCCTGTGTTGTACATTAGGTCTTCAGAACTTATTCATCTCATAACTGGAAATTTGTAACCTTTGACCAACATCTCTTCATTTCTCCTACCCTTTACCAGTTCCCAGCAACCACCATGCTACTCTTTTATTTCTTTGAGTTTGTTGGTTCTTAGACTGTATATGTAACTGAGAACATATAGTATTTGTCTTTACTAACTCAAAGAAATCCTCTTAACCATGGATTATTTACAACAGCTTCAGAATTCTTGAGCTCACCATCTGATATTTATGAATCAATTCAGACAAAAGTCTAGAGCTTTTGAATACACCCATAGCAATGCTACCATTTTCACTCCAGTAGCAACCCTTAAGACAAGCAGTTGGGGCATGGTGCATGGCTAGATCCCACAGCGGTGAGTCCAAATTAGGTATATCCCCTTGTTCTTCCCCCAATACCTATTTTACTCAAATTCAGCCCCTATGACCTAAAAACAAGACAGTCAGTCTACACTGGACCATGAAACCTAAAGGACACTCTTTCTCCATGCTTCTAGGACAAACCAAGCCTCATTTCTTCATTTTTCCCCCTAAAATATGTGTTTAGCATCCTGGCATTATGAACTTTAAATAAAAACAAAATCTGTTTTCTCCACTTTTAAAATATAAAAACATATTTAAAACAGACTCTGTAACCTCATCATATTTTGACTTTGCTTTCTTCTTAAATAATAGAGGAGAAAAACAGATAGGCCTTATAATGACACAGTCACCATTATATTTTTTATTGAACCTTTATTGGGAACAAGGACACAATGCTAAACTGTCTATAATTTCAAAAAGGCACAAACCTTGCATTAAAAAAAATATATTACCCTTTTTTCAAGAAAGATTTGGGAGTAGGAGTGGGGATATATATTGGATATATTAGAAAATACATAAATGTTCATTCACTCATCCTGTGCTCCAGATCCTGTAGGGGATACCTAAATGTCTCTGATCCTGCAGCCCTGTGACTCTGGGGGAGTGAAGAAACTCAAGTATGTGCCTAACTATAATGCAAAACAGAATTATTAAGTGACTTAAGAAGCAATTCAGAGAAGGGTAAACATTGTCCAGCCTTAGGGGACAGCTAGGAAAAGCTTTTTGCAGAAGGTGTCATTGAGTTCATATTAGAGACTCTGTAGGATTTTGATCATTAGAGACAGGCTAGACAGGTCATTACAGAGCCATAGAGTAAACACATGATTTTAAAAATGCAGAAAATAGAGCATCTTATGTGCGTAAATGGAGGTGAGAAAATCGCCGGGTGGTGCCGGCCCTGGCAGTGCCCAACCAGGGCTGCCCTGGGCGAAAAGCCCCTCCTCAAAGCACGGCAATTGGCTCGAATATTTCACATGAGAGTCCACAGGAAGAGCGAGTTTTTGTGTATATTTTTTTACATCCAAATTAAATTAACTCATGGAATTTTCCACCCTTAGGAATTAAAGTAGCAGCTCATGAAGTAATTCAGTTATGTCATTCATACCAAAACAGAAAATACTGGAGCAACTTGGCACTATTTAAAAGCCAAGACTAGGCCTTGGCCATTTTATTTTATTTTTTTCAAAATCTGTGGCCGTCGTGTTATTTTAACTTTTATTGTGGCTATAAATTTTTCAAATCAAAAGTATCTTAATTGCTTAGAAAACAGACATGTAAAATGGGTTCACAATAAGAAGAGGGTTAAAGCAAAGCAGATTTAGGAGTGAAAACCTAAAAAAAAAAAAAAGGCTTTAACTACATTTCTGAAATGTGAGGATTCTACCTAATTGGTTGGCATTCACAGTTGTGCATAATTATAGCTTCCTCTATATCCATAAATTGTCTTAAACTCTAAAGTTGAGTTTAACCACAAGATCTGTCCAATATTAGTTAAATGACATCTTTGAGGAAGCATTATCCTGATACAATAGCCACGTTTATTTTCGAGCAGATAATTTGACATATTGTCAAAAACCAAGGTATTGAGTTTCCACATTTTAATTTCACATTTGCCTTCTCCCCAGCTTCTGCACACGGATGGGTCTCATTTGGAGCTGAAAGTGTGTGAAAGTTATTGGAGAATGGTAGTCTCTGGGTAATGTTTCTGTAAGCTGCCCAAAATTTCTCCCTGTAGTCTAGATGGGAAACAGCTGGTTTTTGTTTAAAGAGCTGTTTTGCGAAATGTCTGAATCTTGAGGTGTAGAACTGAGGTCACCAGTAAAGCAGGTGCTCAGGAACAAGTGAGAAAGACTCTGGGGACTGGCTGGCCCTGTAATCTTCTGCAGGGTACTTCCTATTAGAGGAAAAAGTGTCGAAGTTGGCTCCTTTATTTAGGACGCAAACAGATAGACGTAAGTAATTGCATTAGTGATGCTATTAGAAGTCCAGTATCTTGAACGTAGCCAGCCCTTGAGTAAATAATTAGCTCAGTACGAAAGAAACCAAAATGGTCATTTCCCTCACAAGGCTTCAAATACAAAAGTCTAAGGCTTTAGCTTCCTGTAGATATTATAAGTGCTTGAATTTCCTCTTTATATACACCAACAGCAAAAGAACTGCAATTTCAAATAAGTAGTACCATAACCAAGTTATGTCCTCTGAGTTTATGGATGCCATCTAAGGGAAAGGAAGAAAAGAAATCTGAATTGGCAAGACCAGTGCCGGAGCAGTTTTGAAAAAGGCAAAATAGGAAACATGTGGAATCACTAAAGTCCAGTGCACGTCAGATATCCACCAGTCTGGAGATGAAAGGAAACAGCCTCCTCCCCGGGGAGCTGGAGGTTATTAGCAGCTGTTTATCCAGTCGGGAATAGAGATTAACATTGTAGTTTTTTTTTTTTTTTTTTTTTTTTAAGAACTAGAAGAAGATTTGTTTGGGAAGTTGGCTCTTCATATCAAGTCACTGTGCATTGCCAAAAAAAACTTCCTTTCTCAGAACTCGTGTGCTCAAGTTGAGCAATGTTATGATTCTCTGAGAAACTCTGGATCACCAAAAAGTCTATCTCCATTAAATAGAACAGGAAAGGACAGAAATGGATAGATGTCTGCCATTGACACATTTCTTTGTACTCTTTTAGACTGTGAAACGAGCTGTTTGGTCTGTTACCTGTTCTCGAGCCGGCCTCTAAACGGGGCTTTCTTCCCCACTTCCCCCTAACTTCATCTTTGCCACTCTAAGGCATACACAAATGAATTTTGTACCTACCTACTGCTTGTAAAATGCCTTCTCATGACATATTGGAGAAGCTGCTTGGTAGCTTTATTCTTAAAGGAAAAAAGAGAGAGAGAGAGAGAGAGAGAGTTGGATATTGGTATTTTTTCTCTGATTTAATGCTACTCTTAATGTCATTTTCTTTTATTAAATCCTTTCTTTCGCTTTTGATCTTCTTTATAGCAGAGCCACTGGTCATATGGAAACTATTATTAGAAGATGAAAGACTTCATTGCAGTTAAATAAGAGTGAATCATTTGGGCCAATAATACACACATACAGTGAGGTTCCATTTGTGTCCAAGTGCTGTATGTTGTTCGCTTTGTAGCAAAGCCGTTGAGGTTTATAAAGGTTTATAAAAACCTGCTTTTTGTCCAAAATATTTAGTCTGACAATATGAAAATACATTAATATGCAACTCTTAGCTGCGTGTTGGTATACTAGGTAAATAACGCCACTTTAAAATGTAAAAATAGAAATCCTAACCCTCCATTTAAAGTTGAGATATTATTTAATTAATGTTAAATATCAGTGTTTTAAAAATATATGTAGATGGTCTCTATCAAAATTCTAATCATTCAAAACCTACCTACAATGCCACCTTCTTCTCTAAGAAGTCCTACTTTCTCAGTCAGGTATGATTTCACCTATGCTTTAAAACCCTACATGACCTTGTATTTTTTCATGACGTTCATCTTATTTTTCCTTACATAGTAGTTCTATTAATCCACCATTAAGAGCCTATAATGGGATAGACGTGTCTATTTTTCATTTTTCCTGAAAATACCTAGTGTCATGCATACAGTTGACATTCATAAGGCATTTGCTGAATTAAATAAAATGTTTATTATTTGATAGAAACATGCTAAATGTATACTTAACAATATAAAAAGGTTTTAGATTTCAGAAATAGTCTCATGGATGCAGGCCGTTTTTGTCATCATTGACTATTTAGGAAGCATCTAATTGCACATCATAATACTGCGATTCTGTACAGTGACCTCTGCACCCAGTCCTTGCCCTGAGGACACTTACATCTCAAGACAAGTATAGGCTTTATGAACGGCAGCAGAAAAGAATCATTGAAATGCATGTCTCGTCCTATTACACAAAGTCTTTGAGTGTGTTTTAGGGGGTTGTTCGTAATCACGGTCAGGAGAGAACCCTCCCCAGGCTTAGCAAGATAATGAGAGCTCTGAGCATCCAAGACAGTCCAGGAAGAGTTAGAGTTAGGGGGTCCGTGACACCAATAAAAGAGAAGAGTGTGGTGAGTCGTGACGAGGTAACCAGCCCTGGAAAACAGAGCAGGGAGGGCATTGCTCAAGCCTCGGTGATGTAGAAGTGAACTCAGCCAGTGAGTGGTCACAAGTAGGTAACTAAAGCTTGAGATTAAGGAATTTAAAAATAAGAGGGGACTAGAATGGCCCTAGGCTGTCAAGCTGAAGGATGCAGAAGCATAAGGTATTGATCTTAGACTTGATCCATAGAACAAATAAAATCCATGCTGGAACTTTGATATGCAAGGGCCCAAGTGGCAGGTGGAGAATATGGCATTAAAAGGTGAGTAGAAAGCGATACAAAAGAAATGTTTTGTTTGTTTAGGCAAGCTTCTTTACACTTCCACTTCCTTTTCAGGTATTTTACAATAAGCACGTGTTTCTTGGATAATAAGAAAAGCGTTTTAAACATAAAGGCCAGTTAGGTAAGGATAAATCCCTGGTGCTGGACCTCCTGGGCTGGCTACGGAACACTTTGTGTGGAAGCCAGGCTCGTGGTCGTGTACCCACACAGGTGTGCTTACGCTACATGGATTCGAAAGTGCTCGTTGAGTGTTCAGTTGTCTTTTCCTTCACGCCAAACAAAAGAAACTGTTGACCAGCAATTGCAGCATTCCACCTCAGTCTGTGCTAGGTGGGCTCGGTTGCTAAGCACGGGTTACCTTCCTTCCCTTCTGCTAACCTGCTACCTGGGGAGCGGGAGGATGGAATGGACTCCTGTTAACTATGCTGAGAGGGCCCCGCTTGGTGGGCTACATCAGTTCTGGTTTCCGCTGTAGGAAAATAATGTCAAGAATTGGGGGCGGAGGGTGGAGATACAGAGGGGAGAAATGAAACAGTTTTAATAGATGGAACTTATGAGTTAAGAAAAAAAAAAGATGAACTGAAATCAGATAACAGCCATTTGCATCTCTCAAGCTAGATCACAGAATCATTCATTTTAACTATTTTGGTGGACATCATGGGAGTTTCAGCCTAGCTGATCACATGACAGGTCAGCGGTGCCAAGATCAAGGGTCATTTAGATCATGTTTAAATCCTCTTAAAAATTATCTTATCACTTGCAGAATAACCATTAAGTAAATCTCCAAGAATTGCTCAATAAAGAATTACCTTAAATCTCAGGCAAAGCAGGAGTGAAGCTGTGAGATTTGGGGATTTGGGGAGCGGGGGCAAGGAACATGTGTTCTTAAGACAGTTAGGAAGTCTTCTCCCCAAAAACATCTCTGAAGAATTAAAATCTAAACGAAAGAATTGAATCCAGACCAGACTTTAGAGGAACATCTTTTAAATGTTTAATCACATGAATTAAAAAAAATAGTCTGATAGTTACTTAGACTGAGGAATATGGAAATATATTTGTGGTTGAAAGGTGTCCTCGATGTTAAAACTTTCTCACACAGAAGAGTTGGTTATTAGAGGTGGGTCTCGTTTTCTGCAGAATCTCAGTGCGCCTCCGGTGTTGTTTCTCACAGTATCCATCTTTTGTTGCCATTTTATGAACTTTTGGATTCCCGCCGGTGAGCTATTAAAAAAAATTTCATGACCACTTCCTACCTCTTTAAATGATGCACTTTTGGACTCAATGATATTTTGTACATTTGGGAAAATAAGTTTGCTTTCCTCTAATATGACAGAGATCTGGCAAGATAATTGAAACTGAAATCTAGCGCTCTATAACTATCATGTATAATTGATATTTCATGGGGAGATTACAGTTCAGAAACCAAAACTGTTTTCTGTGTCAATGGGTATCTAATTACAGTAAAAGCCCATCAACTTTTCTTTTATGTTTATGGTAAAACAAGAAGAGAGAGAAAAGAAAGTAAAAGTTCCCAGGATTTTTTTCTTTGTCCATTCTTTTTAAAAAATATCTTTGTCAAAAGAAAAATTTTGAACCAGATGCATTAATAGCAAACTTTCATTTTGATAATACCAAAATGTTTCTAATGGCATATCTGGTTTTGTGTCATTATTGCTTGGTCTAAAAATTGATGACAAGTTTCTGAAATATCCCTTCCTGCACTCTTTTAGAAGGATTATGGTAGAAGAGAAGGAACTGAGGTCTGAAAGCCTGTTTTGAAGCAGTTATCTCTGGAGATAACATTAACAAGGATTGAATAACTGCCAAATGAAATTTAATACATTTTCCCATCCATGAAATAGGCCTCTTAAATACAACAGAATAATTACTTTCACAATACTCCCTGGAAACAAAGAGAGCAGAAACGTTGGATGTCTTTTTTGTTTGTGGTGTTTGTTGTTAGCTTGAGGATCAGGATAAGGATATTTACCAGGATGCTGTACGCATCCCCATATAAAAACAGCCTTGCCAACAGCCACCTAATTTGAAGCTGCATATCTTTTAAATCTGTTTATGTTGGAGGAGTTGTAGCAAATATTAAATTTTGTAATTTAGTTAAGACATCTTAGCCTTGGCCTGAGTTGGTGAACTGTGATGTTTTTTCCTCTATGATAAAGACAACTAAAATGATTTTCATATCCATATCTGTATCTATACACACACACACACACACACACACACACACACACACACACACAGATACACATACACACACAAGTATACACACACAGTTTTAAAACAGAAGCTCCAGGAAGTAAACTTTTTTTTTCCTTTAAATTTGATATATATTCTATCAAATTATTCAGTGTCGTTATAAAGTTTCCGAGTTCAAAATCTGTTTTAGTCCTCTAACTAGATGTTCGCTAAGTCACTTAACCTTCCAGCCTTAGCTTTCTTCTCTGTAACATGAGGAATTTCGCCTACCACGTTTCCAAGTCTCTCCAAGCCCTTAAAGTATGTCTACTGTGATTGAAAAGTCCTTCTCTCATGGCAATCCTTTCCTTAGAAAGCAAGGTTATTTAAAATGATTCGGTGCTTACATGATTCCAAGAAGTACTGTACCTCTAAAGTCATTTAATTATCCCCAATGATAAATTAACACAGAATTTAAATAGCGGTATCCGAATTTGAATATAACTTGACTTAAGATGCAATGTAACTTAGATATTTGCACATAAGAGCCATCATTGATGGGGCTTGTGGAAGTGGCGGTCATGTTTGAAGCACATGATCTGGCCTCCCCTTCCTCTTTTGTAGCTCATTGGACCAGGAATGGGGACACCTGATCTTAAGGTGGCCCATTCATAGGATAGCCCATATCTGCTTCAAAATAATGAGCTAGACCATCAGATGATCTGAGCACTCTGAACTCAGGAGTACTAAGACGGGGAGGGAGTTAGCAGCAGGTCTAGAACTGGAAAGAATGTACCATGAGATACCACAAAGGAAGAGTCCAGGCTGGAGTCGTGAGGGGAAAAAAGCCAGAGAGAAACAGAGGGTACCAGCAGAGGTATGAGGTTCCCTCTCATACCTCTCTTGAGAGACAAGGTCCTGAGAGGTCTCTGGGTCCAAAACCTTATTATAGAACCCTTCATGATAAATCTTTTACTTGAGCAAGCTTGAATGAGGCTCTTGTTCTTTCTATTAAAACCTCCACACTAAATTGATCAGTACACAGAAATCTCACAGAGGATCATTATAAGCTCCATGAGGCAAGGGCCACATCCAGGTTATTCACTGCTGTGATCCCAGCACCTCACAGAGTGACAAGCATGCACTAAATTACTAAATATTTCTTGAATTAATAAACGTACTCTTTGATCAATTAACAAGTATCGAATAATTTTTAGATTTTACTTTTAGCATAAATATATCTAAAACCACATTGTATGTAACATTGTATGTATCTAAAACCACATTGTATGTAACTTAAAGACTGCAAAAAAAATTTACAATCGATACTGAAAAAATTAACTATCTTTATAGGCTGGTTGTCATCAACATTAAAAACTATTGCTTATCTAGATGAAATGGTTATCAAAATAGGGCTTTAATGAAGTACTGATTTTCTTTTTTAAAAAAGGCACCATCCTTAGAATTTATTTGTGGGTTGAAGGAATCTGCTTTTTCCTTACATTATTTTGTATTTATCATGTGGGAGGTGGGCAAATCCCGATCTTTGTATGTATACAGATGGCAGTACTGATTTCTCCCATCTATTTCTGAGTTATTCTGGTGATGAATTTGTACTGGCCATCTACTGCCTTTCTTTCCTTGTCTCTTATGTGACCAGAAATAATGTTTCTGAAAGAGAAGTAAATAGGACATGCTGTTTGTGGCCAAGGAAACATGCAACGCAAAGCTGATTCTTCAGATTGGAATATTATTTCACAGCCACAGGCAAAGGAATTGATCCTGGAGAATCGAGCTCATTATCACATGGATCTGGACCTATTATCAGTCATTCGTTTGACCTGAAATAGACATAGTTTACAAGAGAGGACTTAAAACATTAAGGATTTCTTTGTCCCCAGCTTCCTTTTTGGAAAATGATCGACATTATTTAAGATTATCAAAGGTGATTTGTAGAAAATGTATAAAATTAGGTAACATGTATGGCTAAAATCTAAACAAAAATAGAACTGGGACACTGTGTTCTCAAACATATATAGTATCATTTAAGATTTTACTATTATTGTTCAGGAGAAAGATCTAAAATCAACTGGATGTGAACAAAGTAGAGAGAAAGAGTGCAAAGATGATCATGAGTGAAGATAGCTTGAGATCTGAGGATTCTGAAACTCATAGACCCTCGTTGTTATGCAGTGTGCAAGTATTTTCTGTTAGAACACATAACATGATCTATAATTATTATGTACCAGTGGTTTTTCATATTGCTTCTTGCAATAAACATGGAACTTATTCTCTACAAATTCTAGTATTATTTTCTCTATTTTGGATTTCAGTAATTTATCTATGGTTACACAGTTATAGTTAGGATCTAGATGTTGTTGACTCTTATCATTGTATTCTTTCCATTGTCTTCCATAATAGTTGAGTCAAAGAAAATATAAAGGTTATTGATTGTGAGTTTTTTTCCTCTTATAAAAATTAATCCCAATGTGATCCAGAGGGGGTATAAAAAAAAAAGAAAGAAAAAGAAATTGCAGGATCAATGTCTGAGTATGTTTTAAATGAAAAGCAAAATATTAACCTTAAATTATGTCATAGATGACTACAAAGGAGGCTTGAAAGTTTTAATAGAGTGATTCTAAAATAGAAGTATACATCTCTGGTATGCTCAAATCGGTGGCTACCTTCAGTGATTTCAACTTAGAATCATCCTTTGTGGAAATTCAAGAAATTAAATCCACTGGCAGTACCAATAAATATGAAGCAGCACTAAGGTGTAATTATTTAGGTTAACCTGATTAACAGACTTAAAGAGCTACCATTTGATCAAGGCCTGTGAAATTCATGTTTTACAAGTTCATATCTTAGATTGAAAGGGTAATCATTGACTGGATCAGTCTTATAAATGCACAGATATAAAAATGGCAAATCAAACCCTGAATGGAAAAATAGCTATCACTCTGTGTTTAGATGGAAAATAAAAATATATACCAACAGTGGGTGAGAAATGGTCGAAGGAACTGTGTGGGCATGGTCTGCCTGTAAGCGATCAGGCTTCAGTTACAAATGAAAGACAGGAGTAGCATGGCAATAGCGTTACTTATGTGAGACGGGCTTACACTTCTTCCCCGGAACTCCAGAAACTGTAACTAGAACCAGTGCGTGAAATGAACAAGGAGGCCGACTTGTGGTAAAAATGGAATGAACTGCTTTGGGTATCAGTACATTGCCAGCATCCACATAGAAGCTAAATAACCACCATTTAGAACATGCTGGAAAGGAGCACCAGTGCACAGGTGGCAGACAGCACTGGGCTCCTCAGAGACCTCAGCTTCGACACTCGTGTATACTTTTCTAATGCTCACGAGTCTTAAATCCTTCACTGTTCTTGCTGTACTTTGAATCTGAGCAATTAGTATGATTTAAAATGCTCCTTCCCCCACCCTTGAATTATTTTCTTCTCTATTGTTCTAGAGCATATAAAGGTGATACTTTATACTAGGCTACTTTTAGATATCATGTGCTTTGTTCTCTTGTCAAGTTCAGATTCTTATTGTTGTTGCATTCTTTGGAAATACTCCTTTTAAACATTCGTTAGCAAAAGAGTAAATAGTCTCCTTTGTGGCTTTATATTTTGGACTGGAAAAATTAAAATTAAAGCAGTCTAAATTCATGGATAAATATTTTCAGTATTATAACCTATCTCATTGTCCTGTGTAAATGTTCACCTAACAATAGGTAAGAAAATAACTACTTGAAAATGCAAACGAAAATGTAAGCTACTCATGTTCCTCTTGATTTACAAATGCTTAATGGTTTTGCTTTAAGGCTCACACTGTAAAGTCAGAAATTGCCATCTAATGCCAGGGGTTCAATGTCTCTGGACTCCAGAGTAGGTAGTAGTAGTTAATAAAAAGCTCAACAGCATTTTTTTTTCAGACCAAGTCATCACAGTGTACTCTATATCCTTATACTTGGAAGCATAAAGAGTGTTTACAACATGGTGCCTTCCTAGGATCAGAATAGTGAAAAAAAAAAAAAATGGAAAAATGTCCAAACATCTTTGCATGGCAATGATGGCATTACTGGTGTGTTTAATAAAACCTTTATTGGTACATTTTCCGGTGTGGTGGCATTGGCAGGAACGCTCCCCCTTTGGATTTGGAACTCAGCAGCTGATGAAATACAGTAAACATTAATTTGGAATGGGCTGCCAGTTTTGGAAAGCCAGGTGACGTTTTATTATATTTGTACCGAGCAGGGACTATGTCCCATACTGCTGTAGCTTCCGCTGTCAGAGGCTTAGCTGGCATTATGGAAAAAAAAATGGCAGGCCAGAGAATCTTATCCCCTGAAATGAAAGTCGAATGCCAAATTGAAATTCCTGTAGGATTTCCGATAGCAATGGGGGAATTGAGAAGCCCACAATTAAGCATATGGGCATTAAGATAATTGTCAGATCTGTTGGCGGACATGATAGAAGACAGATGGGTACGAATCAGTGCGCTCCACTGCAGCACCCTGGGAGACAATTTGACGTTTTACCTGCCTGAGCTACTCTGCCATATTTGTCACTGAATGTACAGCACGGCATCTTACGGAGTGTTGAGCGTTTTTTGCAGGGGACTATAGGTGTATACGTGGTCCTTCAGCGCCCTCTAGTGAAATGCATTTGGGAGTTTTGTTTTTCAAAGGCCAGTCTTCAGGTCCTTGCCACCCCTGGAAAAAGCTGTGGCACCTCTGGTTCCCACTAAACTCTACGGTTCCTCTCACCCTTTCAGGTTGGGGCCCATCGTGAAGATGGCGTGGCCCTGCGAGGCAGCCATTCTCTTGTGCCAAACCAGGTTCCGGTCCCACAGCTTCCTGTCCAGTCGGCAACTTCCCCTGATTTGAACCCACCCCAGGACCCTTACAGAGGTAGGTCCTCCTCGAGGGTATTTGTGACCTCACTTCAACAACAATAGATCTAGTGCTGATCCCAAGCTTATTTGGCATTCAGCCCTCAGCAAGCGCTGGCAGAAAACCGAGAATCAAATTTGGTACAAAAATGGTAAGTAAATGGAATAGTATTTAGAACGTAGTCAGCTAATTGTGTTTCTTCAGTAACTGTTTTTCTCAAACATCCTCTGAAATCCTGGTACAATTTCAGGGGGGAAGGAGACCACAGACTGATGAGAGGAAATTTTATTTTAGCTATTTCCACATTTTACTCATTCGGGTCCTCTAATGTGGTTAGTTGTAGCCTGAAAATGATATTTCCAAATGAATAGGAAGGAAGGAAATCGTTTTTGTTGTTTAAGATTGAAGGAAATGTAGGTACATTTTTAAAAACTGGAACTTGATTGGGTGACTTAGTCACTGTTGAGTCATGCAGCCTCCTAATGCCTGCCTTGCACAGCTGACTGCGAGGGGCTTTCATGACCCCAGGACATCAAACAGGAAGGAGAGCTAGGCCCATGCTCCCTGTGTGACTGGCTGACCAGGTGACTAGGAGATCATTATTAAATAACATTCTCATTCCCCTCACATTTAGGATAGAAATGGTAACACTACCACAGGAATATGTATTAGCATTTTTTACCTGTTAAAGATTATACTGAGTGTTAATTATATATATATATAATGCCTCCCCATTTTTATCCAAATAGCAATAATTTGATGGATCTTTCTTTTAAAGAGCTTTTGGGTTTTCTTTCTCTGTCCTAGACAAACGCTTCTTAAATTTTAATATGCATAAGCATGACCTGAGGGTCTTATTAAAATGAAGATTTTGATTCAGTAGGTCTGGGATTCTGTGTTTCTCATGGGCTCGTAGGTGATAAGGATGCTCCTGGCCCATGGACCAATAAAGTGACAAGGTTCTAGACCACACAGATTACAAACAGAGGGCAGTAGACATGTTTCTACCTTAGAAATAAGTTATTACATTAGGGTCTAGTTTTAAAATGTATTGTGATCTTGAAAGTTGAGCAATAAGAAAGCTAGAAATTTCTCCAGTGAGCAGCTATCTGCTTTCCATATGTACCATTTTTAAATGCTGATTACTCTTTGAGGATAACAGAAGCATAATTTCAGAATATCATTAGGATATCTATTGAAGTCTTGACTGCACATATTTAGCGTACTCCCTGGGAATTATATTTTAAGGACATTTTTCTATTAAATCATTGCATATGGAAGAAACTTGATATAATAGCTGATATTTACTTGGGTTCTTAATCAGAACATTGAGGTGTGTGATTTTCATGATTATGATTTTCATTGCAATTAAGTTGATGTTTTGTAGACAGTGAAATTACCATCTACTCCAAAAGATTGCAAAATAGAATTTAACCTCAGAGCCAATGCAGGGAAAACTTGTTTCTGCAGGTGCATTTCTGAAACTTCACCATATAGCATAAAAAAAAAAAAAAAAGAAAGAAAGAAAGAAAGAAAAGAAAAAAAAAAGTAGCAGAAGGATCACAGTTCAGCAGTGTGAAGTGTAGAGCCGGCAGCTCCGCGGTCTGGCGGGTGTGTGTTTGTGCATCGGGTCTTCGGTGCAGCGTTTCACCTGGCCGCTCATTTTCTGCAGGCATGCCGCCAGGATTGCAGGGCCAGAGTGTCTCCTCCGGCAGCTCCGAGATCAAATCCGACGACGAGGGCGATGAGAACCTGCAGGACACGAAATCTTCCGAGGACAAGAAATTAGATGACGACAAGAAGGATATCAAATCAATTACTAGGTCAAGATCTAGGTAACAGTATATAATACTGTCGCTTCATTTAATTCCTTTATTGGACTTTGATGAAGTGAACAGAGCAGGAAGAAACTATTCAGTTTTTTCCTGGCAGGTAAATCTACAGCTGAAAAGAAAATTAAAGGCCTGCTCTAGAAGTACTAATGTATCGTTTATGATACCTGTACTCTAGTGAAGCCTGAAATGTCTTTGCATTTATGAATTTGGACCCAATGCTAATTACACAGGGTAAAAACAATTTGTAGCTGATTCAAATGCAAACGGTTGTATTTTTAAGACTATTCTTATTCTACAAATTTGGTCAGAAATGTTATTTCTTCAGTATTTCTAAAAAGAGATCTTAGTGATATTGAAAACTCTCAATTGATGTATATACAAACTGTAACATTTTTCTCTCCTTGAACCTGAGTACATATTGATTTCCCAGTGTTATCCTAAACATGTTGATAAATATGAGAGCAATACCTAAATTGCTAATTATTTTTTTTCTCCTGGATACTCCCTTCTACAGGAAATGCAACTTCAGGAAAATAGCTTCTGGTTGGTTTTCTTAAATACAGTATTTGATACCTTTGAATTAGAATCTGTCTCCTTGAACTTTAACTCTAGTTGGATATTCAGATGGTTTTGAACACTATGATACCCATGTTCTTTGCATCAGTTTCCCTGGATTGTTTTGATTTGCAAATTAAAAAAAAAAAAAATTGTACTAAGACTTCACCTCCCTTTTAAAGGCTGTCATTCTCAAGGTTATATCTAGTGTCCTTTAGGAATTAAGAACATGCCACCTTTCCATGTTGCCTTTGTAATTATTGAGATAAATTTTACCCTGCATCCTGCCACAAGTTCCAAAACTCCCAAAAGCTTCTATCTGATGCCTTTCCACATCGCTGCAGTTCCCTGCCTCTTGGCCACATTGGTAGGAAACCCTGAGGGGCGAGGCTTTCGCACCTTTCCAGGGCTTCTCCTTAGTCCAGTCAGTCCTTGGTGACTTAAGTAGTGGCCATAACGTATGTATATCAGTGGATCCTTTGAAGTTTCAGTACAACATTTCAACTTGCTGTTAAGAACCTTCTTATTTTAAACGGTCACTCTTGTGACATTTATTTATGTCTCGAAAACTAGATCTTTGCATCACCCATTCTAATTAGTTATTAGCCTGAATTCCTTTGGAAAGCAAGTTCCCATTTTCAGGCCCATTTTGTGAAAAGCATGGCCTATGTTTGATGCGTAAAAACATTACCCAAATTTTTACCTTCAGGAGGGCTCAGCGGAAACTCGACTCTGTTCTTTTTTCACTTATGACTTCCTATTTGTGCAGTGGAATGTGGACGTGAATTAATAGTTACCTCAGTTTTTCTGCCATCAGCACAGGTCATGGGTGAGGGAGAGAAAGATCAGAGAGGAAGTGAGGAGGATTGGATGGCAAAGGAGAGCCTTTTCCAGTTGCTTCAGTTCAATCGTGTGCTCACCAGCACACACCTACAGCAGACAGACTCATCTAGAAGGGAGTTTAACTTGTGTGGAGTTGGACAAAGTCTTACTGCATCTGTCTTTGGTGGCTCCCACAAGTGTTCTTGGCTTGCATAAGCCATCTTTATGTGCAGCATGTGCTTGCAACCCAAGAATATCACTTCCATCTTTGATGGGGGCCCCTCAACCATAGTTGATCTTTATCGCAATTTAGAAGTTACCCAGAGATTCTCCAAAGTGTAAGATTTGGAGCCATATATTTTAAGCCTGCATTTGTTAAGTGTGTATTGCATTGATTAGGTAACTTCCCATGTGTCTTCTGGCCCTGAAATATTTTGATTACCATATTTATTCTGTGAACACTTTAGATTCATGGGATTTTAAAGTTGAGATCAAGCTTCATGGTCCTTTAGATCAATGCTTGAATCTCTAGGTTAACATCCTTGGAGATGGTTGTCTCTATGTTTGTTGTCCCTTATAATGGAGAGCGTGTTACTTTTGGTGATGTTTATTTTTTATATTTCTCATACCCCCAAAATTTCTTGCTCATATTAATTCAGACTATTCCACTCGGAGTTCTTCTTTCTATTCCGCCTTCCTAAGACAAGACATCTCCCACGCTTCTCTTTTTTGCATAACCGCCCATGACAAATTCGAAGCCCTGACGTCGTGAAACTTTCCTTGTGTGATATGCTTTCCAGATGGCTCATCATCCTATTTGCCCTTCATTCAAATGTTTCTAATTTCTCAGTGTGACACCCGCAAACAAAAGTCATCTTGCCTTTCCAGACTCTACTGGGTCCAACAACGCCTTTGATATGAATCATACAACATCTCTTCTCGCAATTAGAGATTAGCATTTTGGCTCCATTTCTGACTCACAAGGAGGTTGTGGTCATTCATAACCAACCAGTATATGTTTGTTGTTTTGTTTTCTTTGTTTTGCATGCTGTATGTCAACTCGTGTTTCCCCAATCCCTTTTTGGGATCATAAGCATATATAACGTTAAAGGCCATGGAGATCATGGTTTTCCATCCTTTTGATCTAATACATGGAGAAAACGAGACTCCAATACATTAAGTGGACTCAGCAGGCCTTCAAAATGAGTTAAGAAGGAAACCTGGATAAAGCCCCTGTCTTCGCTCTCATTGCTCTGGCATCTTCATGTAGGACCTTCTTGTTAATCCCGTTAGCTGCATCATGTTAATTTTGACCTATCAAAATGTTTTTCCACTCACTTATTTTTCTCATGTTCCAGATGTCACAGTATGAAAGTTAAAAAAAAAAAAAATGAATGAATGAAAAGCAACTTCAGCCTAAAACTCTTTCTGAATTATGGTCATGCAGTGTAGCTTAAGCCTGAATTGACTGTGGCCTCATTTGCAGAGTGTAGCCATACTGATGAAAGCTGTGCTTCCTTTTTTGTCTCCCTATATTAGCATGGGTGCACTCTGTGCCCTAATTTAACCTCTCCTGTTTGGTTTGGGTTGAATGTCTAGCAGAAATTGAAGGTCTTGTGTATGGACTGTCACAGCCATCGAGAGCAGTCCCAAGTTCATGTGGGTGTAAAATTCTGCCAAGGACAAGAGCTTGAGATGAAAACATTCTCTGAAAACTCTGGAAGAAAACAAAAGCAATTTAGATACCTTCTTTTTCCCCACACCATTAGAAAATGTCGCGTCCCTTTTGTCCCGCAGCAATAATGATGATGAGGACCTGACACCAGAGCAGAAGGCCGAGCGGGAGAAGGAGCGGAGGATGGCCAACAATGCTCGTGAGCGCCTGCGGGTCCGTGACATCAACGAGGCTTTCAAAGAGCTTGGCCGCATGGTGCAGCTCCACCTCAAGAGTGACAAGCCCCAGACCAAGCTCCTGATCCTCCATCAGGCCGTGGCTGTCATCCTCAGCCTGGAGCAGCAGGTCCGAGGTCAGTGCAAGCCGGCCAGCCTCCTCGCAGAGCCCAGCCTCGTGCAGCTGGAGGGAGGAGCGATGGATTCGCCTGCCTCGAGCAGGAGGAGATAGCAGACTATTAAGCATTGTTGAGAATAATTGTACCGATTGCAGACCATGTCTCAATCTATAAGGCAGCTTTCTTTTTCCTGTAATCAAGTTATAAGATTCTCTTAGAACTAAGACGACATTATGACGCTTCCCTGTTACTGTCAGTAGTCAGAGCCTAGTATGTGCGCTTCGCAAACTTTCTCACACTGTGGAGTGGCTCTGCACATCCACTGTGCAGTTCAGCTTTCCTAGTGACTGAGTAAATCAGTCGGTCTCCGTAGTGCACGTTTCCTAACTGCCCCTTTGTTCTGTAACGTAAAACCTGAGGAAAGGGTCACCAGGCGCACAGAAGAATGCGTGCTACCCTTTCCCCGAAAGCTTGGTGTTCACTAAAGGCTCTGTGCTTCACTCCTCCACAGAAAGAAATCTGAATCCGAAAGCCGCGTGTCTGAAAAGAAGGGAGGAAGAGAAGGTGTCCTCGGAGCCTCCGCCGCTGTCCTTGGCCGGCCCTCACCCTGGGATGGGAGACGCGTCGAATCACATGGGACAGATGTAAAGGGGTGAGTGTGTTCGCAGCCTGAATCCACCCCCTGTACTCACAGCAAGCTTCAGCCTAATGGTCACGTTTTACCCATATTAACAGATTTTTTCCACTTAAAAAAAAAAAAAGTTTAAAAATAAGACATAAACTTCTGCGATGAATGTATTAACTAATTTTCTTCTCTTTTTTTTTTCTTCTCAGGTCCAAGTTGCCACATTGCTTCATTAATACAAGAGACCACTTCCTTAACAGCTGTATTATCTTAAACCCACATAAACACTTCTCCTTAACCCCCTTTTTTGTAATATAAGACAAGTCTGAGTAGTTATGAATCGCAGACGCAAGAGGTTTCAGCATTCCCAATTATCAAAAAACCGAAAAATAAACAAAAAAAAAAAAAGAAAGAAAAAAGTGCAACTTGAGGGATGACTCTTTAACATATCATTCAGAATGTGCAAAGCGGTGTGTGCAGGCTGAGACGCAGCCCGGAGACTGAATGGCAATCTTTCCACACTGTGGAACAATGCATTTGTGCCTAAACTTCTTTTGGAAAAAAAATAATAATAATTAATTTGTAAGTCTGAAAAAAAAAATATTTAATTTAAAAAAATTGTAAACTTGCAATAATGAAAAAAGTGTACTTCTGAAGAAAACTACATGAACGTTTTTGTTGGTATTCAAGTCAGCTAGTGTTTCTAGTTACTGGATATTGATTGAATAAGGGAAGCTCGGCTGCCCTAGTATCAAAACCAGCAAACGTCCTGATGACAACGAAGTGATGACATTAGCCATTCCTTAGGGTAGGAGGAACAGATGGATCTTATAGACCTATGACAAATATATATATAAATATATATATAAATATATATTAAAAATTTAGTGACTATGGTAAGCTTTTGTTCATTTGTTTCAGACTTTTTTCTCCTGTAAAAAAATAGTACTGATTAACTTTTTTAAAAGAAAGATTTTACTGTAAATACGGATTTTTTTTTTGTCTTATTTCTGTCCCTTTTCCCTGGTTTGTTATCGTAACCTGTAGTGCCAACTCTACTAGAGGGGTAGTGCAGGGCGAAATGCTGACCCTAATGTTGCTTTTCATTCATAAATAAGTAGAAAGTTGTTTCTCCAGTCTTTTGGGAACACAGGACTTAAAAGTCACATCATGTGTAGATATTACAAGCAGCATTACCAAGACATGGCAAAAAGAGTTTGTCTGAATTGTAATGTTGCGTTTGTGACCCTATTCTGGGATTTTCAGAGGTACAAGGTTAGAATGCTACAATGTTACCACTGTGCCTTCCAATGTTTATATCATCGGAAACATAACATAATCAAAGTGGCTGTGATTTAACAAAATGATTAAAGTGTTACCTACATGTGTAGCCGAAGTAGTGTGCAGTGAGGCGTTTCTGAATACATGGTCAGATTTTTGGAAAAAAACAAAAACAAAAAAAAAAAAAACAAGTAAAGTTCAAAAACCATCAAATGAGAAAATTGCAAGTAGTGTGACAGAGCTGATTGATTTTGTTGCTTTCTTGATTTTTTTTTTTCAAAATGGGTTTACTAAGATGTAGATGACTTAACTGCCTCCTCCTTCGTCTGAAAAAATGCCAATATTCAATCATCATGCAGCATTATATCAAGCCTTATAAGTCCTAAAGCATTAAGTTGCACTTTCTTGAGGAGGGGTAGTGCAGTATTTCTCTGGCCAGTATGAATGAAGTTTATACTTAACATATTTGATAGAAACATAGATCAAGCTATGGCACAGCAACTCATCAGATAGCTAGCTTTGACGTCTGGGCACAATTGAACCAACTTCCATCGTGAATCTTTATAATGATTGACTTTGGTGTATAGTGCAGTAAACAAATAGTGCTCCTAGTTAAGTATTTGTCAGCATCCTTTTGTCTCTAACTCGTTTCTATTTTTACAGCCACACAATCTTGGCATGTATTAAGAAAAAAAAATCCCTGTTCAAGTAGTTTTTCCACCTATCAGCACTGAGTAAATGCCATAAATCCATCGAAATGGTCTAAATGTTCCATCTGTTCTCCTGTTTTGCCAGTTATATAGTAATGAAATACATTTGTAAATTTTATGCAACAAATGGCAAACGTATCATTATTTTGAAATCGTGTATGTAAAAGTTATATTTTTACATGTAGACTTGTTACTATGTGTTTTAATACATTGTATTGGTTTGTTTTTTTTTTAAACTGTGTGCTTTAAAAAGTCTCATTTAAATGAAATAGTGAGCTACAAGAATCTGAATTTTATGTTCATTTCTGAAAATGTAAGAACAAATAAGATAGTTACCACGTGGTCATCTTTTACAAACCCATAAACATTTTGATTAGCTGTGTGTGTGTTGAAAACTGTAAATATGTTCAGTAGCGATAAAACTAAAATACTTTGATTTGTTGATAAGTTCCTAAAATGTGGAGGTGGATTAAAACCTTAGGAGAATAGCAGAAATCAAACTTCATGAAAAGGTATTCTGAGGCTTTCCTGTGAAATGTACGAACAAAGGGGTCAAAGAAGGGCATGGAAGACGATATATACATACTGTCCCCTCCTCCTGCATAATGGAAACCACGTGTACTCGTTCCCTCAGTATGTAAAGATTTCCTTTTAGAGGTACATTCTGCACTCATTTTGTATAGTCTACCAAGGCGGGTATCCCTAGGAACAATATTATATAGGAAGCAGGTATACTTGGATCACATTCAGGATAAGTGTACAGAAGAAATTATGGTGTTTACTCTTTAGGGAACTGGAAATACTCCCTGCATAGATGTACATTTTAAGAATGGCACTTTTGATACACGATATCATACAGGTGCTTAATAGAGCTGATTTAAAGTTTTTCAAATCTGTAAACAAAGCAAAAAAAATTAAAGTGTAGTTATTTGATTATTTTTTAAATTGGTGCTTTATATTTTGTTCTCAAACAGAGTAAAAGCTGCAATTTATCGTTCACCAGCTTTGATGTATTCATTACTCGGTAATGTAATACCTCTATTGTTGAATTCCCTTTGGAAATGAGCGAAAAACTTTCTAACAGCCACCAAAAGCTGCTCACTACTTTTTTGCTTGGTGGAGAAACATGATCTGCACCTATCCATATTAATTGGGTTGTATCCCCATTAAAAAAAAAAAAAAAAAAAAAAGATGAAAGGGAATGTGGCCTTTTTAGTGTGTTTTTTCTTGTTGTTGTTTTTGTAACTATCAAACCCAGGTAAGATATTGGTATCCTGCTCTGGATTTTCTAATGAAATTTAGCAGTTAGGATTAAAGTACCATACAAAAATGTCACAAGAGTCCGTACTACACTATATTTAAGATGATAAATAAACTGGGTTTCTGTTTAAATGACCAACTTTAAAAGCATCTTGGAACCGTTGATCCACCTCCACATTCAAGTAATTTATGAATATGCAGAATAGGGATCTGTTCATCTAGAAATTTTTACCATTTGTCTTCTGTGTAGCTGCAAGGAACACTAATGTTTATACAACTGTCAGTCCACCCAGTAATGCAACTGGTTCTAATTCAGTCTTCCGATTCCTTTTTGTTTTTCACTTTTTTCCTATTTCTTGATTTTCTTTCTTTGTGATCTTCATTTTGATGAGGGGTTGGGGGTGGGGAGGGAGTTGAACCAAGACTCGGGGGTTGAGAGGATTTTCATCTTGGTTCCAACAGGCAGAATATGATCTGTGTCCAAAAGTGAACTTGAGTCAGGAATGAAACAATTTCAGCATAAACAAGCACAAAAATTTAGTCTGCTGGCTGACTGGAAACAAACAAAAAAAAAGTCAAGATGGAATATGACGAATTCCAACACAATGGGGCACCAAGGCCTTTAGGCCTCTCTTTTTATTTCGCTTTGGTTTTTGTTTGTTTTTCTTTAGAGACACGCTCTTTCTCATGGGACTTGGAGTGGGCTCATCCTTGTGCAGTGCTGGTTTTGCCATACTCATTTCAAGTATTATAGACATATGTAATGGTGAAAATATATGAACTGTGGCCTTTTTCATTCTTGTTACTTGTGATGCAATTAAGTGAAGATAAGAAAAAAAAAAAAGCAGAGATTTACCATGTATCAGTGCCTGGCTTTTTGTTATAAAGCTTTGTTTGTCTAGTGCTCTTTTTGCTATAAAATAGACTGTAGTACACCCTAGTAGGAAAAAAAAAAACTAAATTTAAAAATAAAAAATATATTTGGCTTATTTTTCGCAGGAGCAATCCTTTTATACCACAAATATTACAAAAAAAATTGTCAGATTCTGAATATTTCTTCTTTGTAGATTTTTGGAATCATTATGAGTAAAAGTTTGTTACTTTATTTTACTATTTAAAAGATGTTATTTTACCATGTGTTACTGAGATGAAATTGTATGGTAGCTTTTTTTGTTTGTTTTTTTGTTTTGGTTTTTTTTTGTTTTGTTTTTTTGTTTTGTTTTTTTTTGTTTGTTTTTTAGTTGTAGGTCGCAGCGGGGAAATTTTTTGCGACTGTACACATAGCTGCAGCATTAAAAACTAAAAAAATTGTTAAAAAAAGAAAAAAAGGGAAAACATTTCAAAAAAAAAGATAAACAGTTACACCTTGTTTTCAATGTGTGGCTGAGTGCCTCGATTTTTTCATGTTTTTGGTGTATTTCTGATTTGTAGAAGTGTCCAAACAGGTTGTGTGCTGGAGTTCCTTCAAGACAAAAAAAAAAAAAAAAAAAAAAAAAAACAACCCAGCTTGGTCTAGGCCATTACCTGTTTCCCATCTGTAGTTAATCGATGAAGTCATGTACATGACCGTTCTGTAGCAATAAATGTGCCATTTTTATAAACTGTTTCTGACACTTGTTTCATTTCATTTTGCATTGTCCATATAGCTCTGATTCTCTTTTGTAAGTAAAACCACATCTATATTTCATTTTCCAAGTGTTGGAGGTAATTGGCGGCTTAACAAACAAAACATACAAAAATCACAAAAACTGAAAAGCAAGGCACATGATTGACCAAGGAAGAGATGCCCTTAATGAAAATGGAACGGGATGCATGCAAAACAAAAAGAAAACTGTCTAGAGGGTTAACTAATTGAAGGAATATAATTAACGTGCATGCGATACCGAAGCCATGCATTCGAAGAGCTCTGAACTGTGCCAGTGTTTCTGGTTGTGCTGCAACTTGCTAAATCAAGTCAGCCTTAACTTTTGGGATCAGTTGGTCGACTGGCAGAACCTTCTCAGCTAGATCTTTTCAGTCAAAAATCTAAAATGATTTATTTTGTATCACTTTATTAAGAGCTGAATATTGTTAACCACAATTACTATTACACTGTATTTATATTTTCTCAAACTATACCCACCCTGCTACTTCTGGTTGACTTTGTTGACTCTTAATCCAGATGTAAACAACCAGATGTTTTTTTTTCTAACTTGTACAGACTGATGCGTCACCTACTGTGGGAGGAAAAAAAAATGTACAGATTAAAATTATTCAGTGTTATGTACTGTAAGTTAATATTTTTGTAGAATGAACATCGGTCTACTTTGCAAAGCGTGGAGGCTGTTTCAACATCGCATTGTAGAAATGTACAGTGATGTATGCAATGGGAAGGAAAGTAGATGAGCGCTTCATGACAATGTTCTAAGTGAGGATGTGGCATTCGGGGGATGTCTCCATCATTGCTCTTGTATTCTTTCTAATGGGGTTTAGTGACTAGTTAATCTGAAGGAAAATGTTATAATACCATTTGGTTCATGTGTGAAGTGCCCTCCATAGCCAAATGTTGAGATTTTTTTCTTCTTCTTCTTTGGTTGGAATGTTTGCAGATATTTACATTTTATGAAATTTCCAAAGATTTTGGTTGATAACCCTTTTTTCCTTCTAAATGATTTGAGATGTTCTTATGTTCTTACTGTGTGTTTTAAATATATACAAAAGAGCCGCAAACATTTAGTCTTTTAGTATTATATTTGATCATATAACTGCTACTAATGGGGAACTGAGCTCGGGCCCATTTCAGTGTCTCTCACGTGGTCTATTAACACGTATTTAAAAGGACCACAGTAAGCATTAAACTTTGACTTTGGTTCACTTTTCAAAGGGAAATTTAATTGCTGGAGAAACTGAAATATTATCCAAAAGTTAAGAAGCTCCCAATAACATTAGAAATGAAGAAGAAAAGACGATCCAGAGATGTTGAGAAAGGGAGTCATTTTTAGTCTTATAATTGGATCCATTCATACAAGAACAAGTGACATTTTTATTCTAGGCAATTATAGACCACCTTCCTCTTGACTAACAGCCTGAGGCTGTAAACCACTGCAGAGGAGAGCTCAGAAACAAAAGGAACTAGTGTGCCTTTGCTTCTTGTGTTCAGATCACCCCAGGATCATACATTTAAATTGCACTTGGGTCTCTTAATGCTCTGCCAGCCAGAGGATCTCACATTCAATATGGTGTGCTCCTACTGCAAACTAGACACAAGTCCACATGCTCATTGGTCATAGCATGTATCATAAAGACACATGGCCAATTTTGAAAGGACTAGAAAGGCAAGAAGAGCCAAGGTTGCCTTGTTATTCGTGAGAGATCTTTTAAATTGAGATGGTTTGATGAACAAGCATGGCCCCAGTGAGAATCCTCACGTCTCGAGGAAAGGAAGACTCAAAGCCACAGCTGGGAGGAAACACTAGTTATAAGTAGGAGTGCTTTGAGGTGCAGCCCTAGAAATATGTTGGGTGTGACGGGGTCAAAACAGTGAAATCAACTAGGCAGCCATTACCTGGGTATCTGAGTGCCAGACCTTAAGATTACTGAATCTGTACCTAACTAAGTACAGTAAGTATCTTACAGTTCAGGCTTTTTGCCATGGAAGATGTGTATCTACAGCAGTGCTGCTTAATGTTTTTGAGCTGCGAACCCTTTGGCAATGAATGAAACTACTCTAGAAAAAAGTATGTACTTTGTTGTGTATGATTTTTTTTTTTATATGAACGTCACATTCAGCTTTAAGGCACTGATGAATCTAGAGTCTAGGAATAGACATTCGTTCATGAATCCCAGGTTAAGAAAATTCAGTATAAGGTCGCTAAAGCTTCAGCGCTTTAAAAAAGCAGAGAGCAGTCCCATTTACTTCGACCAAAATGGCTGAGCCTAACCAGAACTGGACCAGTGTCTGGCTTAAAAAAGTAAAAGAAAGACCCTTTGTGTAACACAGAAAATACAGTCCTCATTCACATCTGTTACACTATATTTAGAAGTCAAATGGCTTTGGCTTTGGCATGAAGATTCTTGTAAGAGGAAGCAGAAACTTGCCAAGTGCAAAGTGAAAATGTTCATGCAGAATCAGACCTGCTGGCTTGAGGTTTTTGGTGGTAACCAGCCCATGGGCGAGGAACTCTTTCGTTTCTGAGCCAAAATGGCAAAATTTTGAAAACTACAACTCGATTTCTGTAAGGAATTTTTGCTTTACATATCTTTATTGGTGAGTTGGCTGAGACCGTTTTAAAGATGAAATGAAGGCCAAGTGACATGCTCGAGTCAGAGCTAAAACAAGTGGCCAGTATCCTGACTTGTAGCCCGATGGTTATTGCACTGCCCACCTCTCGCCAATGACCAGTCTGGCTTCACATTTTAACATGATCCTGCCGGCCCCTCCCCCGAGCCCCACCCTGGCCACATCCAGGTCCATGTTATATTTGTTTTGTTTTTATTTTTTGCTACTGCCTTTGTGTGGCTATTTTATAGAAGAGTTTCTAAACTTCCCTGCAGTTAACATTCTCATCTTTATTCTACAAATTGTTAAGATATAACTAGATGTGAGAATGTTCATGCAATAAAAGACTGCTAGCCAAACTAAAATTTGCACTCTGGCCCACTTTTTTAAAAATAAGCTTTCTATTCTGGAATAATTTTAAATTTACAGAACAGTTGCAAAGATAATACATAGTGTTCCCATGTACCCTTTACCCAGCTTCCTGTAAGTGTGAAATATTACATAACCGTGGTACATTTGTCAAAACTTAAGAATTTAACATTGATACTTTGGTTGAATTTCACCAGTTTTCCGCTGGTATCCTTTTTCTGTTCCCCAGAATCCCATCCAGGACGTCATCTTGTAGTGGTCTGGCCCGCTCTGAGCCGGAGCGTGTGCATGGCTGCAGAGGTGGAGTCTGCACAGGGCCCCATGTCCTCAGTGCGGACGCCACCGAACTGCACTGTAGCAAAAATCAACTGACTCACCCTTTACAACGTCTCCCATTTATTGCCTTTGCTCAAAAATCCATCCCTCTTTGTAGGCAGGTATGGAACAGCGAGGAGAAGACAGGAGGGGACGGAAACAAAGTGAGGGGAGACCTACAGCACCCACAAACTGAATGGTTTAAATAGTGAGTCAGACACGGTTCATTCAACAATGAATTTACTAGTGAGTGCTGAGTAAGTAGGTTAAAAGCACTGGGCAAGTTACAAGGGAACAGTCTCTACCTCTAAAAAATGCAGCTGGAAGACAAATGCGTCTTTATGACCAACTGTAATTGCCATGAGGCAGGAACAAACCAGGCTGGGAGTGGCGGGGGAGGACGGGTTCCAGGGCAGATAGGACATCCATAAAAGTGACCTTGAGGCCCGGGGTGTATTTTGACAGACAGAGCAAGTGAAGGATTTAAAACAATGGCAGGGCTTTCTACACTGCAAAGAAGTAAAGTTGCAGAACCACAGGTTGGGTGTCTTAAACCATGACTGCTTTTTTTTCAAATTTTCATTCCCTTCCCATCTCCCAAACAATACCTGGAAGCCCTTGGCTGACATTTTTGGTCGACAGAATTATCCAGGGCTCCTGCATGCAGAGCCTTGTGTGTGGGGAGCAGGGGAAGCAACTGTAGCCTTTGATTTCGTGACTCCAAGGATCTGAAGGAGAAGCCAGGCCAACCTGCACAGTTACAGAGAAGGCCAGGGAGGCCCTGAGAGCACGGCTGCATGTCCACAGTAGGCCCAACTCTCGTTCCCTCACTCCCTGCCCAAGAACCCTCTGCGAGATGCCATTATGTCAGCACAGTGACACTCTGGCCCTCCAAAAGCCCATAACCCAGGGGCATGTGCAAGCAACTGAAACAGAACACATGTAAGTACTGGAGGCTAGGTAATCTACAAGGAAGAATTCCCTTCCTGGACTGAGGGAAGGGAAGGGTGTAATATGGGAAGCCTTCATGGAGGAGGTGGAAAGCTGTAAGGGATGGAAAAGAGGCAATGTGGTGTTCAGGGCACTCTGGCTGATGAGAAGTATAGGTTTCTGAGTCAGGGACATGTTAAGAGTGGATACACAACGTGTTGTAAGCAAAGGATGCCTAGATGAACAGATTCTGTTCATCTATCAATGCTATCTTTCCTGTTTTAGGAAAGCCTTGTTCTAAAAAGCTTTTGAGATCTCACTGACAATCATTAATACTGGTCAGGTGAGAAAAGCTTTCTTTTCCTTCCCACTAGCAAAAGTATAAGCCAGCTAGTCAGGGCCTTAACCTTATAATACTTTTTATACGCTATTGAACAAGCTACTTACCTTACTCATTACCCTCCACCTGTGAAATGGGGCTATGAGTGCCTACATCTTGGAGTAAATATCACAATACATGTGGCATGCTTCGCCCAATGTTGACACATAGAAATAATACACTATGCAAAGATTGCATGGCATATAAATACTTACATGCATCAGTCTCTCTTTGCAACTTCTTGCTGCCTGCCCCTAATCCTTCCTTCACAGGGAGAGTCATCTGGATTATGCTGTGCGTCTTCCCAAAATCTACTGCGACTTCCCATTTTCTCTTGTACTGAATGAACTCCTACTTGCAAACAGAAGCATGTCTTACAAAGAATGTGCTCAAACAGAGGCTCAACCTGATGACAGCCCTGTTTCCAAATGATGGCACTTTCACAAACATCAGTTGATTAAGCCTCTCAAATCTAAGAAATCGAGGAAATCAGTGCTGTCCACACCTTAGAAGGAGAGTGAGCAAGGCTCCGATGGCTATAGTCAGTGCGAGTGACCAGGGAAAAGTCATCAGAGGCAAATCTAGGTCTGTTTGACGTCAAGGCCTGTGGACATTTCACCATTCCACGGCTGTCTGGAGTTGGGCAGGATCATTGGCTGGATTACAGTATGTCTACTATCCTTTCTAATTCAGAATCTAGCTCCGCTTGAGAGATTGCAGGCTCACCACCGCCCTCCCAAATGGGGTTCCACTGCACCAGCTTCCATAGACTTTCCCCCGACCAGACAATGCAGCACCCCAAGAGTCTGTCTAATCCTGAGCCTTTGCTCATGCCAGGGGGCCTCTCTTCATCTTTAATTCAAACCCATCACTTTTATTGTCTGGATTCTGCTTGAGATCAACCTATCAACTTAAAAAAAAAAAAAAGTTTAATAATATCTGGGGATCATAGATTATAGATCAAAACCACTGTGCCAGGTACCAGGAAGAAAGCAACCTTGTTACCACAGGAACCTTACAATCTCTTGCAGGTATAAAGCAGATAAACAAGCGAACAAAGAGAAACAACCGCAATTTTCAAGCACTTATTTTATAGACCATAACATACATCAAAATTATATATGTCAATGAACTAAATCACAACCAATAATCACACATAACATTTCTATCCTTAAATCTAAGTTGTGCTTTATTTTATTTAATTCACATAATTCTTTTAGCTGGGTAGTCTTATTATTTCCATGTCACAGATGAAGAAACTAAGGCTTAGAGTCATTGTTAGATAAATGGCAGATGAGTAATATTGGAAGCCAGGCCATCGGACTTCTGATCCTGAAATCAGTCAAAATTTTGCTATGCGATGTAGAGGCTGGAATTAATAAGCTACTTATTTTCCCAGTAATTCAATGAGGTTTACAGAGAAACGCAAGGACCAGAAGCATTAGATCAAGTTACTAAGATCATGCTTCCAGTCAGTGACTAAGATGGGATTTAAATGCAGGACCATCTGACACCAAATTCTGCATGCAGGGTCCTAGACCACTATGAAGAAGAGCAGACAGCCTGGGCCCTGAGCTAGGGAGGGCATCGTCTCTGTGAAAAGAGCATGAAGAGTTAAGCCTTAGAGGCACCCAGTGTAGAAAAGTGTTTAATAAAGATGAGCTCACTCACTCCTGCCAGCTTAGAGCAATCTGAAAGTGTCTCTTGCTGAATCACCTGAGGTCATAGAGCTAATGGCTCAGCCTGGAGGAAAAGCAGGTCTAATCACCATTTAGCCAGGGAACGTCCAAAAGGAAATATTTAATTTGGTGCCCCGTTATCACCCTATTTCAAAAGGTCACTGCACCTTACAGCCAGACTGATGAAATGTCGACTGCTTCTCAAGCCCTCTGGTGGGCACCCACTGAGTAAGTGCTGGGTGGACAACAGAGTGACCAAGGTATAACCCTCTCCTAAGAAGCTGACAGTCTTGGGAGGAGAGACCCTGGGGTGGGGTGGAAGGATCACAGTCTTGGGAGAAGGGGTGCGAGAGTGAGAAAGTTGAAATGTGTAATAATAGTGACGAGCCCACAGTGCTTTGAGAATACAGAAGAGGGTTGGGGATTGAGGAAGCGGTAGAAAGTTGCTAGGGAAGGCTTCGCAATAAAAATAGCAATTGCAACTAATCTTGGGGAACAAGGAAGAAATTTCCATACAGGAAAAATAAGGAAGAAACTTGAAGATACAGTGTGATGCTACAAATCCCATTCTAGGAACACCAAGCCATTCCAAACAACTTAACGGAAGGAACAGGGTGTAACGGGGGAGAGGAGCAGGGGTGGGCAGGGGTCTTGATACCAACAAGGAATTTGAACTGTCCTGTGGGTGATGTGCAGCCACTGAGGAATTTAAGTAGAGAAATGGTTTGATCGAGTTTGCATTTTAGAAGCCCCTCTCCCTGATGTTTGTGGCGCTGTTTGAGGCAGAACACACACCATCACACTCCGAGACGAGAGCTGATTCAGGTACCTTCCCCCCTGATCCCAGGCTCGTGATTAAAGATGCCAGCTGTTCTTGCTCTGACAGGTAGACTAGAAGCATCAGACTCAGGGACAATGGCCTTCCAGAGATTGGCTTAGCCAGCTCCCCTGAGAGTGTTCCAGAAAGACAGAATGTGAATGAGGAGTTCTATGAATTGGTTCTGCATTTTATGGAAACGATCCTCTGATCTGATTAGATTTAAAGGCTTTAGTGATCCTGTTTCCAGCAAGAAGTGTCATTGGTCGTCCATGGGATGCAATGGCAAAACAATCATTCAAATTTTCACTTGTAGGTACCTGTAACCAAGTGCCAATGGAGGGCATAGCTCTGGATGACTAGGTAGTTGCTGGCATAGAACATTTTAATTAAAATGAGTATAATGGGTTTGGTTGATTGTTTCTAACTATGCTAGAGAACTTGGGGAAAAAGAAAAGGATGAACTAAGGGCTTTGAATTCCCAGAATCAACATCTGCATAAGTGATCTCATGCTTCTTCTTCTGTCCTGAAGGAAATTTTTTCCTCCTATAGCTGCACGATTTCATTTGAAAAATAAGCAAAAGTCTAATCCTGCAGGTGGCTGAAGGGCAGAGAGAATGATTTTCCAACCTCTTATCAGGGGTCCTTTTGTTAAAGTTAGGACATTGGTTAGAAAGTCATTGGGATCCAAAAATTGGGATGGGGACATATTGGGATAGGGACATGCTGATGAAGCTAGAGATATTTAACTCCTAAATTTTGCCAAACCTTTCTGTGTAGTAAAAGCAGTCTTTCCTCTCCTGCCTGACGTTAGTCATGCTGGCAAGTCCAAAATCCTCAGGGCAAGCCAGCAGCCTGGACACCCAGGCAGGAGCTGAGGTCTCAGTCTCAAGGAAGAATTTCTCTTCCTCTGGCAAACCTGTTTTTTCTCTTCGGGCCAATCAAATGATTGGATGAGGCCCACCCCCATTATCAAGGGTCACCTCTATTACGTAAAGCCCACTGATCGTGGGCCTTCATCACAACTACAAAATACCTTCACATCACCTATATTAGCATTTGTAAATAACTGGGTGCTACGACTTAGCCAAGTTCTCAATAAAACTAATCACCACAAAGGGTTCTTCTTTAGTCTTCAGAGCATCTATCAACTCCTTGAATCCAGACTTCGGAACTGTGAAAGAATATATTTCTGTATTAGGCCCCCAAGTTTGTGGTAATTTGCTATGGAAGCTTCAGGAGACTAATGCGAGATGCACATGCTCACAGATGAAGTCCTTCAGAGGAAGTCCTTCCTGGGGGCAGCCATGATCAGTAAACACGTAAACCTACCTGTCCTGTGCCAACGTGAATCCTTTCCAGAAATGTGTTGGATGTAGTTGACCTTGTGTGTTTGTAGCGCTGCTAAGATTTAAGAACGGCTTTCCGCCGACAGTGGCTCTTAAGCAGGCCTGCATGTTAAAATCACCCGAGGAGATTAAAAACAAAATTAATGTCCCCCTCTTTCCTGCCTCCTCCCTTCTCATTTAATTTGTCTCGGACGGGGCCGGGCAGTGGTTTGTGTAAAGAGCTCTCCTGTTGATTCTAACATGCAGCCAGGTTGGAGAACTACGGCGTGAAGTTGTGCAGGGCCCACGGGCCTTGTGGGTGAGGATCGCCGCCCTGACCAGCTGGAGGGGGAGCTGGGACCTGCGGATCCAGACTAAACAGGAAGTCGGGTGGATGAGCACAAGGAACGCTGGGCCTCTGAGTGGTTAATGACCACATGCACGGTCTGAGAAGGGTTCGAGAAGGGCGATAAATGAAGGGCAGCTCCTGCCTAAACGGCCCCGAAGGACTCATCAAAAGAGAATTCTTTTATTCACATTGAGCCGGGCGTCCTGGGTCAGCAGCAGTGGCCAGCTTAAGGGATGGGTCGGTGAGGGGTTCACCTGACTGCACGTATCAGAGTCACGAAGTAACAGTGGCTTTGCAAACACTGAAGCTTATTTCCGTCTCGCGTTCATCGGTCTGGTGGTGGCCATCTGGGGCTGTTAGGATGTGGCCACAGTGTTGGGGACTCCGGCTCTTCTTTCACGCTCCTCTGTGCCTGCTGTCTAGTCCCAGTGGTCACGCGGCTGCTGGAGCTCCGGCCAGCAAGTCCACATTCCAGCAGCAGGACGGGGAAAGGAGTGAAGAATGAGAAGCAGAGGGCTGGCATTCGCTCTCTGAAAGGTTCTAGAAGCTGCCACAGGCCCTTCTAGCAACACAGCACTTGGCCCAGACTTGGTCACATAGCTGTGCTCTGCTTCAAGGAGGCCAGGAAATAGTCTTCATTGTAAAAGTCACGTGTCCTCCAAAATTTGTGGGTTCTATGCAAATGGGGTGCAGAGATAGTGAGGGATAACTAGCAGCCTCTGCCAGAGGGAGATTTTGGAAAAGCATGCTTGGGGGCCCGAATTTAGGCTGAAGTCCTTACTTTGGGAAGAAATATGAAGTTTACCTCCCACTTTCAAAACAAAGCTTTCCTTCTTCCCTCTTCTTCTTCCCTTTTTTTTCTCTTTAGTGGTGACTGTTTGCTGGTCCTTGTCCCACGAAGAGCCAGCAGAGTCTGACTCGGTGGCAGTTTGATTCCTTTAGTCAAAGCCCAAAGCCAACAGGGGTCAGAGCTATCTATGACTCCATAATTTCACATCCAAAGTTTAAAATAGTCCAAAAGCATCAAATTTCTGAGATAACAGAAATATAGCCATCTTGAAATAAAACAATTTCATCATTCTTTTAATGTACCATCAGAATTTAAATGCGATAGAAATTTAATATCCATCACTATCCCTTTAGAAAACATCAACAAGCTCCTAACTAACAGAAGGTAATTTTATATCATACTTTATCTCCTAAAACTTATATTTCTATTCAACTTCTGCTATGTAACTTTTTCCTAATGGAACATATTTTTATACTTAAAAGTCTTTATCACCCTCTCAAACACATCCTCATCAAAAATGTGTATGCAGTTGAAGTTTATTTTTATTTCACGTTCCCAGAATGATCTAATGGTTTAATAAGATTATTCTGAATTGGGCTGTTATTACAGTTATCTTTAGTGCACAAGTAATCCAAACATTATAGAGACAGTACAATTATTGATAAATAATTATTAGACATAAGTTGTAAAAAAGAAGAAAATCCATAGAGAAAGCATCTCTAAGGAAATGGGTGGAAGTTACTTTTACTTCCCCAATTTTCTTGTGTTCATGATGAATAATGCTTATGGCTTTAATAGACAAATATTCAGCACAGATTCAATTCTTTTTGTTTTATAGTCACATGCTCTGGGAAATCTTGTTCACATAAATATGTAGGTGGGAATGGAACTTGTTCTGTAGCAGCATCTCTCGATTCTGCGAACTCCTTTGAAGCTACGTGGGGGTCTCGCCAAAAATTACGTCACATCGTCTCTCAGCTGACAATCTATTAGGTCTCCTCCAGTGGCGAGCAAAGCACAGAATTGGAAAACACCTCATTTGTGAAAGGGTTTCTTACCCTTTTACAGAGTCATTCATTTTTCTCAATTCTGGGCACTATATACTAAGAAGGCTTTACCACGTCTTACAGAGCAACTCTCGGTAATTGTACCTGTCACTCTGCCACTTAGGTGCCTTGTTTATTATATTCAGCACAAGTTGAAAAAACATAAATATTGTTAATTTTAATACACCTTAGTCAGTATAATCTTGGTGGTTGAAAAAGTGCTCTTATTTTTAAATGCTTTAGGTGTCTTTCCACAATACACTGGAGCTCAGGGAAATATATATATATATATATATATATATATATATATATATATATATATATAGAAAAAAAAATCTACCATGTCATCCAATAAAGCCTACTTTTATTGTAAAATCCCAACGGTCAAACCAAACCTACTTTCAAAAAAAAAAAATCTGATTTTATTTTTTAATTTAAATAGAAGTGTCCCCATAACAACCATCTCTTCTCTTGAATTTTAATTCTAAAAAGAAAGACAAAGCTCAAAGCCTTGCTATGAGCCTTCAGAGTTTATTTCTGCACTCCCTCTGCGCGTATAAAACACTTTCCCCGGAGCTCCGCGTTCCCCATTTGCCCCTCTGTCGTTTCGTGCTCTGTGGGTTCTTACACTCGGGGGGCTGTGCACCAGGGTAAGATTCGACAAGGGTGAACGGTTCAACTTGTGTGAATTGTCAGAAGTGGAGCTGGGAAATGACTGCTGGCAGACAGGCGTGTTCGCAGGCAGGACGGGTACGCGGGGAAGTTGAGGATTAGAAAATCACGTCCCACCTGGAAAGGTTTCACTCACTTTAGTAAACTCGTAGAGTGAGTCCAACACATCTTGGCTCAAATGTCTATTGAGCCTGTTATCAGCCAGGAACAGCGCTCTCAAGACAAATGGGGGAAGATAGATAAGCTTCCTTGTTTCCGATTTTCCTGGAGAAATGACAGCACAAAGGAGAGGCCTCAAAAAATCAGGGAAGACTGCCTGGAAGAGGCAACTGCCAAGCTGAATCTGGACATCCAAGTGTTTAATGAGCTCACAGCAGATTCTTATGCTCCCTGAAATTGGGAACTACTGCTATTGGGTACAAGGCCTTGAAATTAAGAGAGCTCTTGAAATTAACCCAGGTCTCCTGTTACTAAAGAAGCATTCATATTTCACATGAGTCTGAATGGCATATCGATTTCCAGCCTGACTCCGCATAGGTGAGTACAATTCAATTTTAATGTTTCTTTTCCCTTTGATTTAAGCAAAGAGGATACCAGCACTGTCAGTGGGGTCCCACCGTCACACAATGCCTGGGTGCCGTGAGTGACGACAGCATTTATAGCCCCCACACCTAGCCACCTGCTACTTATAGTGACAAGTGGGCTGATCACCTGGAATTCTTGTCTTTCTTCCTGAATGGAATCCAAAAACCTGGGAGCTCTGAAAAGTTGAAAGCACAATCCCAGCCCCCGAAGAGAGGTGTGAAAATGCCAAGCTATTTACTTACTGTTCTTCCCTAAGGGTCCCTGTCTCTGCCCACCCAGGCTGCCTTTTCCGTTTGTCTTAACTAGACGCCTTGGAAATGGGGCTTCGGCTTCTCCCAGAAAATAGTTTCAAAGCTCCAGACCTAGATATCACACCACACGTGTACCCAATTAAAAGCTGTCCTCAGCAGCACCTCGCCAGAAACCCCTAAGATAACGAGCCCGTGCCTCACAGCTCACACCCTCTCCTACACGAAGAGATAGGAGATGTGTTGCTTGAGCCATATTTTTGGAAATTGCTAGTTAGTTGCAAAATGTTTCCTGAGGTAGAAAAAAAAAGCACCAAGGACTGTAATTATTGGATTGTTTCACTTTTGAGGCCAAGAAGCAGATGCTCCACTTTCAAGACTTGGACAAGTATTGTCACAAGTTAACTCCTCTGCTTGCCACGGGAGCGTCCCGGTTCACTGGCTTCCTTGAAGAGGCCCACTTAGAGGATCACTTGAATCACTGCCGAAAATTTGGTTTGCAAGGCTCTTAAAAAAGCTGCCCCCATACTGTAATCTGGTGCTAATCAGATTTCAGTGTGATGTCGCCAGGAAAAATCGATATGTATAATGCTAGACTAAAAAGGTTTAAGACCAAATTCCAAAGATGAAATTCACTCTCCAAATTATATGTCTAAAAAAAAAAAAACTTAGTTTGGGTAAAATAAAGAAATTGTTCCATGTCTCAGCTTTCCTGCTCCTCATGTTTTATCTAAGAATTGGAAAATGACTTTCTTGAAATAAGAACTAGTTCTCGTGTTGCAAGGTGATGCAGGTAGTAGGGCAGTGTGTTAAAATGTCTGATATAGCTGGAAGAGATAGAAAGAATTCATTGAATGCATTTTCTTTCTTCCTTCCTCCAAAATATATGTATTTGAGTGCCCAATATGTGCTAGTCTCAGGGAATTAATTTTAAGAGCGTATTTCTTTGCTGTCCCTTTGGAGTTTGACATCTATGGGGATGAGCTAATATTAAAGAGTCCTGCCTTGGGTTGGGAAAACTGAACATAGGAAGTCAGAATATAAACTTCCTCTTGGTTGATAATCATGATTGAATTATGTGCAGGGGGATTCATGTGAAAAGGAGAGCAACTAGCTGTCCTGATTTTGCCTAGGTCACAGGGGTTTTCTGAGATATAGAAGAAACCCAAATAGTCACCAAACGTAAAATAATGCACTGCATATGTAGTAGTTTTATAAACATGCGCAGAAATGAGCAATCCCACCCAAACTCTCAAGGTGGTGGATCCACTGGGGCCAGAAAAAGGAGAATGGGATAGAAACAAACAAACAAACAAACAAACAAACAGGCCATTTCAATGGCCTCTATCGTAGATTACATGGACCTTTGAACAATGAGGTGGCAGGGACCGCGATCCATCCCCACCCCTGCACAGTTGAAAATTCACATCTAACTTTAGCCTCCCCAAAAACTTAGGTACTAATAGCCTACTGTTGACTGGAAGCCTTACCGATAACACAAATAGTCGACGAACTTAACACATATTTTGTATGTTATATGTATTATATATTGTAGTCTTAAAACAAAATAAGCTAGAGAATGAAAATGTTATTAAGAAAATCATAAGGAAGAGAAAATATATTTACAATATCTATTGAAAAAAAAAAAAACACATGTAAGTGGACCCATGCAGTTCAAACCTGTGTTGGTCAAGGGTCAACTGAATTGCTTTTTTAAAAATATGAAGCAAGAAATATATGAAGCAAATACAGTAAAATGTTAAGCTTTGAAAAAGGTCTTTAATGGGTGCTCCTTAAATTATTTTCTCTACTTCTCTTAGGTTTAAAATGTTGCATAAACACTTTACAGAGGAGTCTGCTATGTTTATTTTTGCCTCTCTGTTCACTGCTCTTTACCTGTTACCCCAGTGCAATCTGGATTTCTCCCTTAAAAGTTTCCTGAAACTTCTTTCTCCTCGTTTCACCTGTGACTTCTGCGCTGCGGGGCCTCCTCACTCTGTGACCCATCTCTGGTATTTACACACTAGTATTATTACTTTTCCTTTTCATATTTGCTCCTCCTCCTCCTTCGGCTTTTGGATTTCTTTCTAACTCTACCTAACTCTTCTCAGTGCCTGTTGCAAGTGTCTCCTCTTCTCCTTGTCACTTAAATGCCACTGTCACCCAGCCTCTGATCCCAGTCCTCCACGATCCAGGCAAAGTGAGAGCTTCCACTAAACTTCCATGCCGATGACTCGGCAGACCCACCCCCAGTGGAGAACTCCATTCTGAGTCTCGGACCATGCGATTCAATCACGGACTGGACATTTTTCTCAGATGGATTCTCTTTTAGAACCTCCAAGAAGAGCACATCCCTGTAGATGCATTTTGGGTGTCTGACCTCCAGAAACATAAGTAAAACATACGTGCTGTTTTAAGCCACCAAGTTTATGGTAATTTGTTACAGAGAAAAAAGGAAAATAGCACATCCTCCTAAACTGTTTTGTCTCCACTGCGCATTACCAAAGTCATTCTAGACCTTGCTGTGTCACCACTTATGTCCAGATAGCTGACAAGGCCAACCACTGCCACTTCCTGGTTCTCATCGCTGCCTCCTGCCTAGCTTACGGAAATAACCCCCTTGTACCCCTGTTTATGGTGGGTACCTCCTTTGCCTAGGTTCCCCTCAATCCTCATACCCTCACCCATTCTTTCCCAGGCTGCCAAAGCAAGCTTTTTGAAATGTGTACCTAATCATATGAATTTTTAATTAAAATCCTTTCATGCTTCTCCATTACTTTCAGGATATAAAGTTCAAATTCCTTAGGGGAAGCTCACGAAGCCGTTGCTCAGGCTTTTCAGCTCTCCTATCAGACTCACTTCTGCAGCCACTTTTTTTGCTCCAGCCAAAATCACACTTGCTAAAGCGAAAGTTCTCAGCAAGGGGTTTGCATTAGAATCACCTCTCAAGCATTTTAAAAACTGTCTAAGCATTGCCCTGCTTTAAGAGATTTCTGCTCAGGAGGTCTGGGGACATGGAGGACAAAGCATATCTTTGATAAAGCTCATAGGTTATTTGGATTAAAAACTGTCACCTGGGTGCCTCTAGATGTTTCATGGCACCTTACATTTCCTCTCACCCTGTCATCTGCCTGCCATTCTTTCCCCTTTGGTCTCTGCACTCAGCCTTTAAGCTCCACATTTCTTCTTCCATTGAGCTGTCCAGTCCGATCCGGTGCTCGTCTAATTTCTTCCTTGGAAATCTGCACTTGTTTTCTGATTTACCTGTTGGTCTCCCCTACAGTGGCCCCTCTCCAGCTTCTTGTGGGCAGGAATCGGGCAATGCCCAGCGCCCAGCACACTACCTGGCATGCAGTGAATTCTTCGACAAACGTGTCCATTACCTGCTTCTCTCCCACCCTTTGCCTGCAAGCACTCGCACATGAATGCACATCGTGGTTCTCATTTCTGGTCCCTTTTGTCCCCTTCAGACCCACTCCTTCCCACCCCCTTGGGTGGCTTCTGAATCTTCTCATTCCACAATAAGTAACCCCAAGCCTCAGGTTCACAGAAGGCCAAAGAGAATTTAGTCAGATGAAATAGGTCAGGATGACTTGACTCCTGTTATTTTCTGTCAGCCAGACAGCCAGTCATTGCCAGTAAGCCGGGTTGACCTTTTGGGGATGGGCACTTAGGGTAAGAATATTCCAACCAGGCTGGTCCCTCCCCGCTGGTTTCCAAAGGCTGACCTATAAATTTGCCAGTTGGTAGGACTAATCATTTGCTATTTAGAGCAGGATAAATGGAGAAAAAGGCTTAAGAGAGGGGCTAATCTGTAGACATTTAGGTAATATGTTTTTTATTTTTTCTCTCAAGTCTCCTCTGCACCAATCTGCAAGCTATTGAACCCATTAGACTATGCCTCCCCCTCTTTCTACAGATATGTTACTAAGGCTGCAAAACTAAAACACACATAAATTATTTAACACAGTTTTATGATATTGGGTTAATTACATAAAGCTTTCTCATGAAAACATTCAGCAAATAGCACAGAATTCTCTGTTATTATTTATTAAATGTGTAAAACAAGTCTCCATTCACCCATCTAAGCCTAGACAGAGCCAAAACACTCCAGGGTCATTTGAGTTAGAAATCCAGGCCCTGGGGTCCTGCAGGCCGTGCATAGAAGCAACCCCCCAATAATAAAACAGTCAGGCATTTAAAGGGAGAGAGCACGCAGTAAAGCGGACTAGTTTCCATTGCAAGTTGCCAATTTGAAATAATCTTTCTCTGACACGATTTAATTTGAAAACTACTGAGGTCATTTCCTTTTAACTCAGTTCTACATAAGCAAAACTGCATTAACCAGTTAATTCCATTAAATAAATGGTTGAATTGATTTTTTTTTTTTTATAGAATGGAATTGACCAGTTATTTTCAATTAACTGGTCTGCTTTCTTCACAGAGGCATGCAGGTATAGATAGCCCAGTGCCAGCACTCCTTGTGGATGAATGCAGAAGGCATTCACAGAGTGCCCAGCAAATCCCTCCTGCGGCCTCCTCGGGCCCTGGGCACTGTGCAGGATAAAGAGATACAGGGAGTAGAGCCTTCTGCAGGGACTGAGCGCATGATCTACTTAGGAAGATGAGCTACCAAATATAACTACTGTGCGAGGCAGAAGAGGGAGAAGCACTACAGGCAATTTATAATTTAGAATGTTCTGGAAGAAGGCTAGACTCTGGGAAGACTTTATGGAGAAATTGGGACTGAGTGATAAAGTTTGGCTGAGCAGGGGAAGGTGTGGATGGAGAGTGAGGGTAGAGGCTGGAGGGCCGATATTGGGCCAAATGGCAGAGAAATAGGAATAATTGAAAAGGCCATTGAGAAAAATGAAGGTAAAACTTGAGCGGCTTATATGACAAAACCAGGCTTCATTATGCATAAGATGTAAGCTACATGTGCTTGGAAGGTACAGAAGTCAGGGAAAGTGTATGTGATGCAGGGGCAGAGGTAAGTGTGTGGTGAGACCGGTCACTTTCCCTGCCGGCGAAACGTTCCCTTCCCTCTTCTCAGTCCTCCTCTAAACTCTCCCCACGTTAACAAGTTCTCAACTCAACGAGAAAGGAAGCTTTTACTTCTCTTAGACTCTTGCCTTATAATTGCCCTTCCTCACGAGATTCCCTCCTACACATCGCCAAGATGGAAATTAAAGAAACATTTGACAAAACAGACATCAAGAAATGCAAGCTAAAAGACTAGCATGAGCTAGTGAGGTAGACTCTTCATTTTCATGTGTTTCATTTATACTTTTCCAATTCTTCTCAGGGTGGTTCATAATAGTACGTTTTTTGTTTTTGTTTTTGTTTTTGTTTTTGGTAGAGTTGTCATGAGGATTAAATGACACATTCATTAAAATGGACCTGACATTAAACTAGGTACATAGCAGACATCCAGTAGCTATTTATTTCTTTGTCGTGAGTAGGTGAGACTGTATTAGCCCTTGTCAAACTGTCATTTGTTTTTCTTTTAATAGCAGCATCTCAAATATCTGTTATAGATTTCTCATACCCCATTTCCCCCACATTCCTGTGTCCAGAAATGAGCACAACAGTGGGGAGGCCTAGCCAATTCATATGTTCTGCCCTCCCAAACATAGTATACAATTCAAGTTTGGACTTGACCCAAGCCAATCAATGACATCCAGTTCCAGGATTTGAACTGCAACCTTGGAAAAAAGACTCTCTTTTTCCCTTGACGATATTAACTGTAAGGATAACCGAAGTTAGAGCTACTATAGGCCCCAATATTCAGAATTATCCTGAGAATAAAGGTAATGAATGCAGAGAGAGTGGGAGAGAGAGATTTATGATAGCCTTTGAGGCCTTTATAATTCAAATAAACTCCTGGACTTTACATGAGTCGATAAATTTTCTCTTTGCCTAAACCAGTTAGAGATTCTTTCCTTGCAATTTAAAGAATACTGACCATTGGAGAAAGACATCATGACTTCATTTTATAGGGAAAGAAACTGAAGCCTTGTGAAAATAAAGACTTATTGAAAGCCAGATGGCTGGTTAATGGGACAGTTCAGCAATAATGAGACCAACCAACTCAGAGTCTCCATATTCAGCACTGACACATGAGTCAGCCCTTTCCCTCCGGGGTGTGACTGGCCATCCTTGGGCCTTTAATCTCAGCAAGCTCCCCACTGTCATAACCTCTCCAGCTGCAGACAGGACAAGACAAAGCCCTAAACCTTCACTTTCCCATGCTTTCTGGCTTTAGTTGTCCAGGAAACACTCTCAACATGCCTCACATCCTCACACTCTTTAATCAACTTCAGAAGTCCAAGTCTCATATTTTATTCACCATCACAGGGATGAGTACCTTAGTATCCCAATATTGTATGACTCCACCTCCCAAATATACGCTCCAGGACCCTAGATATTGTGTCTGGGATGTATAATTCACCAGATGATCTCTAAGTGGTCTCAACGTATGACCCTAAATTTAGAACCCCAGTCTGGACTTCTCCCTTGAGCTTCAGCTGCCTATTCAGCATCTCAACTTGGCTGTCCAGTCATCCCATTGCCTCTTCTGTTTGGAATGAAGTGTTTCCAAAGAGAAATGTAATCATCTCCTTTTTATCAGTTAAGTCTCAACACAGATGTCATTTCTTCAGTTAGACCTTCCATGCCACCCCGACCAAATTTTCCCCTTACAGCTTTTCTAATCAATCATTCCATTTTATTTGTACTATTCCTTTATCATGTCTTCATGTGTATCTTATTCTGGAATGTCTATAATTTATTGATTGCTCTACATGGTTATTATAAGTTTCTCCATTGTGTCAGTTAACTGTTGCTGTGTAACAAATCACTTCAGCACTCAATGGCTGACAACGATATGCGTTCTTATTACGTATTATTGTTCCCAAGTCTGTGGGTCAGCAGGGTAGTTCTGGTCTTGGCTGGGCTCACTCATGCATCGGCTTCTAGGGGTTATCCAGCTCAGCTGGGGACCTTGCCTGTACAGCCTCCGTCATCTTCCAGCAGACTAGCCCGGGCTTAGTCACACAGCAGTGACAGAGTTCTGAGAGAGAATGAAAAAGCATGCAAGTCTTCTTGTGCCAGGTCTGCCATAGTCTATTGGCCAAAACAAACCACAAGGCCAAACCCAGGGTCAAGGTGAGAGAGTACCGTCAAAGGGCATGGATGCAAACAGTGTGGGAAATTGAAGCCACGGCCGATCCACCATACCCTTGGTTAGAATCTTAGCTCTTCGAGGGCAGGCACCTTGTCTCTTTACCTGTATCCTCAGCACTTAAAATAGTGCTCAGCACAAAGTATATCTATACTGTAAGTTCTAACTGACGGATTAGAACCTGGAGTTTCTTGCTTGGCATCGGATGCTCTGTCCACTCTGCATGTCTGGGAACTCATTCAAAACTATTACCGTTTACTTTTATCCTGTGAATATAATATGCTCGATGGATATTATCTTAATAGCAGCACTTCAACTAAGAGGAAATTGATAGAGGTTTCTAGGATCTCCACCAAAATGGACTGATGCCTAACTGGAGGAAAGCATGTGAGAGAGTGAGGGAGGGTTGTTTGGGGGTGGAGGGCGGGAGGGTTTGGAGAGGGTAGGACGATACAGCACGCTAGAATGGAAGTGCCATAAGGACAGGACGTGGTGTCTCCGTGAATCATGACTATGCCCAACGCCAAGCCTTGCACGTTGGGTGGCCAATACACTCATATTAATTGAAGGAGTAAATGAGAAAAGTGTGTTCACATCCAGAAAGCCAAGGGAAGTTACAGGGGGTAATACACTTATCTCTGGGGAGTTACTCTGGGAAGGAAGGACTTAAAGTTGAAATATAGGAGCTCTGAACTCAGGCGAGGTGTGTGGAGCAAAAACTTCATTTCCTGGAGATGTCTTGGGGGAGAAAATAAAATTTCAGAAGCATAAGAGAAAGGGTGAGAGGGGAGAGTGACATCTGAGGCTTAGGATGAGGCCTAACAGAAGGTAGGGAGTTGATTATCTGAGGAAGAGAGAATACTTATGCTGGCGTCTCAAGGAGAGGGGTGGGAGACCATGTCTGTGAGATTTTCTTCAGAACCGTGTCATCCCAACAGGAATCACATCGGTATGAGCTTCTCTTGTCTTCTCCCCTAAAATCCTTCCAAATATCTTAATGCTCCAGACCAGACTGGAACACTCTGCTTTAATTATTTCATGTGCTCTAATTTAAGATCTGTGCAAGCAAATGCTGGTTCCAGGCTGGGTTGGGGCCACCCATAATTTAGGGTGGGACGGGGATATTTCGAACATCTCTGGCCTTCGAGTTTACCATATGTACTTAATTGGGTTGCTGCTGTGGCCTCAATGCCATCCCCACATGTCCTGAGTGGGGCCGAAGCAGAGCCTGTTGGTACTTTAAAGCCCCAAGAGGCCTGTGGGTAGCACCATGCTGGGGCCCATGAAGGTAAAACCAAGCTGACTTTGGAATTGAGGATTATTATTCCCAGCCTCTGCCTCTTACATATTAAGCAATTAATATCTGTGCCATCCTGCAAGGACACGGGAAAGCACGCACGTCTCCACACATGGCCACCAGATGACTTGGACGAAGAGCTGTCTCGGCTGGTTTGAGCTTCCCTTTAAAACACCAGTGAAAGCAAGCATATAATGTGTTCAGAATATTTGCCACATTCTATATGGCTTTAATAGAGAAGAGCCTCACTTTTCTTTACACTAGTGCTAGACTTCCTTTCTAAGTGGCGGAGAGCCAAAGACTGGAAGGAAATAGAACATGGTATCAAACTTCTTTAGCCTCAGTTTCTACAACTGGAAGAACACAGGTGGTTAAACCCATTCTACAGATATGCTTTGAGGCTTAGAAATTATATATACAATGGTTTCCATCACAAAGTAGGTATTCATTGAATGATGGATGCTCTTGCTGCTGCTGCTGTTGTTGTTGTTGTTATTATTATATGCATCAGGGAAGCTGGGTGACTTATTAAATAAGGAGGAGCAAGAAAAACTTACAATAGACAACGGAAAGAAATACTGCTTTGCTTCTCTACTCAGAAGACTACCGAAGCCTTTCTTTTATAATAATATCTCACACTTTTGTATCACTTCTCTGTTTCCAAGAGCCCTTCTGATCTGTCTTGGTGTATCAGTCACTATGTTTCATTAATAAGCAATTTCAAAAATCTCTGTGACTTAAGAAAGGTTTGTTTCTCATTCATGTTCTGTCTATTATGGGTTGGCAGGGAACCTTGATCACCAGATTTACTCAGGAATCTTGGATGATAGAGCCAGACCATGACAGTTGTTGGTCACTGTGCCGGAGTGGGGGTAACTCTGAAAGGTCTAGAACTGACAATTCAGTGCCCTGGCTTGGAAGTGACCTGTGTTACTTCTGCTCACAACTCATATACCAAATTGCATGGCCTCACTCAACCAGAAAGGGACAGGAGTGCAATCTCACCATGTGCATGGAAAGTGAAGAGCTAGAAAGTCCTGATGAAGAGCACTGGCTGTGGCCATATTTTGATCTCATAGCCACGCTCTGGGGCGGGGAGAGCCAATGATATTGTTCAGTTCCTACGGAAAAGGACAATTAGACTCAATGCGAAGACTGCCAATTACACGGGTAGAAAAGAACTGGAATATTTTTGCCCATCAGAAGTTAGGTTCTATAACCTTTAGAATGTGAGAGGTAAGAATCTTACTTATTGGCATCCCCTTATTTTCCAGAGATACTTATTGTTTCTTCAGCAAACTACCACTGTACTCAAAACTTGTTTTTTATTCAAGAATTTGTAAACTTATTTCTTGTGGAATTTTATAAAAGCAAAGAAATGTTGACTTATAAGGGACACTAGAAAACTAGCTTTTTGGTTCTCTGTTACTTTGTAATAAACTACCTCAACACTTAATGGTTTAAAACAAGCATTTTATTTTGCTCCTAGCTGTAGGTCAGGAATTTAGAGTGGATTTAGACTGGTTGCTCATCTCCAACCCACGTGGCATTACTTGAAGTAGCTGAGGCTATTGAAGCCACTTCCAAAATGGCTTCTTCACTCATGTGTCTGGTGCCTCTGTTCTCCTTGGCTTTTCTCTTTCTCCCTATATTATTTCTTATCCTCTAAGATTACTCAGTGGAGCTAGAGCTTCACACAGCATGGCGGCCTCTGAAGAGGTGGACTTTTTACATGGCAGCTCAGGGCTCCAAGGATGAGTGTTTCAACAACCCCTACAACGAATGTTTCAGAAGCCCAACACTGTTATTCCCACTGCCTTCAGTTGGTCAAGTAAGTCACTAAGGGGACCCAACTCAAAGCTAGGAGGTTAGACACCTTATCCTGATGGAATATAACCCATCTACACACCACCAAAGGTTTAGAAATGCTGAATAGCCTGCAAAAGAAGAACTGGATTCCCACCCAGTTTCCTGCCATTGACCAGTTTCCCCCTTTCATTAGAACGAATGCCTTTCTCTGGGGCCAATATTCTTTACTCATACACATATGAAACTGAAAAGATGATCTCTAAGATGACTTTCTAATGTATATTTAATAATTCCTATTATTTGTATCTCTCCTTCAAATTTTCCTCAAAATTCTCCCCCAAGAAAGCTCTTCTGATTAATAAAACCTGGCTTTAATCACACATGCCCATTAGTGAATTCCCTCGACGCACATATGGGCAGCTTTTGCACTAAGATCAAGTTCTATACTTGTTTCAATGTGTCACAAGCCCCAATTCCCAGTGACTTCATCAGACATTGATCTCTTCCTTCCAAAAATTCTTATTACATTTTTAGTTTAAACCACAGTATTTGACATTTGAGAACATGGTGTCTTGCATTGCTTTTAAATTGTTTCATGTGTACAAGTAATGTCTCGTCAACTGGACTTTTAACTTTATGGGTACTCTTCATGCTTTATACTTTTAAGAAGTTTATACTTTTACATTTTTTTTTAAGTTTAGACTTTTAAGAATTTAGCGAGAAGTGTCACAAATGCCTATTAATGATATTTGAGGTTTTTTTTTTAATGTCCTTATACATTCCCATTTGACTTGTTGCCTCGCTTTTTGGTTAGTTTATTAAGAGCAGAAGCATTCTTTTACTCCATTGGTATCTTTCCAAAGAATTAGACACACTATGGCATATCATTCATGACACACATTTAATAAATATTCCTAGGTAGCCTCTTCCTTCTAATTTGCTAATGCAAGACCTGTACCTAAACCAAAGAACTTTTCCAAAACTTCCCCTCTGATTCTTTTTTTTTTTTTTTTTTTTTTAGGCGAGGCAACCCTTGGTCGATCTCACAGATTGCAAGGAACTTGTTAGCTTACAATCTCTGATTTATTTTTTATTTTTTATTTTTTATGCCAACAGCACCTGTTCTTCCTAGGTGGTCTCCCATCCAAGTACTAACCAGGCCAGCCCCTGTTTAGCTTCCGAGATCAGATGGGATCGGGCTCGTTCAGGGTGGCATGGCCATAGACCCCCTCTGATTCTTTATTTGTAAACGTTTCAGTATTTTCTTACAAAACAATATCATCTTGAAACTATAAAATCGAATATTGATGCAATAATGTTATTTAATATATAGTGCATATACAACTTACTTAATTTTTTTCAATGTTTTTCTCTTTACATGGTTTTGTTTTTTATACAATCTGAAATCATACATTGCATTTAGTTGTCATGTCTCTTTAAACTCCTTTAATCTTCATAAAATTGATATATTTGAAGATTCCAGGCCATTTGTTTTGTAGAATACCGCCAAACCTGGATTTTTACATGCAGGTAAAACATTTTGGACAGGAGAACTGCATAGGCGATGTTGTGTAACTCCCATTGCCTCCTTAAAGTGACACTAATTCCTGTTTGTCCCATTATCAATGATGATAAATTTGCCTATCTTGTTATGGTGCTATTTACCATATTTCTCCATTGTAAAGTTATCTCTTTCCCTTTATAATTAAGTGAACCCTGGCATTATATTTTGAGATTATCAGTTTGTTCTCTGTATCTACGAGTTTGTTTCTGTTTTGTTTGTTCTCTTATTTTGTTTTTAAGATTCCATATATAAGTGAAATTATATGGTATTTGTCTTTCCCTGACTTATTTCACACTAATTATTTTTATATATGTTCATTTTTGGCTTTGTAGTCCAATGTTTAATTTTCCATGTTTTCTTAATCTGCATTCATTGTGATGATCTGCTCCTCTCTTTTATATTAGTGGTCAATTTTTCCGATGATATTCATTTTGTTTTTTCTTTCTTATATCTGTTATGATGTTCTTCTGATCCTCAATTTGTTTCTTTTAATCTATAATCTCTCTTTTCATCTCATTTGGCTATTTAACCTCTTACCTTTGAGATCTTATTTTGTTGTATTTAAGTTTTCTTAGTTGCTATTAAAACATTATGAATACATTCTTTTTATTTTTCTTGATTTTTTTCCTTCTTCTAGGTTGCTGTCTTTATATTCTCCACCCTGTTTCCTTTTTGTAATTTTTTTGCTGGATATAATGACATAATTGTCATGCTGTTTCTGTCTATATTTTCCATACTTGGACAGGTCTTTCTCAAATTTCCATTTACTCTGATATCATGTAAGTGGCTTCCTAACTTGGTTTCTCCTCTCTCTCATCCCTCCTTCTTTCTAAGGTACAGGCTAAGGGCTGGGCATTTTTGACTTTTCCTACTTTTGTGTAGCTTGAGCAAATGGCAGTGTAAAGCCAAGCCAAAAAAAAAAAAAAAAAAAAGAATTAGAAGATCTGGATTTGCTCTCTTCTCTGAGATAATCTTTAATGTCTATAATGGTTCATTCACCTAACCTTGGGGTTCATTGGACCCACCTGGGGCCACAGTCCCAGGTTTTAAGTCATTTCCAAGTTTAACATGAGCCTCAGGAGGTTTCATTTCCCACAAGGAAAGGTAGCCCTGCTCCTTCCTTTTCTCCAGTTTTTTAGTCCCTTTATTTCACCTCACCAATCAGAAATAGAGGAAGATTATTCTATAATTCAATATCCTTCTCTATTATCTTTTTTTTTTTTTTAATCTGGGAGGCTATTAGCAAGAATTTTCAACCTCAAATAATATGACTTCGAGGAGGGGATATTGGGGCCATCACTTTTTGAAGTTTAAGATACTAGGTTACTTCTTTCCTTGCTTGGTTGCTGTTGATAGATTCTTGTTTTTTAAAAATATTTTTGTTCATTTGGTTAGATATTAAGAGAGTGAAATAATGTGATGCAGTTTTAGTCAATATAACATGGAAATTCTTTATTTTCCCCCTGGTTACAAAATCAATTTATGCCTATTGTAGAAACTTTAGAAAATACACAGAAAAGGAAGGAAGGAAGGAAGGAAGGAAGGAAGGAAGGAAGGAAGGAAGGAAGGAAGGAAGGAAGGAAGGAAGGAAAGAAAGAAGGAAGGAAGGAAGATAGGAAGGAAAAAAGGAAAGAAGGAAAGAAGGAAAGAAGAAAGGAAAAGATCACCCATAATTCTAGATAATAGGTATTATAATTTTTACGTGTTACAGCTTTTTCTAGAAATATGTTTAAAACCAAAACTTTGAGTCTTGCTTTTTTTATTTGATTTATTTTTATGAAGTCATTACTCTTCTTCAAAAATATAGCTTAACGTCTCCAAGATATTCCACATATGGATTTCCTAGAATTTTCTCAATTATTAATGTGTTGTTTTAGGTTATTTCTAGTTTTTCAATATTCTAAATGATGCTGTAATGAGTATCTTTATTTATAAATCTTTGTCCTCTGTTGGTTTATTTCTGTAGGACACGTTGCTAGAATTGAAGTCTCTGTATCCAAAAGTTAAAACTTTAAAAATCTCCAAATGCATTTGCCAATTTCTTTTTTGAGAAGCATTGACCTAGTCTAAACAACATGAAATAAAAATATCTCCCTTACCTTGTCTTCCTCCCTTACCTTCACCCTTACCTTACTATGTAAGGGTTTATTTCTGCTTTCTGGCCGAGGGCAGGGATTTGCACACAGTAGGTGCTTAAGACTGCTTTCATGACCAATGAGCGTTAACATTCTTAACATTATTATTTATTGCTTTAGTCTTAGTTTTAGCAGACGGTTGAAGACAACTACCTGAGAGGTGAAATGCTTGCACCTTGAGAGATGCTCTCCCCACCCTGCTCCCTGCCAGCCTCCTTTAGAATAACATCTGGGCATTTACTCTCCAGGGACAGTGGAGACGTGAGTCAGGAACGTGAGTGTCTGGGGCCTCTGCAGAATGGAGTCCTGCTCATACTGGTTGATAAAAGTGTAGTGGGAAACCAGGATGTGGCCATAAACTACTGGGAGAAAGTCCATGACTATAGACTCGATCTGTCGCTTGGCTTGGCCCTGATGGACGGGTATTTTCCAGTGAGCTCTGATTCACTCCTGGAGCATGTGCCATTAATGCTGACTGCACGAAGCAGCCCAGGAAGCACCAGCACTTTGATGGGGACTGTCATTCTCAGAGGCCAGATCTCGGGTTATCTAAAAAGCAGCTTGCATTTAAGCCGCTGGACTTCCAGCCTGGATTACATGCTGATCATGCCCTTCCATCGAACACTCGTTCAATGGAACTACATTGCAGTTGTTTGTGTGTGTGCAGACAACCTACTGTGTGCAAAGCAATCTGCCAGCCCCTGAAGCCACGGTGATGAGCAAGGCATGGTCTCTCTTCTTAATTAGCAGAAAATAACACTTGCTCAAAGGCGTGGCAGAAAAAAAGAGCAGGACACTATGACAGCTTGTGGAGCAAAGCAAGAAGTGACGCAGGTGCATGGGTGAGGGACTGCTTGCCAGCCGTGCCTGGTACCGCAGGGCAGGGGCTACCCCAGGAAAGCAATGAACTCAGTGTTCTTATCCCTCTCTCCTGCCTCCCGAAGGTTCTTATGTACCTACCTACAAACAGGTTGTGATGAAAGCTTGAAGGAGAAAGTGTCACAAGGGGCAGGTAGACAGGGGTGCTGATGAAGAGACATGCATGGGATAGGCCGATTCAGCTTCCTGTGACTTCGGGTATTAGCGCCACTTGGCAGAACCAACCAACCTATTCTTTCCCAGAGGCGCTTCCTCCCAGAAACCCTGGCGGGGAGGCATTCCTGAGGCTTCCTTTTTATTCCTTTGCTTTTCTTTTCCTTTCCCTTCCTTCTACATTGTCCCCATGCTCTGTCATTGCTTTTGTTATTTTCTTGGTGTCCTTTAGCTTGCATTGAACTATTAAGTTTCTCTCTGCTATGTGGTCATATTTTTTGGCATGTCTCCATTTTCTGTAGGTTTATAATTCTCGGTTATCGTTTTTTCTTCTGTGGTGGGCTGACTAAAGCTACTCTCCCCACCCTCGCCCCACCGCCAAGAGTTGTTTACACCCTTATCCTCAGAACCTGTGTATGTGTTATGTTACGTGACAAAGAGGAGTTAAATTTGCAGATAGAATTAAGTTGGCTTTTCAGCCTTAATAGGGAGTTTGTTCTGGATTTTCTGGGTGGGTCCAGTGTGATTACAAGGGTCCTTTAAAGTGAATGAGGGAGGAGGACTGGGAGCCAGAATCAGGGAGAGATTTGAAGACGCTACACTGCTGCCTTTGGAGGAAGGGATCATGAGCCAAAGAATGCAGGTGGCCCACAGAGGGTACAAAAGGCAAGGAATCGGATTCTTCCCTTGTGCTTCCAGAAGGAACGGAGCTGCACTGACATCTTGGCTGTAATCCCGTGAGTCACATTTTGGACTTCTGAACTCGAAAAAAAATAAATAAATTTATACTTTAAGCCACTTGGTTTGTGATCATTTGTCACAGCAGTAATGGAAAACTAATATGCCCTCTTAAAATATCTTTGCATGAGGTTCAAATACAATTCTTTTCTGTTACCTGTTTGAGGTGAGATGTGCATTTCTGTTTTGGTGAGGACATCTGCAGGCCTCGCTCTTATACGCCCATCCCTCCAAGGCCACATTCTGGGCAGGGCAAATCTCTTCATGTGTAGGGTTACCATGCACCCTCTTGAGACAGAGTTGACATAACAGAATCCTATTATTTTTACCTTTTACATTCCAGAAAGCATTTTGCTTTGCCCAGATTTTGACCTGGAGACAAATTGGAAATTGGAAATTTCCTGCTTCTTTCTCAGTTTCTTTTTATCTTCCTCTATCTTTGGCAAGTGGGCTAATTCTGATTTGGGGTAGCGGGGAAGAGGAAAGGGAGAGGAACAGGAAAAAGAAGCTCAGTGAGTGGGAGGGAGAAGAGCAAAACAGAAGAAATGCTCAGACAGGATGCAGGTCAAGGTCTCTACACCATTGACTGGACCCTCCTCCCCCCATCCTCTAGAGCTTCATGTTCTTAGTCCGTGTGTGGCCCAGAGCTCTGGAAATCATTCAGACTCCTGCATTTTGACAGAAGTCTCAAACAAGCAGTACTTCTGTTGAAAGACCCAAATCAGAACACCGATCCCATATGTACCACCTCCCTATCTTTGCCATTCCATATACACATGCATGCGCGTGCATGCACGCACGCACACACACACACACCCATTCGTTATACAGGCTAACTGAAGGCAAAATTCCTGTCATAGACTGATGAGCCTGGTGGAAGATACAGAGAGTGTTTTGTTATGCACCTCCTATGCTGGAGAAATGCAAATGAATTCAAGGAAAAAGGACAAGTTTCAAGAGGCAGCACCAAGGCGGCAGGATGCAGCTTGCTTATTACATTCAGTTGCCTGTTGTTCGTGCCATCACCGATTTGCACCTGCAATTACTTCTTCACACCTGGGAGTGCACAGGTTTTGTTGATTCCATTTCAGGAATGCTCAGCCTACGTGTTTCCCAGAATAAAGAGCCTTCTAGAGCTCTGAATTCAGATACCAAGGTGACAATTAGTTGTGTTCTCGATTGTTTAAAAAAGAAAATAGAAAAAAAATAAAAAGAAGAAGAAGCCAAAGAGACAAAAGAAAAAATGGGAAATTCTTATATCTACCTTCAAAGGAACTGAATTTACAAATCTGGGAACTTTTAGCCTTTGTTGCTTTTAAGTATCAGTGAACTCAGCCCCCACTAACAAGATCCAGTAATTTCACGAACAGCTCGCAGGACAGACTGTCATTTTCTGCAAAGGCGGCTGGAAATCATTTACGCTGTAAGATTCTCTGTGGTGATAACAAGGTATTCAAAAATGAGAATGAGCCTGAGATAATCTTCAAAAGGTTTCCCAAGTGAAGTCTGCCCCATTCTCTAGAAGATTCCTCTGGAAGGAAGCAGATGCAAACACATCACTTTAGCTTGTTGAAACTGACATGATTTTCTGCACCTGCGCTTGAAGTTGCCCGTCATTTCTGGATGAGTGAGCTTACAGGAGATGGGGCTGAAATTCATCAGACATCATAGGTCAAAGGGTCTGTTCCTTCCAGCCAAGAGCAAATGAACCATGCTTTCAATAGGGCAGCAGATATCTCTTCGTTCTGAATTTCTGCACACACATATGAGTGTAGTTCAGACCTGGGTGGCTCAACAGTATCTCCCAACTGCAAAGATAAATGATAAACGTAGAAAGTGCTTTCTTATGGCCTCTGAGTATATGGCAAATCTCAAAAAGAGTGGTGTGGTTTCAAGTTATAGAATACTAGACTAAACAACGAGTATCTGTGAGGCTCTACTAAAAATAAGTCATCTATAGATATTTAAAATGCATTTTTATTAATAAGAACAGTGGTTCCAAGGTATAAACTTAACTATACTGAATATATGCTAAGCCCGTAACATGCAATTGCCCAGTGCAACTTTCTCAAAAATTCTATGAGGTCACAACTATTAATATCAGCATTTACAGATCAGGACTGAGGGCTGGAGAGCTCAAATACTTTCCTCAAGGACTCACTAGTCTTGATTTTTAGAAAAAGTATTTTAATTCAGTAGGCTTGATTCCAGAAAACAAGCTTAGACACTACAGACAATTCATAAGTATCTGTCCATGGAGAGAGGGTTGTCTTAGCAAGTTTTTCATCTTAGGTCTGATATTTAACTGTGACCTAATGCTATCTTTAAGATACCAGGACGTCATGGCTAGGAAAAGTTAATTGAGAGAGAGCCATGGAGAGAGATTCATTTTCATAACAGGCCGTTATTTTCAAAATGTACCTTCTGAGCATTTTATGTGTATAGAAGCATGCTTAATATTCCCCAGACAGTCCATAGTTAATAATGTAATAAATATATGCATAGGAGCCTTAGTGGTTTTTTTTTTTTTTTTTCCCATAGACCCAGGGAATAGGCAGTAAGACTCAAGCTAAATTTCCTGCATTTCTCTCAGCTGAAAGATTAAGGGATGTGGAGTGACTCCAGGAAACCAGAGATCAGTTGACAAGCCACATTTTTATATGATTGTCTTTCAGAAGGAAGACATCAGGGCGAAACAAGGTGTTCCTGGAAATAGTCCATTTAAGACTGGGTGCATCAATGGAAAATATTTCTCCAGGGCACATTTGTGCTGTGTCAGTTTTTCAGTTGAAGAAATTTAGTTTCTGCTTTTCCTATTTACTTTCCCTATTTGCTGAAGGAGACTTTAAATTCACAGCGGCAGATGGCACCTTCTCAGAAACACAGTTATGCAGACCAGTAGAGTACAGAGGGACAGACTTTGGAAAGCAAGACGAAATCAGAACTAAAATTCTATCTTTTAAAGGGACAGTGTCCAAGTTCAGCAGCATTGCCTAGTTCTTCAAATCGGCAGGCATTTATTATCTATTTGGCAAAGCCACTGTGCTACGGTTATTTACTGGTACAAAGGGAGAATTGAAAGATAAGAGAAATTATTCCTTACTACAAGAAACTTACACTTCTCTATGTAAGACAGACATGTCAAGCACTAGCCATCATAAAATATAAGTGCTGAAGAGCGGTATAACTATTAACTGAGAATTAAGAGTATGTAATTTTGTCCGCTAGTTGTTGATAACAGTGGCAGTAGAGAAAGGATTTGTTCAGGGTTGGTATTGTGTGATTAACGCACACGATGTCATGCGTGATTAGATGTCAAGAGGTTAGTTCAGTTAGAGTGAGTCTGGTGATACTGACCCTGGAGGCAACATGGAGCAGCCATGTTCCAAATGCAAGTTACTGGCCTCGAAGGAAAACAAGGGACGTGGAGGACAGAAGGGAGGACTCACTGCAAGTTCTTCGTAAGAATGATGGGGCCTGTGAGCATCTTTTTGTATATGAAGTTCAGTGCTAATGTTATTTTATCCCAACATGATATTTTCTTATAATCAGCAAGTCAGAAATTAAAACAAGGTGAAATGACTTGCTGGAGTGCAAAGAATGATGTGGCTAGAAGATTTATTTTTATATTTGATTGATTTATTTAACATTGCCTATGTGGTTATGACTAGATATGGTGCTTAGCACTGAGGCTACAGAGAGAAATAGCCTCAGCCTCACATTTCTTTACTTACCATTACAAAATAAGGAGATGATCTGTTTTCCACTGAATGCTTGGTGGGATGCAGGAGATGGAGTTTAGCGGTTTTGTTGTTATTTCCCAACGTCCTCAGAATTGAAGCAGAGCTAGGCTTGTTACTGAGTATCTAGGAAATTTGTGTGACAATTCCCCCAATTTAGAAGCCACCTCTAGTCTTTTGGCTCATTTCTTTTACAACCATTTTCAGTTCCATTTTCCTACCTTTCTTCCAAACACTTCGTTTGTAACGTGTGTTTGGGTTTTTCTCTTTTGGACCAGCTGCTCATTTCTCACTCTGACTGGTTTAAAAATCAAATTTGTCTTAAAAATGGGGTCTTTAAAATGTAATGACGACAAATAGAGCCAATGAAAAGGTGTACACAAAGGAGTGAGCAGTCAAACCAAAAGTATTGCAAGGGACACCTGATGAAGACTTGATGTTCATGTGTTCTGCGATTTGACATCTCCAAGTGCTTGGTAGGTACTCTGCAATCCCATCCTCTTCTGTTGTTCATCATGGCAGTTCTGTTTTCCATTTGGTGCGTATTGATTTTCCAATAATCAGCAGGGTTATTGCTTTAGCAACTTCCTGTGTCTCCCGTCTCTCAATTGAGAGTATGTAGAGAGTGTCTAGCTCTGTAAGAACACGGGACTGACCACGACATTCATTGATCAAAGGAGGAGGAAGAATGATTTGTACTTTCCAAAGGGTGGTAGGATACATGGTCCTTGACTCCATGGGAACAGGGGAGAACCCAGCGGAATGTCCCACGGAGGCCAAGTTTGGCAGGCTCCACGCCTGCTGACAGCAAAGGCATTTATGGCAGAACATCTTAGAAAGTTGGAACCTTGTGAAAAATGACTTCAGGAAGTCGTTTCAAGGAAATAGAGTCTTTGCTGACTCAACTTAGCAAATCCCAGATGTAGCTCACGTCTTAAGCCAAAGTGTCAGGGCTCTGGTAGCTGATAGTTTAAGCATATTCCTTTATCACTAAAACACTAGAAACAGGATAACATTGCCTTTCCTCAAACCTGATTTGAGCTTTCTCGTTTGGTCAGTAGCTGTAATCGATTAGTACCCCTGTCATGTCCCTGTGTTGTGGGAACAGAGAGGACTTGGGATCATGGAATGTGGCGATGGAGGGGATTTAGAGATAATACAGTCCAAATTCCTTATCTTGTAGATGGTTAAATTAGGCCAGAAATACTTTCTGAAGGGCACAATCAGTCAGGGTCAGTGTGAGGATGGGAGGGCAGGCTTCCTAAATCCTCGTCGAGCTGTTTCATCTGCAGCACACCAACGCTCCATATAAAACGGTATCTGGGGTTCTCCTCGAGCCTGTTAGTTCCCAGGTATCACAGCACCACTCAGTAAAACAATGTCACAGGTCTTAACTGACCGCCCCCCCAGTACATGAGTACAACTTGCAAATTACATTCATTTAATATCAGCGTCGATTATTATACTTCCAGCATGGTGCTATCCAATAGAAATATTACATGAGCCACATCAAAAACAGAAAGAGGTAAGTGAAAATAATAACATCCTTTTTTTTGACTCGGTGTATCCAAAACGTCATGATTTCAACAATGTAGTCAATCTAAACTATGATCGATACGCTATTTTATATCTTTTTAAGTACTAAATATTTGGAGTCTCATGTGTGTTTTATTTCAGTAGCCACATGTGACTAGTGGCCCCCATATTGGATAGCCTGGCTCTAGAACCAGTTCAGTGCTCTTTTTTGTGGTCTTCATTGAATATTAAGCTTAAAGTGGAACTTCAAATAGTTTCCTCTCTGCAGAGGATATTTTCTAAATCAACTCACCCCCTCCCCCCCACCCCGCAAATTTATGTGCTGTTTCCAAGAATGAGAAGCCTCCTAGAAGATGCGGTGTGGAAAACCAACGTAATCAAATTTCTAGTACATTTTAATATTTCAATATTTTTTTTTTTTGTGGAATGAGGGGATAGCATATTAAAATTGGTACTTAAAAAATCTAAAGCAAATGGAAACTATAGATGAGTCACCCTACAGAATTTATAGTGATTTTGGAACAAGCCGGTTCAGTTTCTCCTTTTGCTGAAATCCCCTTGTGCTTTTCATCTTTCACCATCAGCCAGCTGATACGGTTCCAATAACCCTATTAGACTCCTCTCAGGCCCTGACGCTATAAATTCCTTGAGAGCATCATCTGTAGCATGATTTTCCATAGGCAACATTCTACCTTCCTACATCATAAATTTCTTTGAAGGTAGAATTTCCCAAAGTCGAACAATAGACTTACATGTTATTGGTTGAGGGGAGGAGGGAAAGTTTATTCTCATTATAAAATTCATAAAGATAATTCTAGAAGGTACCAGATAATGAGACTGAGAACTCTTAGGGCTTGTGGAAAAGAAGCTTGGGTGGAAGCAGTCAGCTATAGAAGTAGCCCAGGCAGCCAAATAGCCTTGGTCAACCAGAGATTCTCAGGTCTTAAGGAGAAGGAGGAACTACTCTGTTCATACCTGTCTCTATAGAACCTGGCAAAATATTCAGTCATTTAGTATCTTCCTCAAAGGTTGTTAAATAAATGAATAAAGGATTAAAAAAAATCAAGCCCCACATTTCCCTTTCTCTCACCTTTCGTTTTCTTTCCTCTTCTTAATCTTCCTTCCAGGATTAAGAAGGACAGCTTGGTGGCCCCTGAGCATTTAAAAGTCCACACTGGCATTTCAGGGAGTGGGAAAATGATCTTTTATCTTTCCTTCCTTCCTTCCTTCCTTCCTTCCTTCCTTCCTTCCTTCCTTCCTTCCTTCCTTCCTTCCTTCTTTCCTTCCTTCCTTCCTTCCTTCCTTCTTTCCTTCCTTCCTTCTTTCCTTCCCTCCCCTATCAAGAATTGAAAAGGGGCTTGGCCACTGCCTCTATCTTAGAAGAGGACCCTTGCTCCAGTAGTCCCAGCCATCAAGTCCCCCCACCTCTGCCTTATACCGCCCATCCCCCAGGGGTGGGAAAGAGAGCGTTGGGGAAGATGGCAGCAGGGCTGTCTATTCTGAGCCTCTTGGACGCTGCCTTGCATCTTCCGGTTCCAGCTTTGACAAACAGGTCCTGCTTTGTGCTCTCAACACCTCTCCTCAAGCGTGTCCAAGCCTGTGTGATGAGTGTCCCAGCGCTCCCCTGACGCCATGGCGAGCTGTGTGCCTATGGGCTTAGCGCTCACACGAGAATATTTGAGAAATGTCAGGGAGCTGACCCTCCCCGGAGCAACCCTTTGCCAATGGGAGACAGAAGCTGTGAGATAAATGCTTGTCCTTTCTGTCTACTCAGCAGCTGGCTGGCTCTGAGACTGACTTCATACGGCTCTTTAGGATTCTCACATCAAGTGACCATGTCCTGCATGGTGGCCTGTCCCTAGTGCAACCTCATTCTGTCTTTTCTTCTTCTATTTTTCACTCCCCTGTTGTTCACCACTGCTCTCTGTGGACACATTCCAGATGAGACACCACTAACAAGCCTTTGTCTCAGGCATCCTGAAGGGGCATCCTGGCTAAGGAGGGGTCCTGCCCTGATGTGATCCACAGAAGTAGGTGTGTTTCAGATTCCAATCAGTCCAGCAGTTCAGCGAGATCCACTGAGCTTGACTGAGAGGGTGAGTGAAATTCAATCGTGACTATGTTTGAGGGTTGGAACATTGTGTGTGTGTGTGTGTGTGTGTGTGTGTGTGTGTGTGTGTGTGTATTTGGACATTGGAAAAAAGGGGTTCCAATTTTCCCCTGTCACAAACACCTGCTGGCAATTAGCCCCTTTGTCTCAATGGAAGCCTAGCTCACCTCTCTAAGGCCCCTCTCCTTCCCATAGCAGGAGGGGCTGTCAGGGATTTCCATGGTGGTGGCTGAAGTCTTCCTATGCCAACTGACTTTGCAAGGCCAAATTTGGCTGAAGATTGGAGGTTCAGGGTGACCAACGTTTAATGTTCAAAATGTAGATCATAAGAATGTTGAGGGCTGCCTGCATGTATTTTATAGCGTTAGCATGAGGAATGGACTGGGTGCCCTATCCAGAGTTGCTTTTCCATTAGCCTAATGTCTTTGTGAAATACTTAGGTGTTTAGTGGACTCATGGGGTTCAAGGAGAAAGGGATATGTTGGTGTGTATGTGTGTGGGCCAAGTTTAATGTTTATAACATATGTCCATCGCCAAGGGCCATTACATGTAGTCCACTGCCTCTTCAGTAAGCAAGATGTTGTGGGCTGCCCTCTGATGAGCAATTTGTCTCTGAGATACTCTTACATGCTTCTTCCTGGGTCAGTTATTGCTGTATCACTTCTTTCATAAGCTCTGGTTACCTTCCTGGACATCAGCTTGGCCAAATCAGATCTCAAACCAGATCACATTAAGCAGTACTATTAGATCTCTCTCAAAAATGCTTCCTTCTAGATTTCATTCCTACCTAGATATGGGGTAGCTGTTTCCTACATGCACAGTGACTACAAAACCACTGATTGTAGCTCTTCTAGCTTTGCCCAGAAGACCACCCCATAGCTTTTTCCTGGGTTGTCAGCTTACCCATTCTGGTCCTTAGTTGATCCCTAAGAGGATATACGGCACCTTAAATATGCAAATGCAATACACTTGCTACAAGAAACAAAGAGCAGGATCAAGTGCCCTTGGTGAGATCCGCTCCCTACTCATTTTATTTTACTCAGATGAATCAAGCTGCTGACCATCTGTGGGTCTGGAAAATATGACTGTCAAAAATTGTAGGGTGAGTAGGAGTACCTCAGAAGTGGTGTCTAAGATGTGGGTGAGAGTTCAGAGGCAGCATCCATCTGGACTCTTGGGTTGAACTGCATGTTTATTACCTATCCACAGACCACTCAAAGGACCAAGCAGTAATTGCCCTGGAACTGTGATTAAAGAGTACACGACTGGCCGTTTATAGCAAAAGCCACCATAGTCACACGGTTAAACCAAGTCTCTGCTGGCTGTCTATCATTTTATTAATTAATATATTTCTTGGCAATTAAATAAAGTTATGTTCAATAAAAAGATAAATACTGACTAGGGAACTTAAGGAAAGCTTTTTAATCTTAAGAACTGCTTAAGCATTCTCTTTTAGAAGTTATTTAAAAAGAGATACATACGTTAGAATAAATTTGAAACTGCCTCCAGCCCGTAAGTTAGACTAAAACATAGACATTAACTACTGTTTTCCCTATATTCATCAAAAAATTTCTCTTGTCAAAGCAAGGAAAACATGTGACTTTCTCATTGTTCTAAATGTAAAGTGAACTAGAAGCCACGACTCAGCATATGTCCATCTCTCTCATAAAATAGTCATGAATCTTTAAAGCAAGATGGGCAATTGCTTTATTAAGAAAAAATAGGTGCATAGACTGATTAACAAATGAGTTCTAATTCGTCCCAGATGATAGGCTTGTTTCCCACAAAGGTTGGTCAACATCTCTTTCTTCCACAGACATAAGCTGCATCCCTAAATTTGGCTAGTCATCTTGCAATGCATTCAGCTTCAGTTGGGTTGAGAAGCAAATCTACCTTCTCTTCTAGGTAAATACCTCTTAGCTTACATCCTACTAATGACATTACCTTCACACTGAGAAGATGGCACCTTCGTTTCCTGCAAAACGATCAGGTGTTCTACCACTCCTATGCTTCCAGGAATCTCATTTGAAAATTTATTGGAAGGAAAATACGACTAAGATAATATTACATCTCATATTCTGTGTGATTTTCATGTTCATATTTGACATTGCCAAACAGGAAACAATCTTAACATGCCAATGCTAATGTGACAACGTATGAAGGTCTTAGAGATGACGACAACATAGCTCACAGTGAACCACTTCTACTCTGCACTTCTTGATTCAGCTGGAGTTTGAGTGTGAAAAAGCTTATTTGCTGACTTTGACCACTACTGTGTTATTAAAGACAAAAAGTCAGGAGAGCATCTACTTTTTGAGGAATGAATACATTTCTCACGAATTTACTAATTAGATGCTTTATTTCACCTTAGGCTAATAGTACCTGGTGCAATTATATCTTTCATTTGTTGACCTGCTATATAAGCTATTGCAAATGAAATATAAATTCACGTTAGACCTATCCTACTAGTTTTATTACCAAATGTTTTAGAAAGACCCTTTCTGTAACTTTTTATATGCATTTTGGACCCTAGGAAGAGCATTTTATTAAGGTATTAAGGTAGTCTACATACTATAAAGCCTTGGCAATTTGAAGAGCTCAGTTTCAACCCCCAAATTCACTTCTTTGAAGGAACCCATGTCTAGTCCCTGACTTTTGAGAGAAAAGACACTGCCTGGAAGAGTCTGAATGCTGGAACAAATGAGAACTCTAATCCCATCCCCACTTCATCTCCAAAACAGAGTGTGAGTAAATTTTCATCTCGATGGCTTCTTCCTCTTTATAAAAATGTAACTCTTTAATTAAATCCTAGAGAGGTGTGAAACCTGAGTTTCACCATGTACCACGTCGTCGATATTGGAAAGAACAATGTAGGGGAGGTTAAGAGAGAAAGAAGGAACCCTTGACCTACCCTGGTTTTTTTTTTTTTTTTTTTTCTGATTTAATAAAATCTCAGCCTCCTGAGCCCACTGTGGTTTTCCTGAATTGCACAGCTGTTATACAGCTGGCAACAACCTAGATCAATGCTGATCTTTGGCCAAAATGAAATGAGGGGCTCCGTAGAATGGAAAGTTAGTTCCGAGTCACCGAGAACGTCTGTGGTACGTTCCTCTCCATGGAAGGGAGAAGCCCAAAGAAGATGTAATGGACCTTAAAGAAAAAAAAGAATCTTCAAACAATTGGCTTTGGGACAGATGCATAAGAAAATTCACCAGAAAGCTACTGTGTTTCTCATCTTTCATCCATCAGCATGGAGATAGATTCCTTTGCAGGCTTTTGGGCTGGAAGCACATGCTGGGTTCGTAAAGGGCTGAGTAGGACCTATGTTATTTTGTAGGCTCCCACCTCCCCTCACCTCGACTAATGCTATAGGTCAGAGGGACGGGGAAGTAGGGAGGGGAAGGGGAAGTTCAAGAGTTCTATTACTTTTTTTTCTAGCATTTTTATTCTTTTTTGCTCACTTGAAAGAGCAAAAATTTCTAAGCCCTCAGATTCCTTAATCTTTTTTTTTTTTTTTTTTTTTACCTTTTATCAGAGGCTGAGAAGGATCATTAAAGTTGATTGGGAGTAGTTACATATTAGATTGATTTCAGTGGCAAGGGAGTGATGATGGCAGGGATGCCCCAACTCCCTTTTCCACCTCTGAGATTTTCTAGTCTTTTAATTTTTTAACATAATACAAGGCCCTATCTAGAAAAAGAAAAAATAAGTGACAAATTATCTTATTAAATGTTTTTGTTTCTTAGTGAAAGTTTACATACAGACCCATTGTTAATTAGCAATCTTTGCCTAACACAGTTTATATGTTCAAACTATGAAAGGTGGATGTGATTGACAAATTATGGGTCACACTGCATGTTCTTCTGAGAAGCTCCAAATTCACCCATTTTAGGCAAAGAAATCAAGTCAATGTGCCTGGGAAATAAGAGGCAGTCATTTTGAACTTCATGTGGCTGCCAGCCTGCAATGTGAGACCTTTCAGAAGTGGCTTGATGACTTGCTGCTGTGACTTTGCCATTGGAGAAGAAAGCACAACCCTGCCTGCCTTTTGCATCCCCATCACAGCGTAGGAGACACAGTAAACTGAATTAGTTCTTTTTCTCCTCAACCAATCATTCCAGCCGAGAACCCCTGTGTGCCTCTACCTGCTGTCTGAGGCCAGCCCATCCTCATATGGCAGCTCCACATTCTAAGAGCCTCAGATGGACTGAATCGGGCTCTCTAGGATGGGACCAAGACGTCTGTGTTAAACATAAAATTCTTTCAAGTGATTCTAATGATGAGGTAGCTCAGGTAACTTGTGCTCCAGCTAAATTTTGGGAATGTGACTTACTTTATGCTCTGGCTGATACAGCCCTGACTTTGTTTTCTGCCTTCACTAATTTTGTCTGGCTGTAACTTATCATCTTCTTTCTTTCCTTTCTATCTAAACAAATTTCTGATCTTAGACTCAGCTGGTTGATCCTATTTTGTTGACCCCTGCATGAGACAATTTTAGTTGCTTCCCAAGGATTCATCTCCTTCTCCCACCTATATACTCTGGTTTCTCTTCAGGGGAATTCACCTACCCTTTCTTGTCTGCCTTTGAGTTTGGTTGAAATTGCCCCACATCTAGCTCTAGGGGTAGTAGCTAATTGGCTTAAACCTAAGCATATTCTATTCCCTCCTTAGCCACAGTGATTAACTCAAGGAAGATCATACCAGAGATGGAGACGAGGGGAGGTATTTCGCAAGTGTTTGGGATACCTGTGAAAGAAATATTTTTTCTTTTTTTCATTGGAGATGGTGGAAGGAATGTTTTCTTCTTCCTGCTAGATGTGACAAAGAAGGAAACACCTCGAGACCTGCTGGCAGCCATCTTGTGACTATCAGGAAAGAGGCTCCTAAGAATGAGTTCAGCTCTGAGGAAGCAAGGCTGACAAGAACAGAGAAAGAAACTGTGTCCTAGTTACATCATCAGACCTGCTGTTTGGTTAGGAGAGCACTGAAATAGTTCAAATGGACATATAATGAAGCCCCAAACCAAGGGAGCAGCAGTGAGAGAGATGAAAGGAACAGACATCATAGGATGTTAATGTGAGAAAGACGATCATTGACAACGCAGAGGGAAAGCATCAGCTCCTGGAACAAGGTCTCTTGCATGGCGGGAGAGCATGAGGTGCAGGGGATTGGTAAAAAGCCAACTCTTGGGTAAGGAAAGCTTTATTGCTACTCCAAATAAGGAGAAAAAGAAGAAAAAAATAGGCACGTAGGCAAATTCATGACCAGTTTTATTTTCAGTTTGAACTCTAGACTTTTTAGGTCTTGCATTCATTCATTTACTCATCTGAACTACACTTATTGCCAAATATTAAGCTACATGCTTGAGATACAGCCTGGCTCCTTCATTACCTTTCCTCACAGTTAGACAGGTCCAGCTGAGATTTTCATGAGGATTCAAAACCTGCCAGAAAGTATACTTGCACATCATATCCCATTTCTTTAATTCTCCATCACCCCCAAGCTAGTTATACTAGAATTTGATACATTTTCCCCAGAGACACGTTTACATTCCCTCAAAGCCTTAGAGAGTCAGGGAACCCAATGCTTTGAGTATAGATCTTGGACCACAACCATATTGTCTCTTTTTCCTAATGTAACGTGAGACCAACGGCTTAGCAGAGAGGCTCTGAGTTTTTCTTCTCTAAAAGAGGTAAACTCTCAACTCCCTCTGACTCTGCCCTGGCCAGGTTTTCCAGAGTTCAAATGGCCTGTAGAGAGCCGGCTCCTTCTGGAAGTGACACTGTTTTACACAACGCTGAGCGCTAATGGGTGGGGAAGCAAGAATGCTTTCAGTGGTCTTCGCAAGCCTTTGATGTCCCTTCTAAGTCATATTGTGTCAGTGGAAACATTGGTCTGAGGAGACGCTGGCAATCCTTTCAAAATGCACAAATGTCGAATGTGTGTTTTTAATGGCTTCAAGCAATTAAAATAATTTAGAAATAATTAGAAGTAGCAGCTCACTAAGCCAAGAAGGCTGAGCGCCTGGATGGCCACTGGCTTGCTGCTGTGCCTGGGACAGTGTTGTGAAAGGCATGCTTAGGTCAGTGGTGGTTCCTGCTGAGAAAAGTCGAGCTGTAATCTAAATCAGCTGCTCCCTCTGTGGTGCAGATGCCCCTGAAAATGGGTCATTAGAAATTAACTGGGGAGAGACGTGATTCCTAAAGACGAATGTAGGAATGAGTACATTAAATATATAAACACACACAACTGAGGGGGGGGGGAAACAATAAAGTGATTTCTTCAAATTAGGAACCTATAGAAATTGAAGCTAAGCACTCAAAACGTTTGGTCCAAGCAAATTCTCTAAGGCTACATAGGGAGGAGGATAGCAGGCTGGTAGAGGAAGAAGGAGATTTCAGAAATCAATAGGCAGTGGATAGAAAGGGGTGGATTAGGTATGCTGTAAGCGTATTAAGATGATAAAAAATTCCAGCATCAGAAGGAATAAAACAGTTGAAAGATCATTAACATGAATCAGAGATTAATCGAAATAAAACTTAAGAAGGCTGAGCCCGGGTTATCTGCTATCAATGGGACTTGTTTTAGCAGGGAATTTCAGAGGATTTGTCACCAGATAATATGGATAGAGAGTTGCTCTTAAGTCTTTAAAGGGATATAACCAAATGAAGTAATCCTGCAAGATGACTTTTCTTTTACAATGACCCATATTCAAGACTATATATATATATATATATATATATATATATATATATATATGAACATTGTGTCTTTTGCAAACAAATATGCAAAATATATCATTGCTGTACTTCATTATTTTCTAACTTCAAAGAAAAATCTGTTTTGGTCTCTTTCTTTGAGAGAACCAAATTTGAATTTGAGCAGCTCTGCTTGCCAAATGAATTCATCCTTTCAATTATGTTAGAAGTTAGAAGGACACACAGAGGGAAAAAAAAATTCAAATCCTGATTCTGCTTCTCCAATCACTTAGATTCTTTCCATTTTAAGAGAGCAGCAAAAACTTGGATATTCAGAAAGTCAACTTCACCAGAAGCTTGAGTTTCTGAATTCACAACAATGATTATAGGCAATTACAGCTTTTATGTTTTTCCATTAATAGCAAGGAATGGCCAATTTAAACAAAAACCAAAAACTCTTATATGGCTCTCTTTCTTCCTCTTTATGGAATCGACTACCACTTTCTTTTGTTTTCTACTCATTTGGTGCTTTCATCAGAGGACAGACAATGAACTAGGATTCTAGTTTTGTCTAATTTTCACCCACTGGGAACATTGGGCTCTTATTTTGATGGCTTCTTTTTTCCTTTTTTTCTCAAATTTTAATATTCATGGCACATTTTTGCTACATGTCTTTCCTAAAATTGGACTCCACACACCCGTGTGATTTCACTTTCCTAGGGTAACCGTGAGGGTCCTGGCCCCTGAGGTCTTTGCTCAGCCTGCAGAGGCATCGACAGAGGAAGAACTAGGGCTGGACTGTCTGTCTTAAGGTGTGACAGCCCTCTGAGTACCTTGTTGACCTTCTGGAAGGGCATGATGCAAAGAGAAAGCCAAGTCAGAGACTGGCCAAGGCCCTTCAAATCAGAGAGCCTGGCCAGGCTGGGCTGGGTTGGGTAGGATGTTTCAGTGGATCTAACTACCAGAAGAAAGCAACTTTCATGTGATTGGAGGAGCCACTCTGGCCAGGAGTGCCCTGCAGACTCTGGAAAGACCTAAGGTGTTGGCCACTGGGTCCCAGCCCTTGACACCCTCCAGAATTTGGAGGCAGCACACCACAGTGGTTAAGGGCACAGCTCCAGAATCCAGTGGGCCCTAGAACTAGCCATTCCAGGGCCCCTGAAACTTGTAGAAGGAACAATAGCCTTGAGAGCTGAGGCTCCTGATTTTGGAAAACAAAACACCTGAAGCAATATGAGCCTTCAATTTATGACATTGAAAAAAACAAACGAACAAACAACAACAACAAAAACACACACATTGGCAAGGAAAGTAATTGGTAAAGGGCTCAACTAGCCTGTCTGTGTAGACCAGGCAAAGGCTGTCACAGCCAGTAGAGGAGCTCTGGAGAGAGGAGAGACAGCTTGCGGGTGGCTTTTTCTCTAAGAAGAGGTTAGGGCCTTGCACACTCCCCTGGGGTGGGGGTGGGCTAGACAATGGAAATCCCAGATTCATGGGCAGGTGACTCACTCCCTGGATGCCTGAGGGGGCCTTGGACCTTGAGGAGAAGCCCTGCGTGTCATCATGAGGTATAGAGTAGCCCCAACTTCAGGCCAATTCTAGGCAGGAAAAGCCAAAAAAAAAAGGGTGAGAAAGTGGCTAGAACTGATGGGGTAGGGGAAACTGATCAGGACTCTGGACAATAGAGGTTGTCTGTGGACTGGATCTGACTCCTTCCTCATACACAGACTTGCATGTTATAAGCCTCCCCTGGCTGGGGGGAAAGGTGACAAATAGTTAACCTCGAAGACACTAATATCAAACCAAAAAGCACTAAGAAATCATTGAAGTGTCTTAAATTTCCCTGGATATAACTAGATTAAGTATTTTGCCAGTCCCCAGACTAAATGGGGACCTAAAAGATAATTTCAGTTCTTTTATAGAAAAATAATCAAATGTATCATATTTATGTACCCAAGTTTGTGGCTTGTAAATTTTGTCCCTGGTAAAAAACCTAGTATAGTTAACCTTTTAGTGCAGAGCCACTAAGACTTTTTAAATAATCACTAGAACTAAAATTTATGGTGGAAAGACAGGAAGAGAGCTTGGGGGTTGGGTGACAAGTTTATAGTGAGGACGTTACTTCATGAGAAGAAAGGGGAAAGAATGAGGTTTTGACTTTAAGAGACAATCATAAAAAAAAATAATAAAAGAAAGTATGGATTTAAGATACTTCACAAATAGAAGGGTTTAGAAAATATCATGGAGTGCAAAGTGAAGGGCCAATTCAAATGTTGGAAAGCCTTAGTATCTGGAACAAGGGTGGTTTCATCAGGGATGGGCAAAAAGCAGGTGATAATGTGGAAGGTGATGAGTTTGTCTGTCAAGAAATTTGTTAAATGTTTTTGCATTAATCAAAATAATCCAAATAGCCATGTAAGGAAAGCAGTAGAATTTCATAGATGCAAAAATGACTGTGCTGACTTGTGCCTGAATGTTCATAGCAGCAATGTTCATAACAGCCAGAAAGCGCAAACGACCCCTATGACATCAACTGGTAAATAGATAAGCAAAACGAAGTACATCTATAGAATAGAATATTAGTTAGCCATCAAAAGGAATGAAGTGCCAATACATGCTAAAACATAGATAAACCTTAAAAACATTGTGCCAAGTGAAAGAAGTCAGTTACAAAAGGTCACATGCTATATGATTTTGTTTATATAAAATGGTCAGAATAGGGAAATCTATAGAGACAGAAAGGAGATTATTGGTTGCCAGGGGCTGGGGAGGGGTGTGTGTGGAAATGACAAGTGGTAGCTAATGTGTACAGGATTTCTATTAGGGGAACAAAAATGTTTTAAAATGATAGAGGCGATGGTTGTACAACCATGTGAATATACAAAAATCCCTGAATTTATACTTTAAATGGGCGAATTGTAGGATATGCAAATTATCTCTCAATTATCTGTTTGTTTGTTTGTTCATTTGTTTTTAATGGATATGCAGAAAGTGTAAGCAATTTTCCCAGGCTGATTCAGCTAGTAATGGGCAGCGTCAGTTCAACATTTGCCAGTGCTGACCACACAAGAGGCTCAAAAGCAATTTCAGGTCTGCCTCAAACTGGATCATTTTCGAGACAGATCAGGCATGCATTTTCATTTGGCCTACTTTTAATGTATACTTGGCCAAAGTTGGTATCCAAATCTGAATTCAAATTAACAAGTGCCTAGACTCGTTTCTTGAGACTATAAGAATGTCGCCATCTCAACTTTCATGGGAGTAAACAGTTATGAAACTGGGTCAAGAATGCTTCGTTGAAATATATTGAATAATTAGACTTCTTGCGATGGGGGGTGGGGAAAGCTGTAAAACTTTGGTTGTCTTACGAATAGCATACTGTAGAGCAGGGGTCTCTAACCCCCGGGCTGTGGACCAGTACCGAAGGTGGCCTGTTAGGAACCGGGCTGCACAGCAGGAGTTGAGCGGAAGGCAAGTAAAGCTTTATGTTTATTTGCAGTTGCTCCCCAACACTAGCATCACCACCTCAGCTCCACCTCAGATCACCAGGCATTAGATTCTCACAGGAGCACCAGTCTCTGGTGCCAAAAGTTTGGGGACCGCTGGTTTAGAGAGTAGAACATCACTACCAGGCTATATGATGCAGATGGAAACCGAAATTTCTCTGTAGCAGCCTGAGGGAGTATATGGTTCAGTGACTTGCCCAAAGTCTCTTGGGCCACTTAAACTGATGTTAGAAACAAGTGCTAAAGACCTTTTTAATTTCTAGTGTTCCAACTCCATGCTATTGGGGGACAGTTCAAAGTTTTTCTGAATTGTTAACAACAGGTTTTACAATTTACCATCAGAAAACAATATCCTAATTTAGAATTTGCAACAAAACAAAACAAAACAAAAGAAACAAAAAACAAAAAAATGGGATTAAAATTACTGAATTATTTGAAAAGGCAAAGGAAATTCTGGTCCTATAAATACTAAAGGTCAGAAGATTCCCTAGATCCCATGGTTGTTTGCATACTCCTTTACAGTAAAACCATCTTGAAACACTAAACCCTAAACATAGCCTGTACATGACAGCAAAGAAACTTTTAGAAAAAGAATAAATTGCTGAATTCAAGCGTGGACTGTAATTTCTTGACGTGGAATGGAAGCAGATGCACCCAACTTAACATGTCATTATTAAATTCACTTCCAACTGGCATTTTCTTCTCTCCTTTTGTGGGAGGGAGGGGTCCTGGCATAAAGCTCTCTTTTCTGTTAATCAAACAGCCCTGGTTTATTTATTTTTTTATGCCGTAATAAGTGAATCTTGGGTTGTATATTAATTATGAATAAAGGTTTAAGCTATAAAGCTAAGTTCTGGATTTTGTCTCTGCTACACCTGGGTTTTTAAGACTAGGCTGTTAAGTTAGTTGGACCACCCCTTCAAAAGCTGTAGGATGTAATAGCCTGTTGTATCTTTAGCATCCTTTAGCACCACTTATTAAAGTATAGCATAAACTTGCAAAAGGCAAGCAGCTGACATGTATGGAGAATCCATTATGGGCCAAACCCAGCGCTGGACACGTTGGACCCCTCATGGCTAATCTCTGTACGAGCGATGCGCGTTAGGCATTTTCCTCACTGTGATGGACCTGAGGAATTGCAACTCTGGAAAGTCAAGGAACCCACTCTCCTGTGGTCACGGCGGCAAAGCTAGAATCTCAAAGCTCTTGACCGTTAAGCATGAGCGCTTCACGTGGAAACGTGGAGACCGTCTTAACGTATTCCTTCAGTTTCTGGTAGAACTATAGTGAGGGAAGGAGAGGACAGGAACTGAGGTTGCTGTGGTGGAGGTCAGGGTGACACCTCCACGTGGTCTTACCTAGAGGATGATGACAGGGAGGCGAGAACTTAGAAATGGCCAAGAATGTCACTTTTCAAACTAAACGAGGATGCTGGCAGTTCATGCTTGCGGTTGTGTTTAGAGGCATATTTCTAGGACAGTGGAGAGAAACATCCAGCATCCTCCAGAGCACACACTGAGGAGCCTGTTGGAGAGAAGCATGGCACTCAGGGGGCAAGGGCCCAGCTCCGGGGAGCACGAAGGTCTATTCTTACTGGCCCAGGAACATTAATTGATTTACCCATGACTCTTGCTCTTATCTTCTCACATAGAACTCTCTATGGTAAGGTAAGAACACTGGACTGGTCTTCAGCATGCCTAGTTTTGGTGCTTGTCGTATACCACCTCTGGGACTGATGGGAGGTGACCTTACTTCTCTATGACTCAGTTTCTTCATCTGCAAAACAGTGTATACCCACTGAGCTGTTGGGGACATCCTTGAATATTGGGTATGGTCTCGACTCATATTTCTAGCATGGCAGAGGTCTGAACTCTTCCATCCCAGGTTCCTGAAGTGTTTTTCCCTCCTATGATTACGATCATGTGTGTGAGGCTAGTGGGCTGTGAGGAAGTCCATGGCTGGAGAACTTTGAACAAAGCTCAAGTGGAGGTCAACGCACCAGTTCTGAGTTTATACGGATCCTTTGAAGACCTCGCTCTAATATTCTCAGCTGCATATGAAATACAGGCCAATGGGACTTGGGCCTAAAACTGGTGATATATGAACACTTAAAAATATACAAGTCACTAAAAGAAATGGTTCAAATGGCTAATAAATTTGGAACGAATACAAAGAAATACTTTTCCATGCAGAGTGTGGTCGACCTGTGGAATTCGCAGCTGCAGGAGGTAATTGAGTCAAATGCCGTGGGTGGATTTCATAAAGAGTTGGTGTGGCAGACAGCTGCCGAGGCAATGCAAATTGTGCTGTTAAAATTATGCACTGGTTAGGCATTCACCAATTGTAGCAAGGGGGCAGAATTCTCTAGGACTAGAGATACAAGTGGGGGTAGAAGCTATTTTTACTTGAGAGCCCTTTATTTTTCCAAAGCACTTTCTCATATCACTCCTCTGAAGTAAAAAAAAAAAAAAAAATTTTAAAGGAGAGAGAGTCTATTGAAAGTGAAGCACTGGGTATGGGGATCCTGGTCCTCCAAGCCCATCTAGAACCTTCCTGAATCTTTATGAAGCTCTCTGGGATTGCTCCAACTCTTAAACAATGTACATTCAGATAAAGGAAACAGGAAAGCAGAGAAGTGTCCAGGATTTTAAAAACATTTTCCTTTAGGACTGATCGGACAGATGTATTAAAATAAGAGGTTCCAACATTCCACTTTGAAGACAAGGACTAAGTGTTCATAAGACATAGCCGTCCTTCTCCCTGTCTGCATGTTCTTGGCCCTTGTTCCTGTATTCTGTAATCCTGGTATCAGCAACCATTGAGAGGCAGTGGCCTGGGTTGTTGACCAGACTTCTTTGGCATGGTGTGTGTTGGAGTTAGAAGATAAAGGGATTGTAATGAAGACAATGTGACTTTCCAGGGTACATTGAAAAGCATGAGGTAAAGGCTTGGGAGTGACTCCTAGCCTGGGGACTACAGAAGGTCACCTGGATGCAGATGTTGGTACCAGGATCCAGACTGTAGAGTCCTATATAGACTAGTATTTTATAAAATGAATGCTAGTCCCTTTGACTGGCCCAAGGTGAGCCTATGTTGCCAATACCAATGAAATAGGGCTCTTTAGCTCAAGGGGAAGGTAGAACTCACGACGTGTGGTTTTGGTCTTTTTCTCTCCATGACCCTGTAGTAACAACAATCTCTACTCTACTCCTTGAGTAAAACAGCTAAAGATTTGTAAAGACCTACTGACCCTCAAAGACAGATAATGAACAAACCTGCCATCATCTCAGGTCTATAAAAAAAAAGTTTCAGCTCATTCGCATGTTTCTGAGTCAGGAAAACCAGAAACATATTTTTCCAAACACATTTCCACCCTCCCATCATTTTTAAAATCCTGTGTAATTTAAGGGAAATTCAATCCATATGCTTTTGATTTGTTTACACTTGTATCATCAAAATATGTTTTTAAAGAGCTTGCGGAGGTCCCCAAAGGCTCCTCAGCCTTTTAAATGAGCCTTTTAAAGCATTTTTTTCCCCTCTCTTAGTAACAGGAGGTTGCGTGTTGCCAAGGGTAAATGAACTTGAAAATGAAGAGGTTTGTGTTGGGCTCAGAATTTTAAATCTATCACTTCTGCTTGGGGTTTGAATTCTAAAATCAGCTCCTGGAGACTTTTCTTATGTCTGCATTTTTACCCATCATGAAACTAACAGGGACTTTGTTCTGTGATAACTATCGCTGAAGCCAGGGCCAGAGAACCTTCAGAAAGCAAGAAAAAAAGATGAGGATAATATACCTATGTCCCTTCTCCTTTCTAAAGAAAGAAATAGAGAAAGTAAAAAGGGAGAGAGGAAGAAAAAATGAAAAGAAGAAAACCACCTCTAACAACCCTAAATGTCCCATTCTTCACAGGCCAAATGACCCTGTAAAGTTATTGCAAGAAAACAGCTGACATTGACCATATTTTCCTGTATCATTGGGACCATTTGCTCTTCTTCACAGAGACCTCTGTATTACATGAAATCGACTCGTAGGGTTGAAAGGGCTTCTTATTTTTTAGCTGAAAAGACTAACAGCCAGTTTACAAAGTTAGTGAAGGGGCAGCACTAGAAACAGCTGCTTCCTGAATCTCAATCATTTTACCTTCCTTGGGGCTGTACTCTCATCCCCGCCAAGCCCATGTTACAGGTGAGTAAATGTAAGTGGTGATTTGAGTGATTCCTTTTCATGAGCAGACTACCACTTTATTCTCTCCGTTTAGAATCCCCACATTGTCTAGCATTGTGCTTAGCACAGAGGACGAGATTGATAATTATCTGTTGTGAGAACGATCAATTAGATCCATGTGAACTAGAAGAAGAAACCTAGAAGCAAATACACACGCATATGCACTCACACACTCACACACATTCTTAGGCATTGGGAATTGGGTTTTACTTGAATTATTTGAGTTTATCGTTTCTCTGATTTTCCTGTCTAGCCCGTTACTTGGCTTTGTCAGATCTTTCAGGCCAAGACATTTCCAGAATAAAGTCATCAACCAGTTCTTTCATATCAGAAATCAATGTCTTTAATACTGTGACTCAATAAAATGGAAGAGAAGACAAAACTAAGCTGACGAATTATCCCACCGTCATTACATAATGTGCCCTGTCTGGGTGTTTATATGGCTCTAGCCTCTTATGTGGGGGATGGTGGGACTGGAGCACCCAATGTAAACCTCGATCTGGGGTTTCTACATTAGTGAAATTCGAACTCATTAGTTTGTCGAAAACCTGTGGACTGGATATGTTCACAAATTTGTGCCTGTGCTGAGATTTCTGATTTCAATCTAATGATGTGTGTGTTTAGTTGAAGCCTTTCATTGTTTCTTGTTAGAATAATTTGGCCTATAAGAATAGTGTATTTACACACAATAGAATATGCAGATGTCAAATTATAATGTACACCTGAAATTTATATAATTGTATTAACCAATGTTACCTCAATAAACATAATTAAAAAAAAAAAAAAGAACAGTGTATTTAAGCACTAATGATTCACCCTGGAAAAAAATTGGAAATCCAAGTACCACTTTTGTTTTTCTAGGTTCAATAATAACAACAAAATCCCCTGCCCCACACTTATTTAATATGTCAGGCAAAATTTTGGTGGTGATCCAATCCATTTGTTTGTCTCTCGATTGAGATATAAATATATATTATTTCCACAGGTTCGTATGTACCCCAAATCTACGTGGAGAAAAGCAATTCTATAATAGGCAATGGTCTGCAGGTAACTGGAAGTCTCTGTGAATTTTAGGAATCCTCCACCTCTGTAATTGAAAGTGGTTTTCCTCAGAAGACAGAAAAGAATATGGATCACGGAAATAGAGCTTGGTACTTGCTTTTAACTTTTAGAAGAGCCTCAGTCTATGTTCGTAACGCCTCATCTTCTTTGATTTCACTTCAAAAATATTCCTATCGTTGAAGGGTCACAGTTCATTTGGTCCAGTGTTTCCACGGATTTCTAAAGACCTGCCGAAGGTCTGGGCCTCAGTCCAGACCGCCTAAGTCAGCGTTTCCAGGGGAGAGGCCTGGCTGCAAGCATGTTTATTAAGTCCTCCAGGAAATCTGCATCACGAGGGAGGAAATACTGACCGATTACCTGTGCAGGAACCGGGGTAGTTAGTGGCCAAGCTGGGTGGACACTGAGGCGCCCTCATTCTAAACTGTGCTCTCTTCCCTTTACTCACCTGTGTCTTTGGTGATCAAAACTGGCCTTTCTAGAATGATCCACGAGAAGGATCTAGGAGGCTGAAGTTCTGGACCTGTGTGTTCTTAGATAGTGTTTTAAATGCTCATAGTCTTGGTATCTCCATCAGTATAATCGAGAATTCAGATGAGAGCTCTGAGGCCTTTTTCAGCTTCCCTGTCAGACGTGATGATAGGAATTATTACTGTACGTTTCATAAAAGCAGAGGCTGCTTCTGTTCATCTCTGAATCCCCAGCACCTAGCACAGAAAAAAAAGCTCAATATTTGTTGAAGAAAGAAAAACATACAAATGTAGCATATTAAAATGTGTGGTCCACAATACAAAACCTTTTGTACGCTTTCACCTTTTCCAGGCTTATGCGCAACAAGGATTTTTATAAAAGTACATCTATTGTAACAGGAGTATTATTATGTAGTTTCATTATGTACTTGGCGTTTTGCTTCTCTGGCATGTCCATGAAGCCTCTATGTATCTTTGGATTTGAGTGATTTAAACATCAGTCACTATCTTTAAGAAGTAGAAAAACAGCCCCTTACCTTTTCTTTAATGTCCAACCGGAAACCATGAGGCCTTTAAGTCACATCCTCTGTTTTCTTTAAAAAAGAAAAACAGACAAAGCCGTTGTTTTCCATTTAGCATTTTCACATGTCCTGGAGAACAGATTATTTCCAGGGAAGTATGTTCTGACTTAAAACCTTACAACTTCAAAATTCATTTAAAAAACCTGGGAGGTCAGCCCATCCTCTGCCAGGCTGCTATTAATTTAAAACTCCTGTGTGAATACAACACAGGTGCAAGGCTTTAAAGGAGTCAGGAAATGAAGCGATGGAAGACATCAGGCACTGGCCTAAAACATTACTTCATGACTTTCAGGATGGCCGAAGCAGCAGCGGGACCAGAGGAGAATCATATGTGGAGTGAATTCTTCAGGTAAAGCTAGCAGGTCGATATGAAATTTTTTCTCCATCTGGTCCGCATTTGATGGCTTCACAGGGTGGGAGAGAGAGCGAGGGAGAACGAGAGAAGGGTGGCGGACGGAGTACTACTACAGGCAAGCCAGCATGGATAGGCTGTGAAGTTGTCTTAGTCTTGATCATTTTAAAAGGAGGGTGATACTCCCCAATGCTGCAAGCGCTGGCATATTCTTTATTCATATTTTGAGAAAGAAGGGCGATGAAGAAAACAAGGAATGCCAATATTTGATACTTTGCAGACCTGGGGGAGGGAACCCTTTTCTTTGAGTATGTGGTTAAGAGCTGTGATTATTTGGTCTCTTTTTTTCAGGATTTTAAGTAACTCATTAGAAATATAATTGTTAGCACCAGGGTTGTGTCAGAAAGCCAGAATTCATGGCTTGTCACCGGATCTGTTGCGTGACCTGTGGGGGTGTTATTTGTGAACTGACACCATCAAGAACTCTTACAGGAGTGATCGGTACACACACGAGACTTCCCAGAGACCCCCGTTTTATTTCAGCCCTAACCTTTCACAGGCAGCAATACAAATACGTGTTCAGGTAATTTGGTGACTCAAGTTTCAGGAGATGCCTGGAGAGAGTCTTTAGGAAAATATCCTAAAGGCACCACTGGCCTTAGAAAACAAGCCATCTTGTCTCCATTTCCAACTTCTCTCCTGTTTTCCCACATTGCTCTTACCTCTCTCCAATTCATTTCCCTTTTCCAAAGACTGGAATAAATGTGTTTGCCTGTACACGTTTCCAGTGATTGCATTCTATGGATAATTCTGTTCTCTCCATGAGAATACAAGTCCTTGAATGGAAAGAAGTATGCCCATCCTTTTATTTGTACCCAAATATCTGGTACCTTACAAAATGTCCCATAAAATCATTGCTAACTTGGCTGATCAGAAAATCTTGTCTGATCAGAGAGTCTGCTTGGTTTAGGCATAACTTTCACGATTTATCATATCGCTACACTGGTTCAAACTCATGAGCTCATTTGCAACTCATGAATGAGCTCACGAGTTGCAAATTTGTTGACAAATTCTCTAGAACAAAATGAGAGAAAAGTTAAATCTGAGAAAAGAGCTTAGGTTGAAGACAGCCACCTATAAAGGAGTTGTTCTAGTCGTTGACATGCGTTTCCTGTGAAACCGATGGCGGAGAACGCGTCTCACTGACCTTTGAAATAACTGGTTTAATACTTTATATGAAATGAGCAGCCTGTAAACCTCTCTAGAATAGAACTGGGAAAATATTTAGATCACTTCTGTTGTTGCCACTGTCTCGTTCGTTCTCTCCGGCTGAGATATAGGCCAAGATTAGACTAAACCTTCACTTGTTTACTTCAAGTGAGCAGGAGTCCCCCTCTAAAAGGGAAGAGCCACAGACCTTGGTGAAGCTTAGGCCTGGGAATGTGAATATGCTCAGCCAGCCTGCACGGTAACCTTATTCACGTGTGTCCTTACTTTCCCTTGGCCGGTGGAATTTTGGTGAGAGACGTTATCAATGACCTACTTACATGCATTAATTGAAAAGCAGAGGTAAATACAAATGCAGAGCGTACTCTCTCAGATAAATGAATCAAAGAACGATCATAGCCAACAGGAGAGAATTCACATTCTAGGTTGTTGGCCACCCTCACTCCTTTCATAAAAGTCAGAAGAAAGATCTCCAAGGATAAAAAAGCATGAAACAAGATGCTCTTCAGACCATCTGAAAAAGCCAGCAAGCCTTGCCATACTTTAGACTAATATGTATTGGGGAGGTCATTATTGCAAGGAAACCATTATACACTGAAATATTGGTTTTTGGATTAAAAGATGTTTTACTTATTGGACAGATCAATAACACTCACAGAGTAATAAGTGCTCCAGGTGCCTTATTTCTAAATGGGTCACAAATTTGGGGTGGCAGAAAAAGAATAGAAATGGTGGTCCACTATTTGCACACGTGAAAATACCACATGTTCCTTCTGTATTGTAGATCTGGAACTGTCTTCTTTTTGGGCATCAGTAACTGGAGACACATGAATTAGCTGCAAGGCTGAATCTTGCTGAGTAGTAAATAGAAGCCTTTAGGGAATGAGGGAGATGCCAATGGGCAGACACCTCCCTCAGTGTAATTATCAGCACAGCCCATGAGACAAGATGAACTTCCATGACAGGGCTTCCAGGGAAAACAGGATGACGAATTAAATTCGAATTTCAGATAAATAATGAACATTTTAAAAAACATAAATATCTCAGAAGTTGCATGGGACATATTTGCACTTAAAAAAATATTTTTATATTGCTTTCCCATTGCTGCTGTAACAAATTTCCACAAACCTAGTGGTTTAAAAGAACCACAAGTTTATTATCTTACATTTCTGGAGGCCATATATCCCAAGTGGGCTAAAACTAAAGTGTTGACAAGATTGAGTTCTTCTAGAGGCTCATACACTTTATATATGACTTTATATATTGCTTATATATTCTGTTGATTGTCTCTATTTTTATTGATTCTTTGGTCACCACCAGAATATACATTTCAAGATAATTTTATTCCTTGATGCATCTTCTATGCCTTAAGACTCTCTAGCACATCGGAGGGGCTCAATAAATATTTGTTGGATAAATGATTGAACAAATGAGCCAATGACATATTTCTGTAGTGGATGAAGTCAGGGCAGATCTTTCCAGATCTGAGAAGAACACAGTCACCTAAACAAACTATTTTAATAAGATCTACTAAAATAGGAGTGATTCCTGCCTTGCGATTTATAGGAATCTATTAATGATTACATAAGATTGAGGCATAAGTAGCTATTATTGCTATTAAAACAGCTGACCCTCTCCTGCTCTTATGTTTTTTTGCAGTTTTGAACCCAAACGGTGACATTTCTCATTTGAGTTGCCAGGCTTGGTTTCAGAGAATTAAAATTTCTATGTGATCTTTGTGATTAAACTTATAAAAACAAGAAGCCTCAGGAAGTAACTTTTTAAAGTCTTCTAATTCCTTTTTTCTTAAGTGTGGAGTATTTATTAAGCTACAAACTATGAACTTTTTAAAGATTTAAATGGTGCCATTCTAGGGAATTTAAATGGACCTTATTTCTTAGGGTCACAGGGCCTAAAAGAGAATTGATAGAAAATAAGAACAGAAAGGACTGGTCCTTTTCTTCAGTATAAACCTTTCTGAAAGAAAAAATACCTCCACAAACCTGAATTCTGCATTTGACAGATCATATCAGAGTCATGTGGAAGTCTTGCTGACTATATTCTGAAACAACATTTTTAACAAATTGACAATAGAGCTTTCAAGAAAGGCAACAGATTTCAAAATATTCCCAAAGAAAATAATGACGAAAGATTATAATAGAAGTTTCTGGCATACTTAAGTCTCATTCATTGATTGAATGAATACGTGAATGATTAGATAAATGCATCCATGAATAGCATACTGAAGCAGCGACATGAGGGGTTAGCCCAGAAAGTGCAGCATCTGTGACTCTCCACATGTATTGTGTTTTGCCTTTATTACAACTTTCAATGTAGACATTGTCTTTTATCTCAGGATATAAAATAACCAAAGTCCTTTGGCCCAGACACTTTTGTGAATGCAGACAGTAAACATTTATATAGACAAGGATGTTCCACTCTCTGAATTATCCATGATTTATCTTACAATCGAAAGCATTTCAAAAAAAAAAAAAAGCATTATTTTTTTCCCACTGACATGGGAGGTAGTGATGGAGCTGTCGAAAACTAGTTCTGTCACGGCAATGTGCCCTCTTCCCTGCCACCCTTCTGCCAACCAAACTGTTCCCTTAACCAAATTCTGTAGCATTTAATAGATTGAATTTGGCATTTTAACACTTAATTGCATCATCCAATTATACATTTTCTCTCTTATTGGGTACCCAATAAGACCGACAGTATAAGTTGTGGAAAGATCTCACTCAGGCTTTGGAGAGTGTGAGTCATAGACAGATCCTGAATCTGCTACTCAGGACATGCAAGTAAATAACTTCTTTCTGCATTTTATTGCATTGTGTTTCTACCTATAAAATGGGAATAATAATATACTCTTCATGTCTACTGAAGGAATTACACAAGATAATATATATGGAAAGGATTGACGTTGGGTCACAGCATGATATGTACACAATACATATTTATTTTTCTCCCTGAAGCACAAATGTCATGAAACATGTCACCCACACTAAGGACCAGATATTGAATAAGTGATCAATAAATAATGATTGATTGTTTGATTATAATTTAGTTGTTGAGCCTGAGAAGCATTTCAAATTTCTGACTCTGTGTCCTTAGTCACAGTAAATTAGAGTTTTACCTTTTATCAAGTGCCAGCCCATGAACTATAAATAGAATGGCACTCCGCGTACACCAGTAAGTCTGTCTGACAACCAATGTATTAAAGACATTTCCCCTGCTAAGCAGCCCTAAAAGGATGTTTTGTTGGTGACAGTGGCGGTGGTGGTGGTGTTTTTTTGTTGTGTTTTGTTTTGTTTGTTTTTGCTGCATAGAGTACTTATTTTTTCTTCAGGAAGATAAAACCTTATCCCCTTTCAAAGCACCTGTACAAACCAGGCCATAAATGTAAACATATTCAAGTTTTCATTTAGTGAAACTTAGGAAAAACTTACCAAGTAAAAATAATGCTATCCCACCAGAAAAGAATATGTGTGCTTAAAGTAAAAAATATATATATATATTTTTTTCTTTTCTTCCTAACACCCGTATCTAAACTTTCTCAGCCTCTGCATTTTTCTAAGGACTTCAGGGACACCAGCTGTAGGGACGAGCAACATTTGTCTGGAAAACTGGTGTGAGCAACGAGCAAATGTGTCCCCCAGGGTCAGCTTTTGCTTTCTTTAAGCTTTGGGCTTAAAGATATAGCTCTGCTTCTCTGAGGAAGCAGGGGCACTGCAAGGAAATGCCACTCATGACAGCACGTTTACCAAGATCATCTGCCTTTTTTTCAAACCATCCATTCAGTAATGGGTCACTTCAATTGACATTTAGTGGCACCTTGGGCTTTTCAAATGCCTGTGTACTTACACATCCACACTTCCTATTTATAAGTCAGATCATGTTTTTGTTTTAAAACAATACAATTCAGCCTGATTGCCCACCTCATTCAAATGATCAGCTCTAAATGCCTTTTTGCTTCAAAAAGTGAAGACTTATCATCTTTGATGATTTTCGAATGGATAGGCTCTTAATCGCCATCATCGTCACCATCATCACAATAAATACTTATAGAAGCTGTTACTATGTGGCAAGCATTGTTTGTTAAATGTAATTAATGAATTAATTAATTTATATTAGCAGTTCATTTCCATGCCAGGTTTGTGAGGCAGGTGCTATCATCATTCCCATTTTACAGATGCGGCTACTGAGCACCAGAAGGGTTAGGGAACTTGTCCCAAGGTCACAAAGCTAATACTTGGTAAAGTTGAGAGATAAATTACATTCGCTCTTTAGGGCTACCTTAATGGAGTATCCCAGACTGGGTGGCTTTCTGCAACAGAAATGTATTGCCCCTCAGTTCCGGAGGCTAGAAGTCTGAAATGAAGGTGTCAGCAGAGCTGTACTCCTGCTGAAGCCCCTGGGGAAGGATACTTCCTCGCCTTTTCCAGCCCCCTAGGCCCCAGGTGTGGCTTGGCTTAGAGCAGCATAACTCCCGTCTTCCCCGTCATTCTTCATATGGCATCTTCCCGTGGGTCCGCGTGTCCCTGTCTTCTCGTAATGTTCTCCCTGTGTGTCTATGTCCAAATTTCCCTCTTCTCATCAGGACACCAGTCATATTGGACCAAGGCCCACCCTAATGACCTCATCCTAACTTGATTAAATCTACAAAGACTATTTCCAAATAAAATGATGTCACATCCACAGGTTCTGGGGATTATGACTGCCACGTATCTTTTTGTAAGGGGAATACGATACGATCCACAACCCAAACTGAGTCATCAGGTTGTAGAATCTTTTTTTTTTTTTTTTTAAATAGATTGTCTCCTTAAGGTACATTCCTAAAGGATTTTACTCAGTGGACATGAGCGGACTCCCACGGGACCCACCCATCATAGGAGAGCCGTCATTTGGGTACACGATTCCAAACCCTTCATTTACCATCACCTGACTTTTATAGACACCGTTCAAACCCACCAGCAGACTCGACAAAGAAAATTAGTTCATTCCAAATTCTGATTTGGGATTCCTCTCCTAAATTTTTACAAAAGCTCCTTGGTCCCTGATGGTCCTAAAATAAGAGAAAGCAAGGGCTTACCCCAGGGGCTTGACGCTCCAAGCCCCGTGCGGGCTGGGGTGCTGGAGGAACGAGGCTGCTCTTTCCGAGGCAGCGGGTGGAGCATGCTGAGTCGTCAGAATCTCAGCTTGGCAGCCTGGGAGTTCCTCACCTGTCTTGACTGCTCCGAGCGCAGATCTCTGCCGCTAGACTGCTGGGGCAGCGAGACTGGACTCTTTTTAAAGGTTAGCAAGTTTGTCTGTTGCCATCTGTCTTCCTCTGTGTGTGTATGTTTGTGCTCGCTCATGATTCTGTACAATGTGCAAATTTAGAACTTACTTGGAACAATGCTGAGGGCACAAACCTCAGCTCCGGCTTTCAATCACCCTGGAATCCAGGGACATAGGAATTCCTGAGATATGTATATCTTTAGGAAGGCAGGGAATTTGGGGGAAATACAATGAGATGAGTAACTGGGACACGATTTTATAGTGGTAAGGGGCCCTTACCCTTCATTTCTCTGTTGATGAGAGTGAGGACCACAGAATTTAAGTGCGTGATCCAAGGTCACAGAACTAGTTAGAGGCACTAAGTCCTAGGTCTCTCTGATTCCCAATGCAGGGCTCTCTTCAATAAAATAATGAATCAGTCCATTTTCTAAGGCTTTTCCTTTTTCAAAGGGCTTTCAAAGAGCATTTTATCTTTTCCTCCCCACAACATTGTAATAAGAGAATTGATTTGACTCCATTAAAAGGAGCTCAGTGTAGAGCATGTGTCCTTTCCAACCAATCTGGATTTAATTTCACAAATGTTCTCTTAATTCATATGTGTTTATGTTTATTCTTCCATACCTTTGTATTCTGTTCAGGGTGAGCAAAGTTCAGAATTTGTTTTTCACTCAATGGATGGTTTGGTTTCTGATAAGAATGCCATGCTCTCCAACGCTTTCCTGAAGTTACTACAGCAATATGCCCCAAGTCTGCGTCCCACGTGCTTATAACTGGTGGTGGTTGACTTTATTACTTTAGAATTTTCCACGTTCTCTGTTTCTCAGCTTATCTTTCTCTTCCTGGTGGTCATTGCCTTTCTCATTGCTCTGCCATAGTGTAGCAAAGAAGAATCCAGGCTTTGGGTCATATATATGTGGCTTTGATCCTGGCTCTGTCACTTGCATGTGACTTGTGTGGTCTCACATGTACAAAGCAGAACAAAACAACAGAGGGTATGTAACTTTTCTTAAGGTGGCATGGCATTTAATAGTATGACAAAGGTGGAGTGCCTGACACACAGTAAGTATTGAGCAAACACTGACTCCCCTCTAAGACATCAAATGCAAAGGCTGTGCTGATGGTCTATGCTTCTTTTCTTCAGCTATATTTGAGGTTATTAAAATTATAAAGCAATTTTAAAAGACACATATTCTATCAGCGTTCAGATTAGTGGCCCTTGAGCCTTGCTGAACTGAGTGTGTGGATGGGTCAAAGGCATGATAAAATCCCATCAAGATTATATGATGCACAAGGGGCTCTTTCAGCTCTGATACCATGGATGCTTGGAGGGTTCTTTATGAATATTTTTAGAAAAGCCTGAAGCAAAATAGGACACTAAGATAGAGAGTTGGGGATAGTTGGAAAACTATGAATCGTTGACTAAAATAAAGTTGCATTTGTTGCATATCTATCATATGCCAGGTAATTCCTACTGTGAGTTTTCACAAATATTATCTCATTTAGTCTTCAGAAGAATCCTATAATATATAAATTATTATTCCATTTTTTCAGATGACAAAATTAAGGCTCAACTTGTATTGGCAGGTTAAACGAGTTGAGCAGCTTGTTCGTGACAGAGAGAAATGTGAATCCAGGTTTCATGTTCCATGATGTCTCTGATGAAGGCTGGGCCACGGGTGCTCACATTAAAGGTGAAAATAAAAGAATTCAGGCAAAGCTTGGGAGTCCCGGCCATCGATTCCCTGAGCTGAAGGTGTTAGTAGGTAACCACCTGAAGAGGGGCATCTGTATCCCACTTTGGGCATTTGTTCAGGATGATAAGCTGCATGGGGAGATGTTATTGGGCAAGGGGATTGAAATCAATAAGGCCAGGTGTCCTTGCTGGAGGGTGTGGCCAGAAGATGCTCAGAGTAGGTATTGCTGAGGTACCATGAGATTCGCCACCCTGACCATCGGAGCAAGCGCTGGTGGTAAATGCTGTGTGGATGGTACTCCTATCTGTAGTCCATCATGGCTTATAAATGGCCTCGACTTATTTCCGGGGAGGTGAGTTAGACAAAATGGCAACCACTATTTGGAAATGAAAGAAATTGATGATGTATAACACTGACTGTTTCTTTAAAGTGATTTCATTTTCCTTAACATGCATGTAATTTATTTCTCTTAAAGATGATCATATTTGGTGTGTTTGCTTCACAAATAAGCTTTAAGATATAAGTATTTATATCCAAATTTCTTGAAAGAAAAATAAACATCATTTCAGGGTTATTTGCTTGTACAAACATCAAATTTTTATAGAGCATTTTTGAAAAGTCATGTTCTAACTTGATTTTTTTAACTCTCAAAGTAAAATACTTTTCTGATGCATTTGACATTGGTATATCTTTAAGGTCTCTGAGTCTATAAATGCTAAGTTTAAAAAAATCTGAAGTACTGTAACTATAGATGTTTTTCTCCTTGAACTTGGTGATCAGTGTGGGGACAAATAACAGGATGAGCCTAATTATATCCAAACCAGTCACTGAAGCCATCACTGAATTTCTTGTAGCCCAGACTAGTAATAACTTTCACTGAGTTAAGGAAAGCTTCACTCTTGGTTTGTAGAATTTGACCACAGATCAAAATGTCACCTAAACCTCTGGGTCCAATGGGTGCTTGAACTTCTTCATTAGCACTGGATGGGTAAATTCATATTTCTCTCCATCAAGGGAGAACCAAAGTAGAAAAACATCTATTTTTCTTTGTTCTGCTTTTCTTTTGTATCCATTTAATCAAATACCATCTGGAAAACATGGAGAGATATATTGTGTGTGATATATGAAAGTGTTCGGCATCATCGTTGGAATGAAGAGAGAGTTTAAAGCACAGTAAAGGGAAAATTATAGGATGAACCGGTGGATTTTAACAGGCTAATGATAGGACCATCAGCCAGTTCAGAGTATTACCAAAAATTCTCTGTGCATTCAGCTGTTTGTGCTTTATTATTTGTTGGATTTTAGGATTTATGCATGTATGTTATTGACAATACATAAAGGTACCGTAGCAATTAAAATCAGGTCGGATGTATCATTCCCATAGAATTTATAAAAGTGACTACATTATAGGCAGTTGGCCTAGAGATTAATTTTTGCTAGTTTCATAACTTATATGTAAGTGCTTCCAAGTTTAGATCATGTTTAACCCAAGTCACTCCTGGGGATTGGAAAAAAACACAAATGGTTGTTTTTGATACCGACATGCTACATTATTATAGCATTTGTCCTCAGCTGGTAAGATCTCTCCTTTTCTAAATGTACCTCTAATGGGATTGATAATAAACGCAACAGATTTCTTAAGCATTGTTTATTTTATAATGGTGCCAGTTTGGAAATGACAAGACACCCGATATTTAGTTGTCCCTCTGCCATACATTCACTTAGAAGGGCCCGGATCACGCTTTGAAAGATCACGTCCTTCTTGGGTTTTTGGCATTGGTGCCCTGGGGTGTTGAGAGGGTCGATGCTGGACAGTGCTCACGGTGATGAGTTCTCAGTGTTCCTGGGAGGTGCTTGAAGTCAGCTGGTGCTCTGCTGATGGAGCTGCTGAGTGCAGCATCACATCGAATTAATTTCGTGATGCGTTTGCACTGAGATCTTTGGTGCCGTTTCCGAGTGAGATAAGCACTTTCGGAGTCAGTGTTGACAAAGTTATCTGCTTGTTATCCACTTTGCAGGGTGCTTTGTGTACAGCTGCTTCCTGGATATCCTCTCCACCAATGATACCTTCTAATGTGCATGACTGGTGCTTATTGTTCAATGATTTAGAAATTAAAATAAGGCCAAAGAGTTATTCTGTTGATATATCATTAATGGTGTAAATCAGAGAGCTTCCTGCTAATAGGAAGTATTCTTTACTAAAATGATAGAGTATATTAGTCTTAAATTACTTTATTGGTTTATCTTTGGATACTATAGATTTCAAAATGGATTTCTCACTATTCGTTAATAGGAGTAATATAGTTTTCCCTACTTTCATTTGAAGAACTGTTTCTTCAATTAATATCCTGAAAACTTATATTCGTAGTGGGGAAACAGTTTCATTGTTACAGCAGTGTGATAATCACACTGGACTAAAGGTGATCACTGCCCGGCTGCGAGAGGCCGATTCTGCACCAGAAACACTGAGGTTGGCGAAAGGATCAACACTTCCTTTGCCATGTGGATAAGGGTGTCTTTCCTCCAGTCCATACTCTCCTGGCAGCATATCTAGCTTCATTGGTGCCTTTGGAGTCAGCGACTCAGTTCTACCACATTCCGGGTCATGTGGGCAAGTTACCAATTGCTTTGGGCCTTGGCATCTTTGTCCATACAAGGTTAGTTCCGTTCTCTCCTGCCTAAGGTGAGGGTTAAGTGAGAGTATAAAAGGAAGGGGTCTGGGACAGCTGCCAGCATTTAGGTGGCACTCCATCACCGTGAGTTCACTTTTCCTCTAGGAAAGAGTCCATATGACTATGCTCAAGGGCCGACAGGAAACAGCCTCCCCCCAGGAAGCTCCCTCCATCCTGCACTCACTCAACGGATGCGCAGTCATGGGCGTACACACCCCGATGTTTTCCCATTATCCACCACGGAATTTGAAATTCTGCGTGGGTGGTCCAGCCCTTTGGATGATGGACTGAGATTGCGTGATGGTTTAGCAAGAGCCATTTCTCTTCCCTGGGGGAAGATTTAAACTTCAGTGCCCCATTGAGGTCAGGCTTGGCCATGTTAGCTGGCTTGGCCAATGACATGGGAAGGGAAGTAATGTGTCACTTCTGCCCAAAGCCTCATGAGCCATTCTGTGCTTTGTCACACTCTCTTTCCCTCTGCCACATTTATGAGCCAGATATAGTGACAGCTTCGGTTCCACAGCGAGGATCAACTGGCACAGCACAGCTCTCTCTACCCCACTGAAGGGGGATAATAATCCTCTGTAGGTTTTAACTCCTGAGATTTGGGGGTTGTTTGTTGGTACACTGTAACCTAGTTATCCCAACTGATGAAGATGGTATGATGGTTTTTGGCCTTTATGATAATGCATTCAAATCATCCTGAGGAGAGTATCAATTTCAGCCTCTACCACCTGATATCCTAGAATGGGACAGGATTAAAAGATAACAGAGCAACAATTGGTGCGAATGTGACACAGGAAGGGAATGTAAAGGATAGAGGAGCTAGGAGGAAATAGGAGAAGCTGTCAATAACAGACTTTGGCATGCTTCCTCCAACGGCCCATTGCCAACCCTGCCTGTCCCCCACGAGGGCACAGACTGTAGTGAGCCCCTGAAACCAAGTTATCTAACAAGGACCAGGAAGTACTGATTTCATAAAGGCCTCAGAGGAGCTAAATAAATAGTTCAAGGGTTTAACTTTGAGTTTTAATAAAAACAAAGTCCTAGTCCAGTGGTTCTCAAACTTTAGCAGTAGTCACCAGAGGGGTTGTTAAAACACAGGTCACTGGGCCTCACTTCTAGAGTTTCCAGTTCAGTGCATCTTGGGTGAGGCTTGAAAATTTGCACGTCTAACAAGTTCGTAGATGATGCTGATGCCACTGGTCCAGGGACCATCCTTTGAGAATCACTGTCTTAGTCCCACCAGGTAAATCAGGGGTCCCCTCTATAATGGGAGTAAAGATGGCCAAGAGGAAGTGGCCACTTTGCTCAGAGTCAAGCTTGTCCTCTGGATGACACCTGCGTGAAACAGCCTGAACTGGGCCCCCTGTCCTTCCTGCCAAGATGTGGAAGTGACAGAGGACACGTGGGCATTCCCCAGCGTCCCTTCACATGATGTGAGGATGTGTCTCAGTGCCACATTCAGAAGTGTATTGAGGGGGATGAACAGATGACGAGCTCCAAGTTAGGAATTTTAGGCATAACCATTCAGAGAATTGAGGAAGAGGAAGTGCTTTCTCCAAATCACGGGCCACAAGACACATGGTACCCCCAAAGTGTGTGGCGGAGGGCAGGAAGAGCCATGTCGTTATGGAGCCCTGTGGAAGTATGAGGAATATTGAACACCAAGAAATGTGTGTAAACACAGAGGAGATCAAATGAATTCTGCATTCCAGAAGGGAAAAAAATACCATACAGGTTTCTGTCTCGGTTCAGCAAGGAAAAAAAAAAAAAAAAATCACAGGATCTGTGAAAATATTTAGGTAACTGACTTGGCCAATGCAGGATTGCACTTTTTCCCATTTGCGGTTTGGGAACCAGAAGTTAAAAAAAAAAAAAAAATCTAAGCTCTTATGTAGCCATAAAGAGGCACATGGAAACAAGAAATGAACTACCTATTAAAAAATACCGAATTATGTCAAAATAATTTAAAATTGTCAAGCTAATTCAGAGTTTCACAAGACAAAGTTAACTTTGGAATATATTATATGCAGCAATCTAAAATATCTTTATAAAAGGGTAGAATAACTATATATATATAGTTGGTTCCTAACCACATTTATTCTTGTGAGAATGACAAGTCTATGCCAGATAAACTCTCACCTATTACTCTCTATTCTTTGAGGGAAGAAATTGAAATTTCATGAAGCTCCATGACTTGTAAAAGAGGAAAATATAGGACCAATAATCAGTTTTCTAGGTTTCCAATTTGATTAATTAGGATTGTGCAAGGTTGCACTGCGGCTTTAGTGGTCCTAGGCACTGTTGTTTCAAGGGCCAATTCATTCATAAAAAAAATATTAAAACTTTATAACTGCATTGGTATAAAGACAAAAATGCTAATGGGGTCATTGTTATCATATTCAATTTTTTTCTTCTTATTTTTTAAAATAAAATTAAAACAATTTTGTGGACTCCTAAAAGTGTGGCAGGCCCTAGGCATTGCATGTAGTGTACCTAATCAGTAAGTCCACTTCATGACCACATTTGGCTGCAAATTAAAAAAAAAAAATCTTCACTAACATCTGGATTATTAGCACATGGTCTGCACACAGGAGAATGAGAGATATGTGAAGCAGAGCCCCAACCAACCCACAGGTACACACATGAGCCCAGCCACGGCTAGCCTGTGTCAGTAAAATCTCACTGACATCAGAGAAATAGATGTTGTTTTATGCCACTGAGTTTGGGATGGTTTGTTATGCAGCAATAGATAACTGAAACATAGAATCTTGCAGCTATTACGTTGGGTTTGGAATTTTTTTTCTTTTCAGGATACAATGTAAAGCTATTGGAAGCCTTAAGCAGGGGAGCATGTGCTCTGATTTACTTTTGACAAAGTCCATGCTAGCTGTGGAGAAGAGATTAGAGGGACTTCTGAGCAGAGGACAGGAAACCAGTAGGAGGCTATTGTAATAATCCAGACAAGGAAGAATAACATGACGGTGACTAGACCTAGTGGCAAGGGAGGAAGTGGAGATGGAGAGAAAGGGATGAGAATATATGTTGTATTCAAATTCTGTTCTAGGTTCTGTGAAGGATGTGAAAAGATACAAAGAACGATAAGACCATGCTATGCCCTGACTGAAAGGATGAGAGGTAGATGGTTCTTGTAGATAGGAATGGTGAATTAATTAGTGACTTTTCTAATCCCATCCAGAAAATCTTGCTAAATGTTCCTAAATGCACAAAGGGCCAGATTCAACTTTTGAAATCTGTTTGTGGGGATCAAAGATGATGGCAGAAGCAGATGGCTGTGAAGACGGCTACGGTGTAACATTTTGTGAGTTATATTTTAACAGGATGGTAAGTGAGCTTTTTGAGCTTGTCTGGTCTATGCCCTCCTCAAAATTCTCCATCCATCTCTCTGTCTTCTCCCCATTTCTATAATTTGCAACCATTTGATTTTCCCCCAAGGAAGTCTACTTTCAGAAAAAGCAAGAGACCTTGAAGGGGCTGCTTGTTTATCTTTAGTTCAGCCAAAAAAATGCTCCAACATAACAGCTCCCTGATTTCACTTCGTCGCATCATACCATTCAAACATGCCATTTCTTTATGAAATTCCAAGAAACATTTCACAAATGGATTCTTAATTCATTTCCTAGAGGCATGAAGGATGTGCCATGGTTATCAACAGCTTTCTCGTTCTGAGGAGTGAACTAAGTTATCATGTGATAAAGCACCTTCCTAAACACATTTCAGGCAAAATTGAAAAAAGCTTTAAAACCTCTTAATACCTGGTCTAGTAGTCTCTGCCCCACATGATCCCAATATGGCAGGAGTATATTATAGACATTTTAAATCTACAAGCTTTCCAATAACTGGAAAAAATATTGATCTTTCTTAAGTGATTTTTCACATTTTTCTTGTTTATTAAGATTGACGTGAGATAGTAAAAAAGAAAGCCAGGTAACAATACATTTCATTTGTACCAGAATCATTTGAACAAAATGGTTTTCTTGCAAGAAGTTTTTTTTTTTATTAGACATTATTCATTCATTGGTTAAAAGAAAATCAAACTGTCCAGAATAGTAGGTAAGAGAAAAATCTAAGCATGATTGAGGCAGGAAAATAAAGTTTCTGAAGAAAACCAATGACAACCTCTTAACAACAAATGTAATATGTTATTTCTAGTGTTATTATATTTATACTTTGGTATGTCTTGTACTTGATCTTTATACTCAGAATTACGTATGTTACATTGTAATGTTAATGTTAGTTTGAGATTATTTGAGTGATATTTATATTTGTTGATACAAATGAGAATAGATGTATTTATTTGGGGGTAGGGCTTGAAAAATTGGCCAAGTTATTTCTGCTGTTTTTTTCCTCACAAACAGTTTTAGTCTTTGAAACTTTTGTGTGTTTTGGCATCATTCAACTCTCCACTGTGCCTTATTCCTTATTAAGAAACTCAGCCCTTAATTAGCTTGCTGTCCCTTCATTTGAAACTCGTTCCATTTGATAACTCTGTTGCTTCTAGAACGGTTGGTACAGGCTTGTGTGGGCTTCCATAACACAAAAGCCAGATGGATTTTTCAAAATGGATAAATTTAGTCATGAATAGAGAACTGTGAAAAAAATTTTTTTTAAATAAAGAAACATTTAAAAAATACAAAACAAAACAAAACAAAAAAATCTTGGTACTGATAAACCAGTGAGAAATCACAGATTCTCAAATTAAGGAAAATGCAAAACTTTTTTCATCTTCTTCCCTCCTCCTCTTCCTTCAACTTTTTAATTTGTTTTGGGCTCAAGAATTGAAAAGTTCTGCTCCCAATTAAAAGTGGATCGCATTTGGGTCTGGGAAGGAGTCAGCTGCCTCATGATATGATGAGAAGACAGAAGGCTGTAGTCAGACTCAGAGGCCTTTGATAACCAACACCACCCTCCCTCTGTGCTAATTTGCAGAATGGGGAAAATACTGGCATGCTGCCTTCAGAATCCTTTGGAAGAAAAGCATTAGAAATATGAAAACATTAAAATCCTGTCCAACAGTGTTTATCTTATGTAACAAATTTATTGGGGACTCTCAACCCGCTATGATACAAAAACGAAACAGTTGTATACTTACCCATTGGCTCCTTCAACAAGGTTATGTTGGCCTGCCTTTGCTGCTGAGAAGTATCTCTCTTAGCAGACACTTGGCCAGCTCCTTTAACGTCCTGCCATGTTTGGTTATTGGAAGAGTCTACCTTGTCGTTTTAGACTCAGTCCTACTTACTTCAGTCTCAAATCAGACTCAAAGCTGGTGTCCTCTCTCCTGCGGTGTTGTCTGTCTTCTGCTCTGTGGCTCCAGCGGCGTGAAGGTCGGCGGTCCGTTCTTCATGTACTTACCTTCTTTCTCCTCTCTTTGAGCTCCTTTCTGTAGACTTCGGAAGCCTCCCGGCACCCACGCTGGCCCTTTGTTGCATGCTAGCAGGGAAGGAGCAGATGGACGGGAGTGTGTGTTGACAGAAAGTTGCCCTGGTCTAGCTCTCCTTCAGTCTGGTCCTTTCTGATGTTGGTGTTTTCCGCTCATGTGTTGGCCTCCATGGAGGTGGTATATGTGAGTGTGTGTGTTTTGAGGGACAGCATCCAGTTCCACTTCGCTCTGGCCCCCTCTATTACTGAGAACTCCCACCTCTATCCTAGAAGGCAGTGGTATCTTGGGCTTGAGCAGTGATAAACATTTCTAAGCCCTTGTCAATGCTGAGCCTCCCATCACTTGGTCCAATGGCTGTACCGAATGGCTCCATGGCCCTTATCCTCCCACCTATTTCCATGTTGTTTCACACAGAGCTATGGGAGCTACTAGAATCTTCTTTTATGTTTCTCAGGTCCACAGAGACTTGGAACAGGGCGGAGTTGGCCACACCTCACTTCCAGGCATGCAACATGACAAGCCCTGCTGACCTAGCCCAACTTCCTTCAGAAATCTAGAAGAGAACGTTATTCTCTATACACAAATATGCAGCCCCCTACCTCCAAAGACCCCAGGTGACATGTATCAAATAATTACTCTTTTCTTGCCTTTGCAAGCATTAGGAAATGGAAATGACAGGACACCACACTCCTTTTTTCCTGGTATGTTCTCTCGATAACCCTTAGGACCTCATTCCCGTGGCTGCACAGAGAAGACCTTGAGGTCTGCAGCTCAGCATCCATCCGGTCTCCATTGCTCAGAGTCACCTTCAGTATTTGTTCATGATTCTTAGAGACTGCCTTACCTAGCTTTGGGGAGAGGGAGACACCCTCCACGACCACAGGAAAAAGAGAGGAAAGACTTTCTTCAGTAACATAGACTTTACCAAAGGCTGATTACTGCCTGTTCCCAACTCACTTCTCATGTTAATTTGATTGAAGGTGTTCAGAAATAGAGCCTCTTCTAAGCCTTCTGGAGAAGTGCTTACCAACAATGGTTTCAAGCTCAACTTTGGACGTTGGCCATAACTCTGGGTCAACAGGAAACATCCCACTCTACATCCTATTATATCGGTGTCATACTTTGGCACTTGTTGTCTTAACTCAAACTCACCAAACTCTTCCTGGTGTTTTTCTCATCCCATGCTGATTCAGACTGAGGTTGTGAGTCAGCAGTTTCCCTGGCTTACTGACTAGACCTCTAACCCTGGCCAGTCAGCCACAAAATGTGTCCAAAAGGCCACAAGCAGGACAGCATGGTGTAAAGGAAAGGACAGCCATAACATAGGTCTGAGCCTTGATCAGGGGCTGACCACCTGTGACCGTGATCTCTCTGGCCCTTTAGGAAGCTGTTCTTAATTTCTAGAAAAAAAAGTTAGGAATAGATTAATATTTCTTAAACCTCTTTCAGTAATTGAACCCATTTTTCACATCGGCTTGTGAAACCTAGATCCTCCTTAATTCCCAGCTCTAGTCCTTAAGGCAGCTATGTAAATTGTGGGGGCTCCATGGTACCAAACTTGAGAACCACAATATCACATTGTCATCCTTCCAACTTCAAAATTATTATGAGTGTGGCTAGCTCTGCAAAGACAGAGCCCACATGAACACTCAACTTCATATTTATGTTTCTCTGACTTGCCAAGTGTTGGCTTCATAGTGGGCTTGTGACCAGTAAGGCCATCTCCCTGTGTGTTTTCAAATTGTTATGAAGGCGTTTGAAAGTCGAAGGTTATTGACGCTTATGTCTACTTCATTTTTTGCAAAGTTAATACTTTGAAAAATTTTCTCAGCTCTTGAGTAGCATTTCCCAGTGAGTTGGACACAAGTCTTTTAAGAGGTGATTTGAAACAAAGAGAGTTTTAAAAATGCAGTTTTCCATGCCCTCCTCTAGAAGATTCATTAAAGGATCGGAGAACTTCTGTAGCAAAGCAACTGTGTTTAACTTTGCTTAACCCAGTATTTCCTAAGCATTTGACCACAGAAGGCACTGTTTTCCTATCTAACATGTATTAATATCCCGTAGAAATAGTGTGCCTTTGAATACATTTTGCAAATCATTGCATTAGAGATCAACACCCTTCTTCTATAAAGGCCAGATGATATACAGTTTAGATTTTGTGGATTTCACTACCTAACTCTCTTGTTGCAGCTTAAAAGTGACCATGGCAATATTTAAACAAATGGGTGTGGCTGTGTTGCAGTAAAACCTCATTTAAAAAATGGGCAGTGGTGTAGATTTGGCCTCTGGGTTGTAGTTTGCTGACCCCAGCTCTTTCATTAGACAAATTACATTTATTCTGACTACAGAAGGTATTTTCACAAACGGTGAAAAAAACAGCATACTTATTTTCTGCTTAACAACTGAAATTTTGCTAACTGTTAGAAACTAAGCCACTGAAGATACTAGTCTCCCCCTGACCATCTTGAAATTGGGAGCAGGCTAAGTGACTCATTTCATGCTGCTTATTCTACCAGCTACTTATCTAGCTGTGAAATCTTTGTCCAGCTCATGATCTACGTTGCTAACAATCAACCAGTTTCATTATGATGGAAGACAGGCAGCAAATAAGAGACGTGGCACCCACCTCAATGTCCGTTCAGTTATCGTATCTGAAATGAACTCTCCATGTTTTTCGAGCTTACAGAATGAAAACGTTGTAAACTTAAACAGAGGCATTTAGATGATCTTAGCCATTTCCTGAGTGGTTTCCCATAATTAAATACCATGTTAGTTATCTATTGCTACATAACAAAATACTCCAAAATTTGGTGGCTTTCAACAGCAAACATTTATATTTTCAAAGTTAGTGTGGGATAGGAATCTCGGCAGCTTAGCTCAGTTCCCTGGCTCAGGACCTCTCACAAGGCTGCCTCGAAGGTATTGGTCAGGGCTGTGGTCACGTCTTAAAGTTCAACTCGACAAGAATCTGACTCTAAACTTACTCACCTGGAAGGCCTCAGGTCCTTGAAATAGTTTTTATGCAGGCCTCTCCATAGGGCTATTCAAAACCTATCAGCTGGACTCCCCCAGAGGGAAGGGGGTGGAGTCAGGGAGAGGAGGAGAGGGAGAAGGAGAAGGAGGGAAAGGGAGGGAGGGAGGAATTGAGAGAGTGAATGAGAGAGAGAGAGAGAGAAAGAGAGAGGGGGGGGAGAGTGTGCGAGCTAGCAAACAGGATAGAAATCAGAAGGTTTCCTTGTAACTTAATCTTGGAAGTGAGAAATCATCATTTTTACATATTCTGCTTGTTAGAAACATGTCACAAGATCCAGCCTATATTCAAGGGAGGGGACTTCACACGTGCATGGATACCAGGAGGCAGAGATCAGTGGAGGCCATCTAGTATCTACCACATATACTAAATTCATCTACACTATTTGTATTATTTCTATCTGCAGTGAAGGTTCAAAGTCCCCAACTGAAGTAATAGAAGATGCCATGGTTATACTATAAGCACGAGGCTCTACCTTTGTGAGGACTGCAGATGAGAAGAAAAGAGAAGGAATACAAATGTGAGTTATGTGGTGGAGGGAGAAAAGAAATATAAGGCAAGAGGCTATGGAAGTATTTTGTCTAGAATAATATATTCTCACTTGCAAGAGAAAGAGCAGAATGAGAGTGGCCTGGAAGGGATCTGGTCAGCTGACCCCTTCACAAACTCTTGTCTGCTCTGCTCTTCCACAAACGATCCTCTTTGCCTGCTCACTCCTCAATTTTAGAAGGTTAAAATTACGTCAAGGACTTCAGGACCACAATTTCTAATCACCCATACATGTTTATTACTCAGTAAGTATGTCCTATTTTTACCAAAGTAATTGGATAAAGTTTTATCATTTGGTTGTCCAATTGACAAAAAAAAAAAAAAAAAAAAAAAAGGAAAGAAAAAAAAGAAGAAAGAAAAAAAGAAATCAGCAAATCAGTCCCATATTAGGTACTGAAGGGGATACAATTATATAATATATCTCCTGCTTTTGAGGATCTTATATTCCAATTATAGAAACAAGATGAACATATGGAAACAGTTATGTTAAAATTAAAGATTTAAATAACTGTTCAAGGTAACAATAGAAAAAATATCATAAAGCAGCGTATGATTAATTGCCAGCCGAATTATATAGAATTCATTACTATTGGAATTCGGGGCGAGAGACTAATTGTTGCGAGTGAGGTGTTTGGGGAACATATTGCAAAGCAAATGAGAAGGATTCGGATAGGGAGAGGAAAGTAAGGACATTCCAGGTGGATAGAAAGGTACGAGTAAAAATAAGAAAGTGGGACAGGTGTTTTGGGGGAACAATGAGTTAACCGGTTTGGAGAGTGGGTTTTTGGAGACGAGGAGTCTGAGATGAGGTAAATGGTAAGTCAGACAGCCATGCAGGAACAGGTTGATTTTAATTACCTAACCTGTGCTCAGTCCCCGAGGCAGATGGCTTGCCAACTAACTTGCATGAATTACCCTCTATTAGAATTTTCAAAAAGGGGTAAGTTCCAGGTTGATTTTCTGAACATCTTGGGCTCACAATCCGTGCCTGTCTTTTAATAGCAAGTGGTGGCAAATGGAAGCGGTACCTGTGCTTTGTCTCCATAGCAGCGACTCAGAAAAGCCTTGATGGCATCCAGCTGAAAGAAACTGAACCGTTGTCACCCCCCACCGAAGTATGAGGAGGCAATAAAGAGAAGAAGCATGAATGTTGTTTCAAGAGACTCCTGAGAATCAGGGAGATGGGTGTTCCGAGTGACAGAAGATCCCAGCTGAGGTACCATTGAGAAGAGGACTCAGTGTATCACCGATGTCAAGTCAGATTCAAAGTTAGGGCAGCAGCAAGAGGGGTCACTGGGCCCATTTCCTTCTCACGCCACCAGCTCAAAGCCAAGGAGAACCTGGCACTTGGCAGAAAGGACCCAGAACCTTCAGGAACGACCTAGAGAAATCCCTAAGCACATGTGGGATCTAACCCAGTCCCCCTCAAACTTTCTACCTGTTACTTAACCTCTCTGAATCATGTCTGCCCATCTATAAAACAGGGAAACAGTATTACCTACTTCATCCACAGGGCTGTGCTGGGAATTCAGTGAGTCCCCTGCGTGTGAAAGTATACAAAGTGACTTACAAAAAGTTCTCAGTGACTCTTAGGAACAGCTACTGTTGCTGCGGTTCTATTTTTCCCAGCCTCTCCTTACCTTCAATGGTCACAAAGGCACATAAAAAGCAGTCGGTGCTAAGATTATTGTTATCTCGTAAGTTAAATCATTTCGAAAGGCTTGGGATGACACCGAGAGGCTTTAGCACTTGATTATCTCCAGGTCTGAGGATGTCAGAACATCTTTCCCCTTCCCTCTCCTCTCATTCCCTTCTTTCCTTCCTTCAGCAGACGACGTCGTGAGTGCTGTCTCTGTGCCAGGGACTCTGCTAAATATTTCTAGCATTTCTAGACTCGAACAAGGCAAATAATTAAACCCTGGTTTCTGAGGGGGTAAATGATCACATTCAGGTGTGAGTTTAGAGAAAGTGAATTAGGAGGTAGAGGGAAAAAATGATTTCTCTTGGTAGAGAAAAAAAAAAAGATTTCACTTTAAAAAAGAGGAAAAGGGAATGTGTGGTCAACATGTGCAGTTGGGAGGTAAATTCCAGTTGTGCGTCTGGAGAAGCAGGGGTTGGGGGCAGCTGCGGGTGTCCACAGGTGGCTTGGCTAGAAAGCAGGCATCACAGGGCTTGGGACTGAAGCCACGTGACACAGGACGGACATGCAGACAGCAAGCAGCACCTCCAAGCACAACCTGGGACCTCACTTCTGCACCTGGCCTGGCTTCTAACCCCATCGCCGCTAGGTTGTGGGGAGGAGAGTGCCGTGAAGGCCACAGGCCCATCTTCTAATTATTATTCTATGGTATTATCATCATAAGTCTTATTTAATATCTTCTGACTGGCAACAATGTGCCAAGTGCTCTGCAGACCACAGAATTAAGCGTGGCTATTAGCTATTATGCAATAAGCTGAAATTTTAATTCTATAGACAAGAGATCCCCAGAGAGAAAAGGGAAGACCCTCAAGGCCCAAGGATAAACAACAGAACCATAACATCCTAGTCCCTGACTTGGTGACCTAGACCTCAGGCTCCATTTAAAGGACCTCCAGTGTTGCCCCAAAGGACACTGATTTCTGACACCTCAAGAAAGTCTTTTCAAAATGAGTGTCCATTCAGAAAGCACCTGAAAGAAGTTAAGGGGTTAATTTGTTTCAGATAACCTGGACAGACAGACTACAGTGAGAAGGGAGCCCACAACAAATTATGCCCAGTAATAGCTGGAAATATTGCATTTTCCATTTTTCTAGAAAGACTAGGAAGCTGATGGCTGACGTGAGCTCAGTCCAGACTTTGCCCAGCATTTTTGGCCTCCCGAATTAGCAACGAGTGTCATCAAATATAAGAAATGGGAGAAATTCCACAGGAACCAAATCATTGCTCTCCAAATAGGTGGAGAGAGGATGTAGAGAGGGGTCAGAAGTGGAGAGGACAGGCACAGGAAACCTTTGTGGTGTCATTTCTGTCCCAGAACAGGATGCCGGAAAGAGAGGGGTCAAAGCAAAGGGAAGTCTAGCATCACAGTACAAAACCATTATCAGGAGTGATTGGATTTTAATTGTTTCATTCTTTAGGGCAAGTGCTGCGTGATCACTTAGCTGCTAGGTCTCTATTGTGTTAATTTTTTTAAGGTTTATTTTTAATTTAAAGTCAGTAAATGAAAAGTTGAACAAACAAAGGTAGAGGCAGGGTGAAGTTGAGGAGGTGCTTGTTAAAGTAAAAGTTCGAAGAAAACTATAAACAC
>CM053504.1:76569551-76597625 GCA_028627145.1 Eidolon dupreanum | reverse complement strand
TTTTTTTTTTTTTTTTTTTTTTTTTTGTCTTTCTAGATAGTTTTGAGAAGTACCAGATAATATTATAGAATGTTTCTCGATTTGGGTTCATCTCATATTATCTCAAGATCAGAATGAGGTTATATTTTTGGTAAAAATAACACAGAAATGATGCGACATCCTTGCCAGTATGTCTTTTCAAGGGGCTCATATTATTAATGTCTTATTACTGATGATGTTAACATAGATCACTTGGTTACAGTAAAATCTCTTTATTCCTGATGATCTGACCGAACAATTTAGTTAGAAGATTTGGCACAAGAGAAACTCATAAGTAGAACCTTATGCTTTGGTGGAAAAAATGACTATGTGGTATGATTTCAAGGGGACTGCGATCTCTCTAATCTCTGTCTTCCCCTCCCAAAACCAAGTCCTTTTCCTTGCATGGGCTGTTGCCTAAAATACTCCCATTGGAAGTTCATCTATTTAGTGAAAGCTTTGATTCTTACTACAATGCAGATACAGAGGGAAGAATGCTTTGTACTGTACTCAGTTGTCTATGGGCGCCTTTGGCAAGAAGTTGGAGGAAAAGCAGCAAAGCATTCCTGCTTCCATTTGGCTATGGAGGCAGTGAGGTTTCTGAAAAGATCCTGAAAATATTTGCTACTTAAGTGCCAAAGTGATCTGTTTGAAACATGTGCCTGACCTCTGACCTTTTTGTTCACACCTTTTATTGGCTCTTCATTTCTCTGCTGAGGAGACTTTTTATGTTGTGTTGACTCTAGCTTTACTTAGGTTCCACCTTGCTCTCTCCAACCAGTGATCCAGAACTTCTTTCACTTCCCAGCCTCTGAATTGTAAATTGTCTTCTCACCTCTGAATTGTGACAAATGTCATTCTCTTTCCTTGAAGTGTTCAATTCTCTTCACTGGTTTGACTGCACCACCATATCGTTGGGTCTTATCTTGGATATTACCTGCCCCCAAAGCCTTCCGTGAACTCTCAAAGCCCTTCTCTGACCTCACATCCTCCTTGGTATTTTGGCTTCACTGCAGTTATCACTTTGGTTTGTAAATTTCTCTAAACTTAAAGGTGTCTCCCTCTAGAACAAGGGTTAGCAAACTATAACCCAAGGGCCAAATTTGGCCCCCCTCCTGTGTTTTTAAATAAAGTTTTATTGGCTCACAGCTCTGTTAGTTTCTTTATGTATTATTTATGGTGTTTTCATGCTATAAGGTAGAGTCAAGAAGTCATGAAAGAAACTGTATGGCCTAAAATATTTACTCACGGGCCATCTACAGAAAAAATTTGCCAATCTCTGCTCTAGACTATGCATTAGTCTAGAGCCCCTGCTCTAATGCATCCTGATCAGTAATTGCATTAATCTTGTCTGCTCTTGTATTCATAATTGACAACTGCCCCAGTACCTAGCCCAGAGCAAATCTTCATTAAATATTTATTGAACAAACATAAATCTCATAATTTTGCTCCAGCCCAGTCTTGTCTGCATATTATAGCCAATTAGAGTCACTAACATAATAAAATTAAATCTGCCATATTTTGTGTTTGTTTCTGAGAAAAAACTTACCAATGAAAGAATATCTATAGTTTATTCTCAGAATTTATATTTCATATTTCATCCTAAAATAAGAAAGAGAATGGTTTCCAGTTCAATTAAACCCACAAACATCATTAGCAAGATACTATATTCACATGGTCTGGCCACAGGTTAGACCAACACTGACCAGTTTTATTGCTATTAGTGGGATTTCTGCCAACTCAGTATCGCATCCTGGCCTAGGCCAAATTCCAGAGAGATTCTTGGTAATAATGTCAAATCTAACCAGACTGAGTATTCTTCAATAGGGTCCCAAAAGAATTAAGCAGATTTCTCATGCCAGTGAGTAGCTAAAATTAAATTAACAAAATCAAAAGGTGGACGAAGAAAAGCGTGAGTATTCTGCTTGTGCTGATGACTTGAAAATGTAGTTCACGTTCCCTTTAGGAGGCCTTGCTTACACCTGCCTCTAGTGAGGGTTTGTGGATTTCATTACCCCTGAAATATAAAAAAAAATATAGACTTAGTTTTCAGACTCTTGACTTCCTCTGGGAGAAGGGTTTAACATCAAAGCAACTATGTCTACAAACATTTAAAACATCTTTTCTCTCCCTGCTTTCCTTCCCCCTGCTGCTTCGCTTTTGGAAACACTAAACACACCCAGTTTTCCAGACTCCCAAGGCCCGACAATACTCCTTTTCCTTAGCAAGGACCACATTACAGCCATGATTTATGGCTGGTGAATAATTAGAAGCCCGTTGCTATGGTCTGGGGTTGAGATCAAAAGAACCATGTGTCAAAGGGAAGGGAGGGGCGGCTGGAGCAGAGGCAAAGGGTGGTGGTGTTTGTTTGTAATCCTAACCAGAGAGAAGCGGGGCCATCGCTTAATTGGGAAAAGGCCCTGCGTCTGAAGAAAGCCATGAAAGCAGAGCCTGTTCCATGAAAAGGACCCGCGTGTTTTGCAAATCAACAATATTTAGTGATAGGTGAACCCCGAGGGGGCCTGGAGGCTGGACGGTTTGAATTAGTACTCAAAGGTTTGGCGAAAAATGTGAAATATATGAATACTGAGTAAAAAAATAAAAAATTGCCCGAATGGGCTCGCTTATGAGATTTCTGGTATTTCCTTCTTCTGGTCAAGAGGAAATGCCTAGAGAAGGGCTGCAGTATCTCAGTACTTCTGTATCTGTCACCCAGTTTCCCAACGAATATCAATTCTCTGTTTTCTCTTCGTCTCCCCCTTCCTACCTTTGGTGAAGAGGGACCCTGGGGGTAGAGAGATGGGGGTGTCCCCTCTGGGCTGGACTGAGGTGTAGAGTTGGGGGGGGCAACCGGGCGAGGGGAAGGGGGGCAACCGGGCGAGGGGAAGGGGGGCCGGGAGGGGAGGTGAACCAGCTCAGAGTGCTCTGAGGTTTCATCTGCTGTGTATTTATGACTCTCTATAAATCACACAGGGAGCGATGGAAGAGGCCCTGGACAGGGTGTCAGGAAACCAGTACCTGCATGGCTTCTAACAAGCTGTGTGGCCTTGGGCAAATCTAGATATCTGGGTCTCAGTTTCCTTATCTGTCAAATGAAATTGACTGACTTTGATGAAATCTAAGCTTCTATTCATCTCTAAAGTGCTCTGATCCGGTATCTCTCCCTAAGCCCTTGAGCCCTTGACATTATAAACTCCCAAACGGAACACGGGTCCCCGGGTCCCATTCGAGTCTGACTTTCCTCTGGAGATGGAATTGTTGAACCGGGTTGTGACCGGAAGGCATTTTTAAACGAAATATTCAGTTCTGCAAAAGGAACATTTGGATTTAAACGAATCCAGTGCTGTGCAGATTGCACGAACCGAATGACAAGGACCTTCCTTGTTGGTGTTCACAAAGTGGACGTATAGCCACCACGGGCCTTGTTCACCTTGTAAAACCACAGGTATCCAGAGGAGGATCGTAGAAATGAAGCTGCCCAACGCAAGTCTCTCCATTAAGTCTGAAGACGCCCACAGGGCAGTCGTGAGAACTGCTGCTATCCCAGGATGAAGTTGCCAGGTAGTCACAGATGACACTTGAGAAGCTGGGATCCTTTGAAAGGCGCGTGCGTTCTGAGTGTGTGTGTGTGTGTGTGTGTGTGTGTGTGTGTGTGTGTGTGTGTGTGTGTGTGTGTGTGTGTGTGTGTGTTTCATTACTGAGCCCTGTGGGTTTCTGGCTGCTGAGGCCTCAGCGATTCCCATATGACCCGTATACCATGCTGCCACCTAGTGTGGGGCTCAGGAACTTCAACATAGAGAAATGAAGGTATAGTTCCCAAAGGTTCACAGGAAGAGGTATCATTCAACTGGTGAAGCCACCGTGGCCTCCTTTCTCCTCATGAAAACCCATTTCCAGTTATGCACACGTTTGATTCTCTAACTAGCCTTCTTGCCATTAATGACAGAATCCTGAATTCCGCACGAAGAGTCCAGCTTTACAGCACTAGCCATTGATATTCAAGCACTCTCCCTCTGAAAGGCAAAACGTTGGAATCAAAGGTGATAGAAAAAAAAAAAAAAAGGGAAAGTATTCGAGAGAAATCCAGTGGAAGAATATATAGATTATCATTGGCTAAGCTCATCGACAGGGGAATGTGTGAACCTTGAACAGTTTACTTTGCAAATTATTCAAGGAGATTTTATCCCAAAGTTTCCAATTAAGGTCAGTGAAAGGTGGATATCTCAGGCTTGCTATGACACCAGGAATATGTACCTCTGAATGAGTCTTCAAAACACGTTGCCCACAATGGGAACGTATTCTTGAAAAGGCACAGAACGGGTGGGGTGATGCTAATCAAGGAAAACCTTACAGGGTGAGTAATTTAATAACCCCCTTTCCGAGTATAAGAGCCTCTTTTAAAGTTCTAAATGGCACCATAAATGTAGTCAGGCATACATTTCCATACTGATACTGGATAATAAACACAGTCGGAGCCTAAAGTACCTTGAGGGACGCCCTGCTGTGCCTATTATCCTGTACTTCCCTACTCATCACCAGAGCCTACCATTCAATGCTCAGGGCTTTATTTACCTAGCACTTCATCAAGTCCAATGCACTTTGGAAAGGTACCAGGAGCATGGAGCTGTTGTCACTTTCTCCTCAGCACAACACTCTCCATCTTTTGTGGCAGTCTAAGTCCATCTTTTTAAAATTGAGATGTTGCTTCAAAATTAAAAAAAAATATATTAGAATCACATGGATGCTGAGGTTGAAATAAGTCTTAAGTTACCATCCATGAACTGTACTAAAAGACTAAAAGACTAAAAAATATTTATGTTTCTAGAAATCCTCTCATAGCCCCTTTGACTGGCTTTGTAAGGAACAAATGCTATCGTTCTAAAACTTTGAAATAATAAGTATATATTATTAAAATACTGTTTTGTTTATATATATATATGTGTGTGTGTGTGTATATATATATATATATATATTCTCAAAGATTCATTTCCTTAAAAAGTCCAGTGCTAAAAAGTTTAAAGTTCATTCTGCCATCTCCATTTATATCTGCTGTTTTTTTTTTTTTTTAATAGGAATACTCAAGGACTCTATCTTAGCCTAATTTATTCTGCAAATCTGGTTGATCTCCCTTACTTATATATATTTTTGTGTGGTTTTTAATACTCTTAATGCATTTTACCAAACTACCTTGCAAAAATGTCTTGACATATGTATGTTCTTTTTTAAAAACTGTATTATGCTCAAGGTATACAATAGATGATTCGATATATGTATATCCTGTGAAATCATCACTGTAATCAAGCTAATTAGCATATTTATTACTTCCCATAGTTGCCTTTATGTGTATGTGTGTGTGTGACAAGAACACTTAGGATCTACCCTCTTAGCAAATTTCAAGTATACAGTACAGTATTGTTACAGTATAGTCACCATGCTATACATTAGATCTCCAGGATGTATACATCTTGCATAATTGAAACTTTGTACCCCTTGACTAATATCTTTCCCCTCCTGCCAACCCCTGATAACTACCATTCTACTCTCTGCTTCTCTGAGTTTGACTAATTTATATTCTACTCATAGGTGTGATCTCCCTTACTTTAACCCTCTGAGAAAATGGGAGCTGGGAGACAGAAGTAGCTGTACAGCTCTCTGTGAACAGTGACCAAATGTTCAGTCTGATGCTTATGTGGGAAATGGGCTAACTCCAAATCTCAGCCTTTCTGGAAGAGAACTAAAACTTCTGGTGACACCCAAGTGTGTGAATAGGGGAGAAGGAGAAGGCGAAGGGACAAAGAACATAACATGGAGACCATACCCTGTTCCATGCCCCAGTCTCAAAGAGCTTATCATTTCCCACATGGGAGAGAGATGTCTGCACAAATGCATGGCATTTTAGTGGGTTTTGGATCCCTAAACCCACACACGGGATGTCTTTGATGCCTCACATGGAGGAAGATGCTTTCCTCCTGTAGCCTCTGCTCTTAGGTCAGATTTCAGGTGGTAGACTATGTGTTAGATAAATGGAAACAAAGGTAAAAAAAAAAAATCTTCTTTTAAACCCGGGGAATGAAGAAGACCAAGGTCAAGTGCATAGACTCTGAAGTTAGACTACATGGATTTGAACCCCAGCTTTACCCTTTACTAGTTGCGTGACCATGAGTAAGTTGTTTAACTGTGCTCTGCCTCTATTTGCTCATTTAAACAATAATGATAACAATATCTGGTTGTAGGATCATTGTAGTGATGTAATGAATTAATAGGTGTGAAGTACATAGAACAATGTCTTGCACATCACATAATTAATTATTGGTCAATACATGGTAGCAGCTATTATGTCATTGTTGAAATGATGGTAAAGTAGGGTCTGGATATTCTTAAGGTAATGAAAAAGAAGACAAAGAGCTCAATTATGATTATATTTATATTCTGAGGTTGGCAGGTCATCTAAGTTACACACCAAGCTATTCGACTTTGGGCCAAAATTTGTGGGACCCTGTGCAAAATTAAAATGTGGGCACTTTGTTCAAAAATTATTTAAAATTTCAAGATGACGATATCAGAACATTAAACAGAATGTTCTGGGGGTACTTCTAAGCAGGTGGCCCTGCATGACTGCGCAGGTCAAATGCCCAAGAGGTTGTCCCTGCTATGGCCACATGATACATGCCCTGTGTACCCACAGAGCTTGCCCTTTAGCCCTCAACTTCCATGTGATCTTTTTTTGCCCCCTCAGTTGCTATTGTTTCACCCTTTCTTGGTAGTGCTGTTGGTGCTTGAATTCATGGTTTGAAACACATGCTTCCTGGAAATCATCTAAGAGCATTGAAACCCCCTGTCTCTATTTTCCCACATTTCCTGCTCTCTTCAAGTCACTGCAGTCTGGTTCTTATCTCCAAAACCCCCACCCTGCTCAGCCACCACTAACATCTGCTCTGAAATTTTTCGGGTGGGGTACTAACAGCTTCTTAATTTTCTCTTTACAGTGCTTCTTCCTCTTAAACTGTCTCTATCACTTACAGTCTGGCATCAACGACATTATCCTGAAACTCTCCTCTCTGACTTCAGCAATGCCACTCTGGGGTTCCTTGTGTCTGTCCTCTCCTTTTCTGTTTTTTTTCCCCCTCTTCCTATATATCTTCTCCCTGTTCCTCAACATTTGATAATCCTTGTGGAATTACCTGTGATGTTTGGTCTTTGTTCTTATTCTTTCTCTGTACAGCTTCCTTGACAATCTCATTCACTCTGTTGGTTCAACCACCACCAAGTAATGCCAACTCTCAAATAAATATGTTCACTCTCCTCTTTGCTGATTAAGACCTACATTTCCAGTACACATTTAGACAGCTCTGACCAGACATGCAGAAGGGACCACATACTCAACACACCTCAAGCCAACTCATGTTTTTCTCATTCCTCTTTCTTGTATTGTCCACTTTTACTATGGTATGATTCAGTAATCCCAACTAGAAACTAAGGCGACCCTCAGCCTCACTCTGCCTCACCTTCTAGCATCCAATGCTTCCCCAACTTCAGTTGAGCTTATCATTTAAATATCTCCTGAATTATCCCCTATTTTCAATTTTCATTACTAGTTTCGTGTCCATCACCAAACAAATCTATTACTATATACCTGTACTACTCTAACTTCTCATTGGACTCAGTCTCCAGGTTTTCTCCCTTCAATTCGTATTCCACACATACCCTAAAAATGTTTTCTAAGATGTAAATTTGTTCAGGGTATACCCCTACTTAGGAAATCCTATCATCTGGTATATAAAGTTAAAATTTATTTGGAAAAACACAAAGATTTTTGTTTTTCTGTTTGATTCCAATGTAGCTGCAATTATTCTTAGCTTAGTTTCCAATCTTCCTAGTCATATACCTTAACTCAAGAAACTCAACTCTTGATCTTTCCCTGACAATGGCATCTTTTCTTATATCACTATATCCTTGCCTGCACTGTTTCTGATGTCCAGAAATGCCTTTCCCTAAATTTTCTACCCAGTAAATTCCTAATTGTCTTTCAAGATGCAATTTGACTGAGACTTCTTCTAGAAAACATTTTTTACTCTCTGTGCCCCCATAGCACTTTGCACACACTTCTATTGATTGCAATTATTTATTCGCCTTCTCCACAATTCAGTATGAACTGCTAGAGGTCAGGTGTTATGCTATATTCTTCTTCATATCCTCAGCACCTAACATAGTCCCTAGCTCAGAGTAGAAATTGAAACAATGGTTCATGAATGACTATCCCATGTTTAGGGTCAAGGGTTTACTAGAACTCTTGGCTGATAACATTGAGAGAGTTTACTTTGTTTTTCTGTTTAGTTATAACAGAATTTGGACCAAAGAGAAAAAAAAAACCCTAAACTCTATAACAAACATACTTCCCATACTGCCTCTGGAAGTGCTCAAATAGAAGTTAGTCCCCCGCCTCTCCTCTTCCCCCACCCACCAAAGCAGAAATCTGCATCGGGATTGAAGACTCTCTTAAATTTCTTACATATTACCCTGTATAGTAATTCCATTGGTGGATAAGGTACAGCACAACATCCTAACAATAATAGAGCCTATACTGTGACTACAGCACCCACAGCCCCAACTCTTTCTATCTCTACTTACTCCTTAGCCTCCACTCACTCAGTGTTTCAAAAATAAATATTATGTCTACTATCAAGTTGTTTTTACACTTCTGCTTTTAAGAACTATTGTGAGAGAAAATTAAAAATATCAGACATTTCTTCTCTTTGATCATTAAACTCTTGCCATTTGTTGAAGGTCCTTCTGGCCGCAGTAACCAAAGTTACAAGATCAATCCTCATATGAACAATTATGTCTCCCCAAAGATTTATTACTTTCTGCTTTCTAAGACAACATGCCTTTCTCTTAACAGGTACAGAAAAGATGCCTTTGAAGAACAGCTCCATTATTGGAAACATAGCTCCATCTATATGGTGAGTGAGTAATATTTATATATGTCTATATATTTTCATTAATATTTGTGAAGTTGCTTCTTACGTACCTATCTTTGGCATCAAGACAGTCAGACCAGAGTAACAGTGGTGTGAATAATGCAATGGCAAATTAATTTTTTCATACTACATTTGCATTCTTCCACAATTTTTTAAGCAAATTTTGCTTGCCTTCTTTTTATCAGATTTAAAGCTACTGTGAATCATTCTTTGTTACCCAATTACACTTGATAGTAGATGTTACCAAATTTCCTAGTGAAGACCATAGGCCAGCTCTCATGTCAACTGGAAACAAGGCTCTTTCATGGACTTGTGTGCAATTATTCTGTAAAGTTCTGCAAAAGAAGTATTCCCAATTCTTGAGGCAACAAATTCAGAAGTGTTAGAACTGTTTGCTTAGAAATGGAAATGCTTTTAGATAGGCCAAGTTTGGGGGTCAGGAAGAGAATTCATGGAGAAGAATTGTTCACAACAGAAAATAAAAGTAATTTACATAGCATTGTAAACACTGGCAGCTCTAGGCAGTTCTGTATTTATAATGTAACGAACAAAGGACCTACTCTCTGACCCTGAACAATTTTCAATTTATCACTACAAATGCCCTAAGAACTGAGAACAATGCAGCGCAGACTAAGGGTGAATTAACTACCAAGCATTGTCATTGAAATCCTTCTCCAGTGCCAACTTCCAAGAGGGTTTTAAAGGCTTTAAAGGGAAGAATGTTGGCTGATATTAAATTGGCAAATGAGTCTAGGTCAAAAGAAAAGATTGTATGAGCAAACAAAACATGCCCCTGGAATGAACAGAAAGGCAAGGAGGACTGGGATAGAAATACTTGGAAGATTTGGAGACATTAATGAGGTCAAAGATGTTGGTCAGACGAGAAGCCTAAAGTCCAAGGAAAAATGAGAGAGACATCTTTTCAGCATATATTGCAATGGAAAGAAAGTGAACATAGATTTAAATGTGAAGAGCAGGGTTGGCAAACGTTTTCTGCAAAGGACCAGATGGTAAATATTTTTGGCTTTGCGGGCCATATAGTCTCTATCACAACCACTCAACTCTGCTAAAGTTGCAGGAAAGCAGCCATAGAAAATCCGTAAAGAAGGAGGGTGGCTGTGTTCCAATAAAACTTTATTGACTAAAACAGGAAGTAGGCTGATTTGGACCATAGACCAAAGGTATAGAAGAATAGGGGAGGAAATAATTAAGTATATTGATTCATGCTGTTCTGGTGCCCTTGGCCTTGGCCTGATATCTCTGTAGTTATTATTGAATTCATAACCTTGTGCAGAATTCCTGGTAGTTAAGGAAATGATTACAACGGTCTCATTCAGGGGGACTTAAAATTGCGCAGCAGGCAAATTGCCTACTTTCTTCTTATTTGTGCTTCTTCTCTTGTGGGTTCCTCTTTCAATCTCTGACGACTTAAATCCAACTTCTGAAAAACCAACAACCTACTCACCACCATTGCTGGGCTAGGGCAGATTTGATTCTTTATTTTTGACTGCCATAGAAATTAATTTGAACAAAACTGGCAATGACTTCCTAAGAATTATAGCAATAGGAATCTAGCAGTATGACAGTGGACACAAAAGGTTATTTTAGTTAACCCTAAAATTGTCATTAAAAAGATTTAGGAATCTCTTCATTTCATACCTGGAGGCTGAATCACAGAAGTTATATGTAATTAATGATAGAGTGCTAACTTGGACCCAAGTCACTTTAAATCTAAGTTAGATTCCTAAATTAGAACTCTTTTGTCCTATATGATGCTACTCTACTTTTGTTGCTACTTTTCTAAGGCATGAAATTGGTTTTAAATCAGTGCAAACAGGTGAACGATCCCATAAGATCGAGACACAATCTCTATTCTTTCTCTATTGTGGGCGAGAGGTAGGAGAGATTTAGTTTTGCTTATCATCAAGTATGTAACCACATAATCTTTTCTTTCATTTAAATAGTGCACTATCTTCATGAAAAGCAGACTGCAGTCTGGCCAAGGAGTTTTCTGCTTATGAAGGTAGACATGCATTGAGTCATCCACCATCTCTCACTCCCTTGTCATCAGCAACTACATTTATGCAGTGACTGGCCAGGCTGGGGATGCAGGACATCACACGGCAAGACGAGCCTCCCAGGTGGCTTCAGCCTCTGTATCACTAGCTGTGCCAGCTAGCCATAGACATAAAAAGAGACAACATGTGTGTTTTGAAGGTGAAAAACATTCCGTTCAGAAGTGCTCCACACTGCAGGGACTGCTTTCCTTAAACATCCTTTTGCCAAACCCTATCGCTACTAGTTTAGCTGATGAAATTTAAAGCATTCGAATCAAATCAATTAGATTACCACCCTTGGATTAAGATAAATCATTTCCCCAATTTTTGGTCTGTTTGCTTTGGCCAAGCTTGAATCCTACAAACTCTGCTTTTGATAACCACAGTCAAACGGCAGGGAGTGAGCTAGCAGGAGGGGATGTGAGAAAGATTGAAATAGAAAATACATAATCAACAAATAACTTTTTAGATTTTTTTTCCTGAAAGATTTAGAACTTAGAATCCTTCTGTAATTGTGTTTCTTACCCTTGACCCAGGAAGTCTATCCTAAAGAAAATAGAATTGGAGATTAATGACAGATGTGTGAGGAAGGAAAGCTATTACCAATAATTCTGCTGTCTGTCCTTCACAAATTCAGTTAGGTTTCCATAAGGTGGATAGGATTGTAGGTATGTGTGCTTCTAGCCTGACCAAGTGTTCCCGTTCCACTTTCCTGCTAAGGGGACAAAGTCCAATCTGGCACTGCACAGGCAGTTTGAAGGTTAATCAGGGCTCTGACTTTGGGGTCTCTGAGACTTTTAGAATCTGTGGTGTTACAGTCATTCAGGTATTGCAAATTAGCCAGCAAATACAGCCTAAGTTCTCTGGTTGCTTTCAAGCCCCACAGTTATCATCACTGGAATCATAGCCTTACGTAGGTTCCTTGGTAGTTAAGTGGAAGATACCAGTTGTCTGGTTCAAGGGTGCAGCAGGCAAATTGCCTACTTTCTCCTTATTTGTGTTTCTCTGTTTGCTTCATCCTCTATCCTGAACACTGCTTAGATGCATCTTCTAAGAGATTGACAACTTATTCTCCCCATTTCTGGGGCAATGTTTTATAAACAATCGGTTCTCTTTTTCTTTCTATGTCTAATTTGTTCTGATGCACTGAATTATTTCACATGAAGTTATTAGTGACTAAAAACTGGTTTACTCCTTCCTGGGGTTAGCTATACTTACAAAAAGAAATAAACCTCCGTTTGTGCAAGTTGGGGTCGCCTTGTAAAGGAAATAACTTGGGGTGTGGAGGACGTTTCCCTTATACCTTGAATCATGTCACTTTACTACTTTCTACTCAGTACTTAATTGCCTCCTAGAGCACGTGGCTAATTCTAAGACTTCTGTGGTCAGGAAACCATTTGGAGAGCATATTGCCATACTATATTGGCTTTTATGGGTTCCTTGTTTAAATTGGGTAAAATATCATGTTCTTCAACTTTGGGAATATAGGCAAACCTATCCTTGGAAAGTTTAATGGACTGGGTCTCAAAAGGAAATTGAAGCCAATAAGGTGTACAGAACAGCCTGATCTAGGCGCTTTCAATTCCCCTTCATGTAGAATAACCAAAAAAAAAAAAAAAAAAAAAAAAAAAAAGGCACAGAACCATGTATAGCCACAACAGGAATCAGAATTTTTTTTCTAGGAAAAATAAAACTCTTGAAAATCTTTTTCACTTGGGGGGGACAAAAACCCCATAGGCTAAAGAATTTAATAAGATGGAGTCTTTATTTAGCAGCAACATGCCATTCTGTAAACACAGAGCTCACTCGGAAAGAAGCTAAGAATGGACCTGCACAATTATTTTCTGGCAAAGAACCAATCACATTTGGAGACCTCAGCAGCTGAACATAGAGTGACAGCTGAAAACTAAAACATGTTACAAAGATCAGAGACATTGCTGAATGCTCCATTTTGAAGTTTGATCCAAAGACCCAGTTTATGTCACACTAATTTTATTGAAGAGAGGAGGTTTGTTCTAACGGCTCTTTTAAGCCTTAGCCTCCTCTTTCACTCTGTTGGCCCTTCAGCCACTCAGGAGATCCAATATCCCTGGAAGGTATTCACCCTTCAGAAATGAGTCCAGTGGTGCTTAGGAAGACATTAAGTGCTGTTCCAAGCCAGCTTCTCCCCCCACAGAATCATGTGTACCAGCAGCCAGGTCCCCACATTCTAATGAGAGAACATATTTCTTGTTCCTTCCAAGGGCTGCTTGTCACTTCTGAGTTCTTTTGAAATTTCTATGGCTTGTCCAACATGAAATAGAACATGGACAAAATATATCAAGCTTTTACTACCATCAAGATTTAAAAAGACATTGCATGCATAGAAATAAAAGATAATAAAATTAGGGATAGTTTGGGGTTTAGGGTCTTGGGATCTAGAGGATGACTGCTGGGGTCTGAGTGGTATCTCTTCTGTGACCATGGACAGTTCATTTATTCAAGCCCCTATGCCACATCTATTTTTTTTTAAAGTGTAACTATCTCTACCTCATGAGGATAGTATAAGAATTAAATAAGTGTAAAATGTCCTATATATGGAAGCACTCATTATAAAAGGGGTAATAATATTAAGTGCAAACAGATATGGTTCAAAGTATAAATGCTAGAACAGGAGACGAGAGGCGATCAGAGAACACAGAGCTTGGGTGACACGGATTCGGCTGGCGTGTAGTTTGTATCTCTTCCACAGCCCTGTCCAGAACCAATGTGTGAATCTGCTGCCATCCCTAAGGAACTAATAGTTTTCTGTTCCTGTTTTGCATTTACACATGTATACGGTAAGAGTCTTTTGAAACCGCAAGTGAATATTTTTGCATAAATAGGCCTTTACCCAAATCTCCTCGTTCCTCACTTCCTCATAGTTGGTAGGTTGTGTGTGAACCACTGGCCAACACAATGCATCATATGTGAGCCTCCATCCGGCCCAGTTCAATCCAATTCTTCAAATCACATTTTAAGAAAACACTTCACTTTCGGGTGTTTTATTGAATTCAGATGCATTGTGTTTACTGAGTTTCCTCTTCTAATTCTAGGATTCAGTTGAAAAGATCCCACTGGTATACCATGACACATTCTCACATTTTCAAAATAACCCAGAAAATTTAGTGGAAACCCCTAATTAACACAACTGCACCACAGTTTACAGTCTCTAACAATCGACACCTTCCCTCCCTTGCTCATTATATTTCCCCTGCAATTCCACGCCCTGCAATTTGTAGCCTACACTTTCCTGGAATTTACATCCATTTCTAAGGCATGTTTGATGAATATCTTTGCTTTGCTGTGACCTTGAACCTGAAGAACATCACTATTTTACATCTCTTATAGAGGAAACAGATTCTACTCTCACTCGACAGTTCCATGGGACAACACGAAGGCTCCATGCTAACCAAATGACCTCCTGGATAATGGCTGTGTTTGAGAACTTGACTAAAGAGAATCTGAAGTGTTCGTTGTCAGTTGCTTCATTGCTGTTGATATAGATTAATCACCAAGGCTCTCATTCATTTACTCATCTTCTGGAACCTCCAATTTTCTAATATGTACAACCCGACTATTCAGCTTTAGTTTTCACCATTTTTCCTAACTGGTGGTTATCAAGAATCATCTGATTATGGAGAAATCAGTAGCTCTTTGGGACCACTGTCCCACAGCTAAAATCTATATCCCTTTGATTCTGTGGCAAGTTTTCAAATTGTTGTCTTTGTTTTCACCAAGTTTCATATGGGAAAGGCTGCTGAGCTCTGGCATGTATTTACCCCAAGTGAGGTTCTTAGTTCAGGCAAATAGTAGGAAACCTCATTTACAAATAAGCCACGGCCATACACATGTATTTTCACAAATACATTTTTGTTAATGTTAAGCAGTTATTTGGGGAACACGCTGGTACAATTTCTTGGTAGGATTGTTTTACAGGATCCTATCAGCTGTTATAAGAAAAGAACTGAACTGCAAAAGGGATTTAAGTTGTATCTTATTACTCTTTGTTAGGGATGGTATTGAATTTAGTTAACAATCAACTCGGTTAGAAATTATGTTGCAGATAGACAAATGCAAAATGCCAGATGGTGGAGTTGAGTGGAGATCTCATTTGAGTCAATGAAAAGTCCACTCTTAGTATTCTCATCCCATTAAATGTTATTTACTTTTATTTTTTTTCTCCCACTTAACTGAGTTTTGCTGTTTCATGAAACATAAAAATTCATAATGCACTTTAACCCTAATCTTATTTAAAAGGTTATGTTATATAGATCTATGCTAGATTCTCACAGTCTCTATAATAACAAAATGTTCTTGGTTGACTAATTTCCCTGGTACCATTAGTCCTAGGACATAATGAAGATATACAATGGGCCACTTGTCATTTAAATTAATTCCACTTTTTATTTATATAATGTCTTGTAAGAAACTGATTATACCTTAAAAAAGGTTCCTAGCTTGTGTCTCTTCCTTCCAAGACCACAGAAATTCTCCCGTGATTGTATTAAGCTAAATAATACTTCATTATTCTGCCATTATAGAAACCACAGGGCAGAGATAGCAACACATCAATTATCCAGCTTTATCAGTAAATGAGCTATTCCTTATAAGTGGTTTTGTCAAGAAACAAAGTACATTCTATTATGGATTAAAAATATTAGTATTAATCATTTGGCATAGAAATTTACTTTTAAAAAAATCACTATAGACTTCCAGGCTAGTATGGCAGGAGACTGCCACCTAAACATCCTATTCTCAGTCTAGTGAGAGAAAACCAGGTGGTTCAGGAAAGAAGAGTTGTTCTAGGACTGGCTGGCATGGCTGTGAATCCCTCTGTCCCCATGTGCTCCTCTTTGGGACACCCTCTTCTTTCCTTAGCCTCCTTTGTGCTTCGCCCCTGTGTCTAAGGGGTTAGCTCAGTTCTTTGAGTTGCCTGGGTCTCTTGCCTCTGAATGAGAGCTTTCCTTGAATCATGATTTCCTCTCTCCCAGATGGATATTGATCACACTGAGTCAAACCTTGACAACTGGGCCTCTGGACATTCTGTCATGAATTCCCTTCTGGGACTTCTGGCTCCAGCAGTTCATGGGAAATCAATGTCATCCGCAATACACATGTATTTTCATATATATACATATGTATATGTATATATATATGTATATGTGTGTGTGTGTGTGTGTGTGTGTGTTTGTATTTTTTTCACCCTGAAAATCAAAACTCCATGCTAAAAACAATACAGTTGTCATTATTTTTGGATTCGCAAGTTCGTCAACAGCATGACTTTACTGTGCTGGATGACACAGGAATGTAGAGATGTGTTGGGCTGTTTATTCCTTCTCTTAGCCCAGATTGCTGTAGCAACTTTCCCCTTACTTAGCCTATCAGCTGTCAACTACTACTGGTAAAATCACATCTTTAATTGCTCAGCACCCTCTACTAAAATTTTTTTTTTTAAGATAACATAAATTAAGTTGACTTTTTTGCTATACAATTCTACACATTTTGACATGTGCCTAGATTTGGTGAACACCACCACAAGCAGGGTACTAAACAGCTCCATCGCTCCAAAAAAAAAATCCTCTGTGCTATCCCTTTGTAGTCACACCTTCTTCCTATGCCTAAACCCTGACATCCCCAGATCTGTTCTGTTACCACAGCTTTGTCTTTTTGAGAATGCCATATAAATGGAATTAGTCTGTTACCTTTGGGGACTGTCTCTTTCAGCTGCCTTTGAGATTCACCTAAGTCTTTGTGTGGATCAAGAAGTCATTCTTTCTTATTGCCGAGTAGTATTCTATTATTGGGATATATAAGAGTTTGTTCATCCATCCCTCCATTGAAGGACATCTGGGTTATTTCCAGTTTAGGATGATTATGAATAGAGCTGTTATAAACATTTGCGTTAAACAGTATGATGGATTGAGTTGTGTCCCACCCCCTAAAAAAAGGTATAATTTTAATGTTAAGCCATGTCCCTGTGAATGTGGCCTTAATTGGAAATAAGTGTAAGCAAGTTAAGATGAGGTCATTAAGGTGAGCCCTAATCTAATAGGACTGATATGCTTATATAAAAAAGGGACATTTGGACACAGAGAGAGGAGAATGCTATGGGACACAGAAGCAGAGGTGGGAATGGAGTAGCTGCAAGCTCAGGCACACGAAAGATTGACAAACACCTGGAGCTGGGAAGAGACAGGGAAGGATTCTCCCCAATCAGGAGAACTTGGCCCTGCCAAGGGCTTGATTTCAGCCTTCTAGACTCCAGAACTGTGAGCGAATAAGTTTCCATTGTTTTGAGATACTCAGTTTGTAGAACCTTTGTTCATGGTGGACCTGGGAAATGAATATAAACAATCTGAGTTCTTCTCGCAATCTTGTTTTCACAACTCATATTTTAAATACAACCTGAAGATAAACTCTGGCCCTGTTCCCTGTTGAGTGGTTGGAAATGCAAAATTAAGAGAAGTCTGGTTTAGAGCTGTCAACGGGAATCCATGAAGCAGAGCTACAAGTCCGATGCTCCCCGCACTGGGCATAGCTATAGATGTGTAGTGAGAAAACTGCACACAGCAGGAGAAGTAGTAATATATGAACTTTTTGGGCCGAAGACAAAAGTAAAAAGTAGGAACATCCCTTCTGGTTCTCTTGGCTGCCACAGATCCTCGGGGCTTTGTGAAGCATGTCTAGATGCTGTACTTTTGAGTGAGTAGTGAGCTGTGTTTGTGTTGTGACAGCAGGCTGGGGATGATTTTGGAAGCGTATTGTGATGCTCAAAAAGCAGGAGCGGGTGGGGGGAGCACTGCCAGAGGGCTTGGAGCCCATCCAGGTCCGTTTGTCTGACTGCCCAGGCACCTCCCCCAGCTCCACTTGGAGCAGCCAAAGGAACGCTCCAGAAGGGGTTCACAGAATGCAGGCGGGGACTCAGACAGTTTCCGACTCGTCAGGGGGCATCGATCGAAGAACAGAGTTCACTTCAAAATAGCTAAAATAAATATGCAGTGAGTAGAGTTCAATCTTCTGTGACCCAATGTGGAAGATCCTACCCATTCCCCTAAGACAAACAGCTTGAAGTCAGAGAAGTGCATCTAGTAGAATTGACACAAATAAACAGAATGCAGGGTGTTGGATATGCCTCTTCCCAGCTGACAACCGCTGGGTGTGGAACACTCTCCACATTAGTTCTCGGAGAAGAGCGTTCATTCTGGGAATAGGAGCCGTCCGTGCTCAAAGTGAAGGTGGGAAGGTGAAGGAGGCTAGGGCACTTTATTAAGAGATGGTTCTAGCATTGCATGGTCAGGCAGCCTCAGCCTCAGCCTCTGCCAGTTCTCCTGGGTTGTTTAGGAGGCTCTGGGGTGCTTCTGGATTGCTTCTAACTCCCAGACGTAGGTATTATTCTCCTGGAACACACGGAGCAGAATTGAACCTGAACTCTATTGGCTCTTCTTAGGATTGCAACTTCTATTTTGTCTCTGGGGGCTGGAAGAGACTCCTTCCCTGTTATGGGGTGAATGTGTCTCCCAAAATTCATAGGTCAAAATCTTAGTACTTCAAATATGACCTTATATGGAAATAGTATTGTCATTAGTTAAATTAAGATGAGATTCATTAAGGTGGTTGCTAATTAAATATAACAGTGTCCTCATGAAAAGAGGACATTTGGACACAGAGACACGCGTAAAGGCTACGTGAAGATGAAGGCAGAGATTGGGGTGAAGATTCTATCAGCCAAGGAACAGCCGAGAAGCACCAGAAGCTGTGGGAGAGGCATGGACCAGATTCTCCCACACAGCCCTCAGAAGGAACCGACCCTGCCGATACCTTAGTCTTGGTCTTCCAGCCTCCAGCACTGTGAGACAATACCTTTCTGTCATTGAAGCCACCCAGTTTGCAGTATGTTGTTACAGCAGCCTTAGTCTACAGATGCACTCGGCATTGTCAAACACGGGGACCCATGGGCAGAGAGCCGGCTGGCGAGACAAGGCAGCAGGTCTTGGGAGCGAGTTCCTCAACAGTGGCATTGCAACGGAGGGGTCTGGACGGCTGGCACACGTCCCCACGCTCCTTGGATGTGACGCCAGCAACTGCCCGGGACTGTTTTTCCCCCAAGCATTCCCCCACCCCTGCATGCTGTCACCACCCTGCAGGGCAGCAGCGATGGGAGAGAGGCTGAGGGAGCAAGGACTGTGGGTCACATACACATAGAGGACACGTGACAACCAACTCCTTTTAAATTTAATCAGAGACTTGAAGACAGGAAGCTGCAGGCTTTAATTCCCCGAGGAATGATATATTAGGATTCCAAGTGTATCAGTTATTCTAAAAATAAAAGTAAACATGTGAAGGAAATAAATTAATAAACACGGTAGCCAAGTTTTCATTAAGAGACTGCTGCCTTTCCTGCCTTAGAAATCTTGCTTCCTCAGTAAAGCCTCTAATTCTCCCGCAGACTGACCCTTGCATTGATGAATGTGACACTTAGGACTCTGTATCAAAGTCCTTTACTATTTTCCTTTCTTCCTTTTTTTTTTTTTGTTTTCTACCCCAATTCTTAATGCTTCTTCCTATAATGAGGTAATGCATGTCTTTAATACAACACTTAGCAAATCCATGTTTAAGAAAGGATCATTGCTTTCATCCACAGTGTCTTGTCTGTTAATGGTCCTTTTATTATATGTTCTTTAAATATATGTGACCAGAAGATAGTCATAAAATCAGAGGTTGCAGACTCAGTTTTATTTGTTTTAATGGAATTTAGTCATTGACATTTTAAAAGAGTGAGATTATATTTGTTTTTATAAAATTGAAAAAGTGGGTTTCTAACTACAATTTCTTAGGAGAAAATTGAAAGTGCTAACTATACTGGACTCCCGTTTCTGCTTGGTCACTTCGGGCCAGAGCTTGGCAGACACCGACCCCCTTGGACAGGACTCCTCATCTTGTCACAGTCTCACCCTATCTGTCTTCCTCTAGACATCACAAAATTCTGCCATGACCTGGGCCAGGGGACAGCGGGGATGAATCCCTGCCGCGAATTTACTCTTCTTTCCAATTCTGCTTCCTCTTCCTGTGTTCACATTATTTTCCACAGAGCTCTGAAACTATCAAATTCAATCTCAAACGCTTCTTGATGGAGAGCAAACCTGGCTAACATTTACATTAACTGGGTATTAGTAACGTTAGTTAGAAATGGCTGCTTATGTCAAATTTGGCAGAATAAACAGAAATCTGAAACATTAGCGTTGCTTAATTGGAATCGCTAGAGACCCATGCTTATTAATACTTTGAGCTTATGGTTGATGCTTTCCTAACACTAATTAATAAGTAAATATTTCCTTTTAAATTATATTTTACGAGCCAGGTCTCTAATGACAGAACTGGACAGTGGCTGATACAATAAAAGAAAAGAGTTAATTTTTTTTAGTACTTCACAGTTTGCAAAGTTTGCAAAGTTCCTTTGTATAAGTGTTGCACTTGATGTTGGCTGCCTGTCATCATCAACTTGGCTTTGGCAATGATGTGTTTTGGAACCTCGGCAGTAGCAAATTGGAATAGGGAGGAATTGTGGAATGATCTGTTTCTAATATTGTCCTGAGGAAGGGGCAGGAGAATCACAATGTCCCAAGGAGAGGGTAGGTATTAATGTTAAGCTCAGTCTAGGCTGGGGTGACCAAAGGTGTCAAAGATGCGAGATGGATTTCTGCCACACTGATGCTTATAAAGCTAAAGGAACTTAACATACTCCTTTGAGAAGTGTCCGTCTGGTTTGGAGCAGGAATCCGCAGGCGGTTGAGGGGAACAAGGGCGTGGAAAGCTGGAAAGGTGGTCAGGCTCCCAACCCAAAGGTCTGGGGGCCAGGAAAGGGCTCCGGTCCAAGTGTAGAACTGAAAAATATTCAGTAAATATTTGTCACAAGAGTGGATTAATAAATCCAGCCCTGCCACTTACCAGCTGTGTAATCTTAGGGAAAGTCATTCAAACTCTATGTCAGTGTTTGGACAGGAAAACAAAAGCCACCGGGTATTTAGAAAAGGTTTCATGCAGGGAATTAGAGGCTGGGAAAGCAAATATCAGGAAGTCTGGAAATACAGGGATCGTAGGGAAGATGACCCCCAGCTGACAGCCCAGGGGGCTGACTCCTTCCTGGAAGCCACGGGCAGAGCTCCATCTGCAGCCTGCAGTCTGCGCCTCGGCTGCAGGCAGGGGCCAGAGGATGATGCTTCTGCTTTGCCTCCATCTTCAAACCCCACAACAGGGCCTTGCCTGGGTGGAATCCAACCCGGGCCTGCTGGTCCAGGACTCTGGGAAACTGAGTTTTCCACCTTTGTGAACCTGGCTGCTGGGGGAAGCTTAGACAAGCAAGCCTTGTCTAGAACGAAAATAGTGTCTGGCACACACCTCTCTGGGCTTTCCTTTCTTCATCTGCAAAATAAGAATGAGGCAACTGATATTATAAGATGGTTGCAGACATTTTATACATGCTGTGTACATAGTACAGTCTCAGTTATTGATAATCTCTACTCTGAAGCATGGAGGATTGAGGAAAAAAATGCAAAATTACATTCTGAAGAACCATAGTGGCCTCATCCCATAAGGCACATGGCTAAGAGCTCAGATTCTGGAGCTAAAATAACTGAGATTCAAAACTGGCCTTGCTACTTACCAGCTGGGGCTCTTTAGACTGGTTACTTAACCTCCTTATGCTTCAGTTTTATCATTTCTAAAGTGTGCACAATAGCAGTAACTATTTATAGGGTTGTTGTGTAAATTAGGGAGTTAATACATGTAAAGTGCTTAGCTGTTATTACCCTTGAAGTCTTGCTATCTTGCTTTTCCTAATTTATTTATTTATTTATCTATCTATGTATCTATTTATTTATTGTTTATTTATTTATGTGTGTATTATTTGTTTGCTTATATTTATTTATTTATGTTTGTTTGTTTGTTTGTTTATTAATACCTACGGCACCTGGTATTCCTAGGTAGTCTCTCATCCAAGTACTAACTAGACCTGACCCTGCTTAACTTTTTCTAAATTTTTTAAAAAATTCTGAAGTAATTTTAGACTTTAAAAGGATTTGCAAATATGATGTAGAGACTTCTCATGTACCCTTCTTTTAGCTGTCACTAATACTAACATCTTACATAATCAAGGCACAATTACTCAGGGTGACAGTAGTTTTGGTAGAACACTAGAAACCGATGACAGATTTTACTAGAATTTCATTAGTTTTTTTGGCCAATGTCCTTTTTTTGTTCCAGTATCTAATCCAAAAAAGACCTCATTATGTGTCCTCAGTCTCCTCCAATCTGTGACAGTTCCTCAGTTTTTTTTGTCTTTTGTGACCTTGACATTTTTCAAGAGAACTGGTCAGGTATTGTGTAGAATATCCATCAGCTTGATTTTGTCTGTTTTCTCACAAATAGATTTAGTTTGTGTATTTTGAGGAAGAATACCAAAGAGGCGATGTACCTTCTCAGAGCTTCTCATCAGAGGTACATGATGTCACTATGTCTCACTACTGGTGATGTTATCATTGACACATGAGTGAGGTAGTGTCTGCCTCTCTGCCATAAATAATCATCTGTCATAAACGTTTTGAGGAAGATTCTTTAAGACTACCTCAAATTCTGCTTCTCTTTAAATTTTTGCCCATTGATATTAGCATTCATGTGTTAATCTTATCTATAGCAGTTATGACTGTGGTATTCCAATAGTGATCGTCCATTTCTATAATTTCTTCTACATTTATTAATTGGAATTATCTTGTAAGAAATAGTTGTCCCTTCTTTCCCTTTGACATATTTATTTAATCATTTACTTATATCAGTATGAACTCGTGGCTATTTTTTTTAGTCTTTGGGTTACAATATTGTTATTACTCATTTTGTTGCTGAAATTGTTCCCACTTCAGCCACTGCATCCTTTCAACACCCCCATTCTTCCTGAGTGCTTCCTTTCTTGCTGACACCTCAAAATGTTCCAGGTGCCTCTTGTACTTTCTTTGTTCCATCCCTGAAGTTAAGCACTTCTCCACGAAGGCCTGGTTCCTTTAGTTAGGGAATGGTGTCTGGAAAGAAAGATCTGAAAGGGAGGTAGTTGGTTTTAATATATATTTATAAATCATTTTTCTTTGGATTTCAATGTTTTTCTGCCCTGTGTGTGTGTGTTTATTTGACATAAAGATGAGTTTGCTCAAGGCATAGGAATGCACACAGGTCCTTCCATCTGGAAGAGAGTCAGACATGTACACTCAGAAAAAAAAGAATATGGCAACTGCTATACACACTTAGAGATGTAGGAGAAGCATCCTTTGGAGGGAGGAAGAGCACTCAGGGAAGGCTTCATGGGAGAAAGAGATCTCCAAGGGATCACTGAGGAAGGATCTCTTTCCTCGGGTAGAGGTTTGGGGGATAGTGTTTAAGTGAGACAATGCAGCACGGGCATGAGCGATGGCAGGACACAGGTGCACACTGAGTCTCTGGAGGACAGAGCCAGGGGCCCAGTGTACCTGGAGTTGTCTGGGGCCGGGGCAGAGGGAAGGTAGTCCAGCCTGTGTCCCAAGAATGTGAGGCCCTGGCCACTTCTGAGCCAGATTTCTGAGCAGCTCTGTTTCTCCAAGTGTTTGCAATGTGTAGCCTTGAGGGATGAGGCAAGGTCTTTCCCCAGGAAAGATCGAGCTTGCTTCCGCTTGCTATAAATCCCCAACTTCAGTGTTCCTCTCCAACAATGAGACCTGCTGTCCATGCAGACATCTACAACGGGCCCTTGGGGCTCACGGTGCATGGGGAACCTGTGAGAATGTGAGGACCTGGCTACTGCTTTTGCCGTAAATAACAAAGACCATTTTCTCTGACCCTGGAGTCTCAATTCTTCTGCTGGTATCCATGAAATGATATCAAGCTAGTTTATTAGTTTGTAACAAGGAAATGTCCCAGACACTGCACAGTTCTTGATAAGAGAGGAGTGGGAGCTCAAGTTGGGGAGTCAGGTTGCATTTCTGTCAAGTAGAGCCTGGGATCCATTTGGCTCTTGTGTGCAATCTGCTGCGGAGACTTGTGGAAGGCGGGCATGGCTGTCCTCTCTTCCTTTTCTCCCAATGAAATACTTTCATCCATGGCTTAAGTATAATGACACACATTAATTCTCTTTCATTTCTTATTAGAAGTCTGTTTATTTGAGGATTGTATTGCTCTTTCTTTGTCCCTCTAGTGTTTGTGGGTTTAGGATAGTAACTAGCAGAGAGGCACTGCTTTAGTTAAATCTTCTAGGTTGAATTCAACTGAGGGCATTAGATAAGGACATGGGTGCTCACCAGTTAAATGCAGCAGAAGGAATCAGAAACAACTTTGCTGATGCAAGGACTTGGCATAGAGCTTTGAGAGAGCAGTAAGTTACTAAGAGGTCCGCAGGCCAGACGAGGCATCTGGGGAGTATGACATTTGAAGCAAGGAGCAGGCCAGAGGCCAGGTGTACAGATATGAACCAAGACACAAATGATAAATTGCAAGGCTAGGTGCAAACCCCAAGCATTGTAAACAGTCGAAAACCAGGTGACCTGAAAGGGTGAGACTGATTCGGGGCAAGGTGAGCAGAGACTCAAGAGTTAGGAAGAAGGGCAGTCACTGAGGTGAGCCCCGAGCCATTGAGAGGATTAATCTGTCTCCTTCCCCAGGATGAGCCCATCCCAAATGAGTCAGTCAGAGCTACAAATGGCGGCAAGCTGAGGATGAGGAGACGAAGCAAGTGCTTCGCAAGTTAGCCTGGGCTTAACTCATCAGTATGAAGGCAAGGGGGAAGAGAGGCTTTGAGAATGACATCTTACTTTCGAAACACTATAGTAGATTTCCTTGGAGGAGACTAAAAATGTAGCACATCTTTCTTAAGGTGTCCTCATTAAACCCTGAGTCTGCTGACATTTGTACTTCTCAGAATCCACATTTTGCCAGCAGATCAGACCTTGAGGATCTTGGGGGAAAAAAAAAAAAAGTGTGCTCTTGGTGAGAACAGTGTTGATCAACATCATGAAACTTGACACCAATTACACCCTCCAGATATACTTAATAGTCTTTACAATGTGCATCGGGCTATGGAATGAAAAATATGTTTAAAATTCAAAATGTGAGAGAATAGTTTCAGGGAAGCTGACAATGTAGAAATCAGCTTCTGAAAAAGGTGCAGTCTAGAAATAGACGCGTGCCCCCTCTATCCCTCTGGCCTGGCACACATAACCCCAAATTTGGACCCTCACATTTGTAACTCATTTGCATATGTAAGTGCCAGTTGGCAGTACTTTGAACACTTCAGCAGTTCTCCATGCATCCGCTCGAGTTGGGGCTGTTACTGAAACTCTGTTTTAATGTGTTCTGTTTTTCCTGCCATTTCAAAATGAAGTCATGAGCTTGGGACCTCTTCCAAGAAGGTCCAGCACATAACTTATTTTCACCTTTTTCCTGTCCTATATCCCATGTCATTTGAGATCTCTGTAAACCTCTAACTCGAGGTCTTGGGGTCATTTCAGTGAATCCTAGAATGTCTAACAGTGATTTTGGCACAACATTTGGGAAGCCATCCAAGGAAGATGGACATTTTGGCTTCTGTTAGCGCCATGTAGAGATTTTAGAAGAAAATGAACACTGGCTAGAGGAAGCAAGGAGAAAAATCTCATCACACAAATTTCATTTTCTCTTTTTCTAGGTTAAATCTTTGTGTGGAGATAGATGTTATTTCTTTTCTCCTTCTTTCCTTCTTTACCATTCTCAAATTTCTTTTCTTTTCACCTCAAAGAGTGCATCTGATAATTGACACACTAACACTTGGCTGAGTGATGTACAAGCAAGGTTGGTTTACCAACAGGAACAGTCATAATTGTGTGCCAGGGATACAAGCTGGCAAATGTTTTTGAGTAGAGTAACTAAATGACAGGATGGTTTTTCAATTTTATTTGTACTTTAAATCTACTTTTTCTTTGTGAAAGTCATACTTCAACAGTCACAAATGGGAATACAGGGAGACATGTCACCCAGTCCTGTATCCAAAGCCACCACTTCTTCTCCTTGGAGGTAATCATCACTTTCTCTTGATCATTTCACGGATGTTTATGCATGTACAAGTGTTACAATGGAAGGTTAGCATTAGGCACCAAGAAACAATATCAGCTGCATTTGAAAGGAGGTGCTGGATAGTATATCAGCAGGTGCAGCTGGATCTCTTATTTCGGGCAAAGATTCTATTTGTTCTCTAATAAAAGGTGCTTCGTGCTTCAAAACTGAGGAAGTGTGAAGTCCAAAGGCAGTTTCAGGGTGGAGAGAGGAGATATAATGACATTTCAGGGCTTAGAGAACCTTCCTTACAGTCTCTGATATTTTTATTCAGCTAAGATAAAGATTGACATCAAGGGCAGCTGGCCAAAGGACCTCTGTGGTTATTGTCCTGATACTCATGTGAAAAGGCGGGATGGGGAAACCCAGCTCTGGGTCTGGGGGTTCAGACCAATTGATAGACCTTTGAATATGAATGTACACAAATGTATCTGGATTTACCTGGGGGATCTTGCTAAAACGCAGTTGCTGGTTCAGTCGGTCCTGGGTGTGGCCTGAGAGTCTGCATTTCTAACAAGCCCGCAGGTGCTGCCGCTTCTCAGGCCACACTGCGTACCAAGGCCCTGCCAAGACCCCACCACCGGAGACTCTTTCCTCAGGTAGAAGACAGGACTCTGCCTTTTGACACCTTCCCTACCTTGCCCGGTAATGCTCATGCATGTTCACCTCAAAATATACTTTGAGAAACCAGTTCCTACCCCTGGAATTGTCTTTTTTTTCACATAAGTAGTGAGAACATGATTGTAGAGCAGAATAGGAAAGCCATGGGGAGAAGTCGAGTAAAGCGGGGGGATGGTGTTCATCACTTTGGGGGACGGTGCGGAGGGTTGAATCGGGTGTCCATTCTGCTATTGAAAGCAACTTTTGCTTCTTGCCAGTGAGAAGACTTTCTTGGAAGGGGGATCGTGGGACTTCTACCATTTCTCTGCTTTAGGTTTTGGGATATTAGGCACAGAGACTGTCACTCAACACACGATTCCTTGAAATTTCTCCTCCATGAGCTGTGGTTCCAGTCATCTAATCTTCAACTTGTCCCAATAAAGCCAGAGGGAAGCTCCCAGCGCTCAGGACTCTGATGCGCTTCCTTGTAGAAGCTCATTCAAGGACACCCAGGTGCCCTCACTAAGGCTGATTTTGCCCCTAGACTCATATTGGCTTTTAGATGTACAACGTGCAAATGCTTGAAGGGAAGGTGCCCAGCTTTTTGACACAGTCCCTCTGTTCAGCTATCAGTGGGGCACTGGTTCAGAATTAACTTGGCTTCAGCGAAACGAATAAGTAATGCCTGTTTCCATTTTCTGAGAAACTAGGCTCTTTCTGTAAACTCAGGCACCTCTGGGAGGGCTTAGCAAGGCATCACTCCTGCTGGAAGTCATGTGCAACTGCTTCTGGGGCTCAGCGGGGCAGCGGGTCAAGTGTCCATTGAGTGTGAGGGAGAAAGGATGGAAGCGGCAGGCATATTTGCCTCTCGGGCACTGAGACCCCAGACTTAGGACCTCCACGTAGAAATGACTGCCCCTTTCTCACTGTAGCTTGCCAAGCCTTAGCTAAACAGGTTAAGGGAAGTAGTAGCCTGAATTGAATTCTTTGCTGCTTTGTGCCCCCTTGTGTTCAGTGTGCTGCTTTTAATCATAACAACTTGACCACACACAAACCCCTGAAGCAGGCAAGGAGGGACAAAGTTCTCCATAACTGTGCACCTGCCATTGCTAATGTAGGAAGTGAAAGTAACATAAACGCACCCCATCCCACGCAACGCAGAAACACCAGACAAAAAAAAATCCCCTTACAAAATGCCACCAAGACTCCCATTCAGCCCACACCCTCACACAGGCACAGCAGCCGAGCACCTGGCATGTGGGACATCACACCACACATCTCATAAGTCGCCTTGCTCAGGG
>CM053504.1:76477889-76569051 GCA_028627145.1 Eidolon dupreanum | reverse complement strand
TCTGCCTCTTTCTCCACTTCTATCTTGCTCTACCTTGTTCATGGTCCCCAGGCTATCTGAATTTCCCAGGAGGGTGACTCTACAGGCAGAAGCCTAGAGCTAATGAGGTCCATTAAATTCAAATCATTCTACCACTTACTTGACTTTATACTACAAGGCAAAATAAAGAATAGATCATATGCAATTGTTATTTAACCCAAATATTACAGTCTTGTGTGTGTTTGTGCACATGTGCACGTGTGTGAGTGAGTGAGAGAGAAAGCCAGGCAAAGAGAGAGAGTTTTAAATCACTAGGAGTAAGTTCCTTGAAGATAAATCTACATGATGTTCACTTTGCCTTCGCAAAAATCCATATTAATGTGTTTAGCATGTAGTAGGTACTCACCAAATGTCTTTAGGAAGATGTATGAGAGAAAAGAGGCAAGCCAAGTCTACTTTTTTTTTTCATTTCTTTCAGCTGGAGACCTTGAATTATAACAAGACTGACTAGAAGTGAGTGGGCTGGTGGCTAGGCTACCTAGGTCAGCTTTGGACGTAAGCGGTAGGGACAGGGAGGGAAACTAGACTAATCAATCATTTTAAGCATGGACAAATGTTATCAGGTGCTTGGAGTAATGTGCTATTTGGAGAGAGGCAGAGATAGACTGTCCATGTGGGGCTTCCCATGAAGAACAGTGCTGGTCTCTGAGCATTGTCCAAAACTCATTGCCTCTGTGTCCTACTCAGGCCTGTTTCCAGTTGCTCACAAGATAGTTCCTCTTCACTCACCTTACAGCGATCAGCCATTGAGCTTTCAGCTCCAACATTCTGCTGACACTGTTGTCTAAGGTGGATGATAAACTTAAATTCCAGAACTAGTTAAATTTTCCTATTCTTGATTCTTCTAGACTTGATTGTTCAACAGTATCTATACTTTTTTTCTTTTTTTTTTTTTTGGTGGAAAATAGTTATTTTATTGTATAAATTATAGCCGCTCATTACTAGTTCAAAAGTCCATCACTCACAACAGTTCCTGTTGCTCTGGTGAACTTGGAGGCTCGTAGTCAGATGAGTAATCTCAGGACATCACTGTTTTTTGGAAGCTTAATGTCAAGGTGGTAGCCAAGCTGGATGGGGCAGTGGGCAGAATCGGAAGATAGTCAGGAGGCCTTGGTGATAATTCAGTTGGGATGTAATAAATACCACTGGACACAAAAGACATTTTGAAGAAGAATAGACAAGTTTGAAGAAGAATCAAAAAACAAGAAATCGTTGACTGAGTAGATACAGGGGAAAAAAATCTGAGATGGTTTCCAAGGTTTTGAGCAGTGTGATTGTGATATCACAGCTGACAGAAACTGAGAAGTCTGAAAGGGGATTTGGTTTGGGGGAAAAGATAAAGGTTTGGTTTTAGACATGCTACGTTGGAGGTGTTCTGGATAAGAACCATTATGTTGTACGCTATGGGTTAGTGGTGCGTCCGAACCCTGGGCTTTCTTCCCCTCTTTTTGTGCAGAGGAGGAGCCTGACATAGTCAAAATTATGGCTTTTGGGGTAAAGGCACCGGGGAGGAGAGCGTGGTTAGTGCTCTCTCTTCCGCGTGCAAGCCTCGTTTCCCCTTTGAGCCTTTCCGTCGGTAGAACTCTCACGCAGCTGGTGCGGTAAGGCGGGCGTTGGAACCTTTCCTGCTATGGAGGCATTCTATTCTATCTTTAAACCCTTTCCACCCCCTGCACACACACCTTACACACCCAGAGAGGAATCGGGGCAGGGCCTTCCAGGAAGAAGGGGAGGCTCACCCTGACCTTATTTTTTTTGTCCTCTCTGTCCTTAAACTAGATGGACAAAATTAGTCTTTATATATCACATGTGGTCCAGAGGTAGGAAACCAACCAGGTTTCAAGCTTCAAGCTGGAAATCATGCTTCTTTGCCTGAGGTATAGAAGGAGGGCCAGTCTCCAACAGGGGAGGGGATGGTGGACAAGAGCTTGAACCTGGACTTCTTTTTTAATGACTAACATATAATTGTGCTGACACTTAAAAGAGCAGAAAGGTGGGAATATAAAATTGGAACTTACTCATATGTAGAAGATCATCCGGTATACGATTATTGATAAAATCTGTGAAGAAAAATATGCTGAAAGAAAAGATCAAAAAAGCATAAGTATCCTACAACCCAGCAATTCTATTCCTAGACAGTTGTCCAATAATAATGGGCAGATATGTTCACGAAAAAAAATCTGTAAGAATGTTCTTCATAGCACTATACATGACAAACAAAAATGGAATCAACCCAAAAGTGAATCAATGGTAAATGGATAAATGAATTGTGGTCTATTCATTCAAGGGAATACTATAGAGCAATGAGAATTAATAGAGAGTCACTACAAACAGCATGGCTGACTCGCAAGTGTGATGCTGACTGAGTAGAAGCCAAGCTCTAAGGAGTACAAACTATGATTACACTATGTGAAGTTCAAAAACAGGCAAAGTTATCTATGTTAGAACTCAGCACAGTGACCACCTTTTAGGGAGGGCACAAGAGACTTCTGGGATCCTGTTTTTTTTTTTTTTTTTTGAGGTGAATGTGATCTGTATATATGTTATACTTCATAAAATTTGCAAAATGGAAAAAAAAATTCGAGCACAGAACTTTGGGAAAAGGTCTCTTTCATCCTCACTGTCTGAGAGTCACCTTGTCTCTGGATTGAAGCGATGTGCCTTGGACTCTACAGAAGACTCTTCCTCTCCAGCTTAACATCACTCCAGCTAGCGAGTAATGCAAAAGAAAGCACTGAGATCAAAAGTAATGGAGGCATAAATGAAGCAGATGTGGCCACACTCAGCCCTCAAGTATCTGCAAGGACAAATTCAGGGACCTCAGCCGCCCAAAGATAGTGGAGAATCCACTGAACAGATGGGGTTCTGGCCCCTAAATTTTACTCTAGCAAAGGTGGTGGGCAGTGAGGCAAGGGTCCATGTCAGCCCCGTCTGCCCACTTCCGTGTTCTATTTCTCAGTGCACTATTAGGCTTATACAGGTTTGAGGGCGGCTGGCCTACCACAGTATCATGGCCATAGTCAAAGTTAGAGATAGCATAGGTGGACTGGGTCACACCTACATAATATTAAGATTTGCATCAGACTCATATAGCCCACAGTGTATACTCATGTACATTCTCATTTATTTTAACTTATCTCAATTTATAAGTTTTCATGCAATAACCAGTGTAGTTTCTACAAGAGCACGTAAAAGACGCAGAAATGAAAATAAGCTTTAAGATATTGAACTGAGATGGTCGAAGTTTTTACCTCTCTGTGCTGTAACTCCATTAGCTGAAGCCAAGGGCTTTGTCTCTTGCACCTCTGCATTCCAGCATCTAGTGCAATGCCTGAGCTCATGAATAAGCCATCACGACACAGGGGAGTTCGGTTGGCTCCGTAAGTTTGGTTGGCTCTGTGGGTTGTGGTCCACCTGAGTCACTGTCACGCCAGGCTGCCTTAGAGTGGAATTGCATGACTGCCATTAGAATGGCTGCACTGATCCTCTGGAAAAGCCAAAGATGACTTTGGTATATCTGGAAACTCGCTGCTCATTGGCCCCTTTGGCCAGGTCTTTTTGCTGTGTCAATTTGTCTTACAGTCCACCGATAATTTAAACCTCCTTAGATTTAGATAGAAAATGTTATATCTTTAAATGAAAATCCCTAGTTCATTTTAGGACTCAGTGTTATCACTGATAAGACTGAATGTATCATTTTCATTAAATAGCACGTAGGTATTAATATCAATATTTTAAAACTGTAGCTTGGAGGAATTTCAAGAGAAAAGAAATCACTGTAATTTGATATACACGATGCATACATACATTTATTTTGTATGTATCTGTGCATATCATTTGTGTGGAAATTACTTTGTCTATTGCAAGTAAATGCCACAGGTATTTAGTTTGCGTTACTTTTACACTTTTTACTCTTGGGAGAGTTAATTACGAACAATTTAATTAAGATCTCTAACTCATTAATGTTCTAGTAGCTTAGCAAGTTGGGGTTAGCTCAGCAGGTTGCAAAGGTTTAATTTTATCAGTTATCCTCCCATTAACTCATACACCATCAGTACTGTGCTTGTTTTTTATCCTTTCCTGCCTGGGGTACCAACAGAATTTAAAATATCATTAAAACTAAGAATTCAGGAAAGACTCCGTTAGTTGCCACCTGTCCTTATGAGGCTTGGATTTCCATTTTGAATCTTTAGAATACAAAATCAAGGATGTCTCAGTAATGTTCTCTTCAATGAGACCAAAAAAAAAAACACCATATTTTATTTTTGATTACAATTAGAACAATAACACAATTTCCATTAGCTTTGTGAGAAATATAGACTTCAAAGACAAAAACCTGTTCTATAATTCACTAGAAGCTCAACCGCTAAAGGTATAAGTTTTTGCTAAAAGCAAATCACAAACTATATATATATGTGTGTGTGTGTGTGTGTGTGTGTGTGTGTATATGTGTATATATATATATATATATATATATATATATCAATCATATGGGAAAAAATGCAAATCAGGTCTTAAGGAAATATTTTTCTATTTATTTATTTTTTCTGAGAATGTTATATGTAGGCACGATTTATACCTCGATCTCAGCTATCACTAACACGGACTGCCGAGAATGGAATATATGACCTGTGAACTTCAAACTTGTTAAGAGTCAGTGAAGTTTTTTTATTTTTTAAATTGACTGACCTTTTGGGGGGGGTATCAATGGTTCAGTAAGCAAAGAGCAATTAGATTTTTGAGTAAATAGTGAATAAGGAGCAGTGGATGTTATACTGAGCTGTTTTTTCCAAGACTCTGGCCATGGATCCTATTCTCTCTTATTCACCATGATGTTTACTAATAATTATTGAGTTTGACTCTCTTTTCTGCTCACGGGAATGCTGGAGAATGGATGCCAAGCCTTGTAATGCTACATTTATTTTAGCAAAAATGGTTAAAAAAGTAAAGACACTTAGGGTTTAGTTTTTGCTTTTTATTCTTCAAGAATTGAAATAACCTGGGAGCATTTGTTTTAAACTGTATAAAGTCTAATATTCTGGGATGGTATCCAGAAATGATTACATATTTACAGAATGTGATAAATTCAAGACACCTTTGTAAAATTTATGGTAAAATAGAAATAATTTTTTAACGATTTAAAGATTAGTTGAACTCAGATTAGCAAAAATATTTACTGTAAGTTGATAAATCGGAAAGGAACAGCTAAGAAAGGGACAGTGGACCTCTGAAGATAATATGTCCCAGGCAGTGTTAAGAGGCTGAGCAAGTCAAAATATAGAACTCTTAGTTACTTTGAATTTCAGATTAACAAGAAATATTCTTTTAGGATAGTTTTGTCCAGTGCAATATTTGAGACATGTTTATCCTGAAAAAGTATTTATTGTTTATCTGAAATTCAAATTTAACTCGGTGCCCTTTATTCTAGCTGGCAACCCTAGGCCCAGGGAACTGAGATGATGAGTTCAAGGTCACACAGCTGCTTTTACAGCACATTCGCCACTAGAACCTGGGTCTCACAGAATTGTATTATTTCCATTCAATGACATGTTTCTGTACATAATTGTCCTATGGACAAACAATTCTAATCGGAGATTTTTAGAAATAAAAACCTGTTTGTTTTTCAGATGGCTCATGTACAAAGACTTTTTCTATTCCATAAAATGACACCATTAAAGACCTTAAGATAAAAGCCACATCCAGCTCTCCTGATTATTCTGTGAAATGGTTATTTTAATATGAGTGTCAAAATTGTTCTTCACTCTGTGATTTTATAGCCAAGTAATTTGACCATGTATTAAAACTTAAGGAGAATTATGACCAGGGAAATTACAACTAGGGATCAGACTTGTAATGTAAAACTTTGAATACTCTCATAAAAGCCATTTTTTCCTCCTCTCTATTATTTTACCATCAAAAATGAAAGCAAAGGGTGGCTACTTACTGACAAAATGTACACTGTCTGAAAAGACAATGATTTTTGCAGCTGAGAAATCTAGATGGAAATGGGCAGCAGTTTGTTTCAGTGGCTGTGATTTTATAACCTAAAGCTGTGTTTTCTGGCAGGAAAATTCAGTGCCTGAATCAGAAGTGTGAAAACATGAGGTCCTCTGCAGGATGCTGGGAAATGAGGCTGGTGGTCCCCACAGCCTTTAAGGCCAGGCACTAAAACAGTGGCTAGTTTAGAAATTAAAAAAAAAAAAAAAGAAAAAAGAAAAAAGAAAAAAAAAAAACCCTTAAGAACTAGAGTTTAAAAACCACACTGTAATTGGTTTTCTCACACCATCTCAATGGTTTATCTGGAAAGGAAATGACAAAGAGACTGATTCACTTCACTCTGTGCCTAGTGGCTCAGGGGCTGAGAGGGGAGTCAGGGGTGGGTGGCAGGGTGCTGATCTATACAATAGAGTGCAATTCAGCCATCTTCTATCTGTCAGGTTTCCGCAGTCTTAGCATCTAGTGAGGGAGACAATCTAAAAACAGATGAACTGCCAATTTTGTTCTAGTTGGGAGCGAGCAAAGGAATTGCAAAAGAGGGAGCCCCAAGTTCCGGAGGGCTAAGAGTTTTCTCGAAGATGCTACCTAATTTCCTTCTAGAGCTATGTTCTGAAATATTTGCAAACAAATATGATATCTGGTATTGCTTCACAATGATATTACTGTGGGAGAAGGAAAATGGATAAAATAAGTTAGCCATGAGTGGATATGAGTGGCAGCTGGGTTTGAGTACATGAAGCTTAACTATGCATCTTGTCTACTTGGTATATCCGAAAATGTCCATAATGAAGAGGTAACGTGTGTGGATGTATGTGTGTGTGTTTGAAGACAGAGATGGAGGTAGGAAGAGAGAGACTGGGATTGAGATTGTAAGGCACAGCAAAGGTGCCTAGGAAAAGTGGAGCAGCCAGAGACAACGGCTTGTTTCAAGACCCCAGTGGGAAAAATGAAAGAGATTCAGTGTTTGCTTGGTGACCTCAGGAATGTGAAGGAGGTGCACTTGTGAACAGGGAACGCTCCCAGAATTACTCCTGGCAATTAGTGAGAAGGTCTGTGAAGGGCAGAATGGGGGTGGGGGGCAGTTTAGCCAGTCCACTTACCAGGGAGGCCACAATTGCTCACTCCGTTTCCCTGTGAAACCTATTATACCTTGATGGTCAAGTTCTTAGACTTCTGCCTCCTAGGATCTGATAAAGACACTTGGACAATCACTGCCATACAGAGTGTAAGGCAGAGCAGAATGCAGTCATCCTGCCCTCCTCTCAGGAGACAGCAGGCCCATGAGCTCCTAAGCCAATGTTCCTTTGTTCTCTACAGGTCAGCGCCCCTTGGTCCACCAATATGACCAGTATGTGGTAGCCCCAAAATGTTTGCCAAGCACTATGGTGGGCGTGTGGAGGATGAGGGGCTCAGGGGCTAGGAGGGGAGTCAAGGCTGGGTGGCAGAGTTCCTGTCTGTGCCGAGTTTAAAGGTTTGTTGATGACTTCACAATCATAAAGACGGTGAGAAAGGGAGCCGACGTGCATGACCTCTTAGGAAGTGAATCAAGTGTCCTCTTTTTAAACATAGCCATTTAGTGACAAAAGAAAGCCGAGTTTGAAACCAGTCCCTCTCTGTCCTTCCTCGGCTGGGTAATCTAATTTGAATGCAAGGAAGTCTGGCAGTTGCAAATGCTAGCTGGCAATAGAAGCGCATTTTCATTGACTTCCTGGGATTCTTTGCCTCCCTCAAATATTTTGGATACAGAGAACATGGCACAGATTCTTCAGTCGGTGCTAATGATGAGAAGAACTGCATAATGGAGAGGACGCCTCATCCAGACAGAGAGAAGTCGCACAGATGAACACAGCCGATCAAAATGGAGGCCGCTTTCAAGGCTGCCAGGCTGGCGACTACGAGCGGCAAAGACTGTGACATCCAAGTGTCACAGCTCCAAAGTCGTGGAGTCTGCCAATTGAAGACAATTAGCAAGCGCGACTTCTCAATTGTGTTGACAGATGAGGGAGAAAAATCAAATAGATGTGAGAGCTGTGTTTATCCTGCTGCAGTGTTTTGCAATATTATGTCTATTGATTTGTTTTTTTGTTCCTGAGTTATTGGGTGGATGGTGCACTGCTCTGCCTGTCAACCCGGCAAGCTCGCTCTCACAGCTGCTTGTCAAGTGAGAATTTCTACACAAATCACCCCAACCCGTCTCACAAGGGACATTAGGCCAAAGATACTCTGTTATGATTTAATGGAAAGGAAAAAGAAAAAAAAAACTGTAGCATGTGGCTCAGTTTTCTTTTTATAACAATTGCTTATAGCTTTTGAATTCTCTGATGTGATGCGGCCACTGTAATTGGTTTTGTGAGTGTTCTACAACCCGGGAAGGTGGGCTGCTCTTTGTTGTCCTGGCTGACCCTTCTCCTAAAATGTGTTGTAAATGCCCATTGCCTGGCAATACGATGCAACACCTCTCAAATTAAGAGACAGCGGTCAGTCATCAGAAGGGTATGTTGTTTTTTTAAGAGACTGTGGAATGTCTGAGTGGCCACGATTGTTAGAGAAATAGAATCAGTGTTTGCTGTTTTGATGTTCTCTCTCTTGTGGTAACCCCTGCACACGTGGGCACAGAGGGACCCCTCGTGTTTCCCAGAGCGGGATGCTGTCCCCAGCTGGATCAGTCCTCTTTAGCCGGGTCCCTAATTCCACATCATTTTAAATTCTAAACTTGAATGTAAAAATGGGCCAGTTTCAATGAACCCTAGTCTAATACAGAGGAAATTGTTCAGAATCACTCAGGACTAGATGATGAAAACTTGATACTCAGCCCTCCATGTCACTTTTGCTTTGGAGAAAGGACCATTTCTAAAAAAAAAAAAAAAAAAAAAAAAAAAAAAGCGACACTCATGGCAGGAAATTGGGAAGCTATTACAAGAGACTAGGGGAAAGATCTGGGGCCCCGAGACTTGCAAGCATCCCTCAAATCAAATCTTACACTCAGCTTCATTCTCTTTTTACGTGTAGCACCAGTTCTGCAAAACGACTCCAAATTATGAAACGACTCCTTACTCCCCCACTTCAGAGTTTATTAATTTGTTTTTAAATACTCCACAAAGGGAAATAGTTGTGGAGCCTCTCGATTCAGCATCCCTACATTTTGGCTTTGAGGCACCCTCCCTCAGGAATGGGTGTCAAGCGGGGCTGAGAAGCTCCAGAAGGCGAAACCACATCCATCTTGGCTATAAAATAAAAATTCTGCATTGTCGGCATGTGTTCACGTGTACACATTTCTTCTCGGTATTACATATTGAGGCCCTTGCGTCCAACTCATTTGCTGGTAGAGAGTTAGGTGCATTTAGGGAGATGTATTACTTTCCTACAAACAACACAGGGACTGTTAAACAAACAGCAGGAAGACGGCTCAATTTTAAATAAAATTTACAGGCCCAGAATGAATGCCCCTCCCTAAATAACCAACTTACTACCGGGGAATTTCTTAGGCACGGGGGATTAGAAACACTGATTCTACAGTTAATTACAATACGTAAACAAGTATTTAAAAAGATAATTATTTGACATTATTTTGGAACTTGACGGAAAATTGCTTTCTAAGGACAAAAGCTCCTTCTACAGGGTCTCATATGACTTAGTACACAATGAAAAGACATGTATCACACAGCAAGTGGGACTCTTTCATAGCCATGCATTCTTTTAAAAAAATCAGTGTTTCCATCTCTTTGTTCTGTCTCCCGTTCTGTTATTTCCTCTCTCCGGAGTCTTCTTCTCCTGCTACCTAAAATGTCATAAATATCATCATGGGAGAGAATGTGGTCTAGTGCAATTTTATTAAAAAGTCTCACACTTTTTGCAGCCAAATCATCACCAACATATGCTGTTCCCAGCCTGTCCTCTGTTCCAACAGGTTCACAGGGAATAACATCAGTAGCATCGAATGCTTCGCAACTTTTCAAATGCTATTTTATTCATTTAGACAAATATCCATCCAGTGCCAGTTATGTGCACAGGATGCTATAAAAATACAAACTGGTTCCAACAACAAATCCCTGTCCTCAAAATGCTGACTGTCTAGTTGTGATTGGATCTTCACAGGAGATCATTCTGATCAAGCTCTAACAAAAGGCAGGCATTTCAAGAACTGCCAAGACTAATTCACGACAAGGAGAATGCCTCCCACATTCACAGGTTTGGAAGGTTGTAAAATTTGGCCACATTTAATCTTCTTAGCATGTCTGTGATATAGGTGTTTTCATCTCTCTTTTATAGAAGTAGAAACTGAAACCCAGGCAAGTTACATGACTTGTCTAAGCCTTCCAAACTGGTTAAATGACAGACCCCAAGCCCTGTAAAGGACACATGGGGTAATGAAAAGGCAAGAATGGAGAGTCTGACACCATTTAGGCTCAATCTTATTTCTAATTCTTTGTAGCTGAGCAATTTCTGCTGCTTCTGTAAAGCTGAGAACAATGATACCTACTTCATAGGGTTGTCGTGAGAATTAAATGAGGTACATTGTATTTCACCAAATCTATAAATAGCATCATTATTTTATGTTTCACTAAGAGAAAAATGCTGTCATTTAATCTACAATCTTTCTTATTACTTAGGATTTTTATATATTATTTATTATTTATTCAAAGAGGTCTTCTAGACTTATTTAGACATAACCTTTCTTTTTTAAAATCAAATATGACTCTTGGGCATGCATAAAAGGGAAAAATAGAAGAGAAATGAATGAGCCAAGAATTCTGAGGCTTCTTCATGTCTGACCTTTCATAGTTACTTTTTGACTCATAGTTCTTGATGTCTATTCTTTTCCTATAACATCACCCCCTGGGCCTGCAAGAGAAATGGTGATGCAGCATTTCCTAAAAGAATGTTCTACTTTTATTCTGGAATTTTAGCCATGATGCTCTGACTAACGGTGCACATTTTGATGCTGGGGTATAATAGGAAGGTTCAAACACCACGCAGTACTTGCATTCCTTCTTCAAATGGTCCTTAAGTGTTTTGTTGAATAAAATGTTAAGGGGTTGGAGTTGTTCAGTCATTCCACCAAGAATAATAACTGAGCAAGGACAATTATGTCATGACTGCTGGTCAGCAGTGATGGCCAGACCCAGCTGATTGTGAAGGAGCAACCTGATTTCAGTGGTATTAACATGTGAAGAATATTGTATGTTTTAAAATCCATGAAATACAGATCTACAGAGCGTGGCTTAGTAGATGGTTTTAAAATAATAGTTCTTTCTTCTTTTTTGTATACACAATAGTTACTAAATTGGTGCCATTGCCCATAAAGATTAAATGTTCAGAGAAGGTATAGGTATCTCGAAGTAGAGAGATCAAAATTTCTTCATGGAAGAGGTGTTCTCGGCTAGAAAGAAAGGATAAACAGAGAGATACTGGAAATACAGTGGCACTTAGAAATGGCTTAGGTGGTACTTTAACCTACTCCCCCATGATTACTCTCAGCCCTACCAAACGCAATAGGCTTGCCATGCTGATACAACTTTAAGAGAAATTCTTAGCACCTTCTCCCAACTATACTGCCACCTCTAACAGTGGGAACTCTACAAAAATTTATGAGAATAAGAATACAAATGGCAAAAAATGTATATGGTATTTTGGGCTGAGTGGGTATTAATTGGAAGAGTCGAGAAATCTCAATTCAATTGAGTTGTAGAGCAGGGAATCGGCCCTACACGGGCCCCAAATCTGGCTTTAGTCCTAATAACTGTGATCTTGGGGACACTTCTTCTTCTTTGTGTACCCCAGTTTCCTCTTTTATAAAATACAGGAAATATTTGCCTTAGAGGAGCATTAAATTTAAAAAGTACGTGAATTAATGTATACAAAATATTTAAAACAGTGCTTAGTTCATATAAGCACTCAGCAGGACTTACACTACAATATAATCCCAATTAAGGTCTTAGTGGCAAGTGATGAGTCAGTGTAAGATTTTAGAATAGTGAAACCTGGCTGCCTTCGAGTATCAGCTTCAATATGTACTCCTGTATAATTGTTAGCTATATAATAATTTAGGCATGGAATAAATTAGTGTCAAATAGATGTTAGCCATTATTATCTATCCTGGAGGTATATACTTTTTTTCAGGGTATTTCTGGAGAAGGCAATAGCTTCACTCAATTACTTAATATTTATAACTTACATACTTTATGCATAAGAGCCTTATGCAATGTGGTAAAATGCCAGGCAATGGAGCAGGGCATTCAAGGTGTTTGGGGAGTTGATCGTGAGAGGAGGGTTATTTAAATGATTACTTGCTCTACACCTGGGTCAAACTAGTCTTGAGTCCTTGGCTATAACCAGCTGTTATAGCCAGTTTAATGGGTCTCCCCAGAACATTGCAGAAGGATTAGAGCTAGCACTTGACATGTAACCCAAGTTAGAACAGGATTTCTTATAGGTCTTGACTCCTAGTTCTCAACAAAGTTCCAAATGAAAGAACCTCCTCCCACTCTCTCTGTAGTCAGAGCACACATTTTCCCTACAGAACAGAAAACAGGAAAACAGAATTTTTCCCAACATTCTTCCTTTTTCTTCTGCTCTGGGCAACTCTGCAGATCTCTATATTATAATGTTAAATATTTACTAGCTGTTCTAAAATTTGAAAGTGAAAACCAGGGAATTGTATTACCATTTGCTGTGGTTCAAAATTAAAATATAGCTCAATATAGTCGCCACGACACATTTACCAAAATGTTACATGCTCAGTCATTTTCAATGAGTCATTTATTTAATACGTCAATATTTTTTTCTCTCTGTTTTGGGTGAAAAGTAAGCTAATCAGCGATGTGGCTCAGATGTTCTGATCCTCCAATATATTATGTTGGTTGCACTCCAGAGTCACATTTGAATTGACAAAAAAAAAAAAAAAAAAAAAAGAAAAAAAGAAAAAAAAAGACCCAGAGAAAGTCACTTCTTTTTAATAGTATTTGTTCACTTTTGCATTCAGTCTAATTCTTTTAGCAGCACAGATCTAAGCATTCAATTTTACCCTCTTCAACTCCCCAGGAAGACAAATGAAAATAGTATAGTTTTCTTAAAAATGTTTCAGGAAATGGAGAAAGAAAAACCTTTAAAGTCAAGTTTTAATTTTTCTGTCAGAATGGGGTCTTCCCGGTCTGGCTGCTAGCTACCTTGGCAGCCTCCAGCCTTGTGGAACTACTTGGACCTTCAATCAATAACTCATTATTTTAGCACCTTTGGAACTTTGCATGTTTTGCACCCTCAGAAAGAAAGCCTTTCACTCCCATCTTCCCGGAAAATTTCCAGTCATCTTTCAATATGCAAATAAGATACCATGTTCTCTGCAGGGCCTTGTCCAATCTCAGCTTTCTCTCCCCCAAGACACACTTAGTTTCTTTTCATCTGTGGTTCATGGGCATAGGGTATCTACATCTCTGATAGAATATCCAGCCCATTGTATGTGACCACTGATCCTTTTCCCTCTCCTACTCAAGTGTACAAATTTCCATGCCTGGATTGTAAATGTTTTCTTTTACTCCCAACTTTTAAGAATATACCAGACTCATCAAGAGTATGCAATAGATACTTGTTGGATAAACAGTTACCAAAAAGCTTCCAGGTATATTTATGTTATTATATGGAGAAATGGACAATTACGAAATTCTCAGCAGTGACATGATCTATAGCATATTGAAGACGCACTTATGAAAGCCAAGTGTGACAGTTATTGATTTATTACCTCTTAGCTCAAAATATGTCCTTTTTCGTTTGTTGTTCTGCAATAATAGAGGTGGAATTTGTAAATATTTCCCTTTTGCCAACTGGTAAAGCATTAAATGTTCTCATTATAAAGGGTACTGAAGGGACTGCTCTGCCTTGCTTGCCAGATTCCTGCAGGGTACAATATCTTCAGTACCTCGCTTCTCTTCTGGAAGGCTATTGTAGATCCCAGTTTCTGAAGGTTAAGGGGACCCACAATATCTAGAAGCTTCCCCAGGACCTAATCTGATGGCTTCAGAGTGGAGTCCTGCAGGCAAGGCGGAGGCCCGTGAACAGCCTCTCCTACCACTCTCTTGGGTGACTTTACAGTGAGACCTGAGGCATGGCACCTGTCTGTGGATGGCTTTCCCCAGCATCCCAGAGGATAGATTTCTAGCAAGTCCTATCTGGGTAGCATCTCAGCTACTCCTTTTATCCAGAGGCTAAAGCAACACCCTCTCCAATGGGGTCCATATCTCAGTCCTGTTTGGGTCATGGGCTTCCTAGATGCTATCTCAGTCCTAGGAATAGTGGCTGCTCCTCATATCTATTATTCCTGTATTATTCCTTGTTTCCTTTAACTCTTAATAACAAAATCACTGTTACTCCAATCTTTTGTTTATTGTTCTTTATATTACGCTGATCCTGTTCAAATTACTCTGTGGTTTTATCTCCTGATCCTGCCTTGATTGATTACATCAAGTGCTAACTAAAAAAGTATGAAAAAATCTTTTATTTTGGGACTTTGGAACCAATGTCAATTTATAGTGAAGTGTTGAGAGTTATCTATCTCTGTATTTGCTATTTAACATTAATTCTACTAACTTTTGAATATTGAATTTGGAAGTAGTCTGCTCACACTTATGCCAGTACTAGGACGCTAGAGAGAAAAAGTACAAATTTAGATACTCCCAAGTTCGAATTTTTAATAATTTAGATAGGGGCTGAATTTTTTAAAAAATCTCTATCAAAAATCTTTTCTAAATATTATAAAAGAGCAGTATGATTGAATCTGCAAAGATAAAATTAAAATTACCATCCTGAGCTCAGATATATCCAATATCTTCTACATGGTAGGTCCTTAATAGATGTTAATAACTCTGTTATTGATGGGGTGAATTCAACCAAATCTTTCATTTCATTAAAGGAGTTTTTCTAAGTCCCTATTCTAAGATACACCTAGCCTTCCTAGCTGGATTCACTGCATCTACATAAAAGTTGTATTTATAGCTCTAAAATTATGTCAGTCCTAGTTAATTAGTTCAAATTAATGGAGTGTAGGTATTCGTGGCTTTGTTGTTGCTGATGGTCTTTACAGTGCTTTTATGGTGATCTAAAGAATGCATTGAACGTGATTATAAGTTCTACTGAAATAACAGAAGAAAAATTAGTGGGAGTCACTTACACACAACAACCTCTTTTGAGAAATCAGAGTCACATTAGAAAACTAAATACCACTAGATTACATTACTGAGCTTGAGTTTCATATTTGAATCAATTAGTTGCTTTAGCGAGGATATCTACCATCATTAAAACCTGCTTACGGATCTCATTCACTTCCAACTGCAACTTTTAAGGCTTCCAGGGGAAATGCCCACGTGATAGGGAACAATTAACCCTTACATTGTTTTGGATGGTAGCACACATTTGCAGTGGTTCATTCTGCTTGACTCAAGCATTATTCATGGGCATTTCCCCTTTGTATGTAATTCTCTTGGCTATAAAATTTAGGGTGGGCCTGCTTATGGATGACATGGACTCCTCACTTTAATGTTAGAAACAGTGATGGCATGCTTTTTGCCAATTTTCATCCTCTTTGCCTTTCCAAATCTTCCAGCACTTTTTAGGTTGACCATCTGACCTAAAGTACTTTCTTTCTCTGATCTGACTATTTATGCAATTTTATATCTACAGTAGGAGTCAACAAACTTTTCTATAGCTGTCCAGATGGCTTTCAGCACCATACAGCCTCTGTTGTAACCACTCAGCCTTGCTCCTACAGTGTAAATGCGGCCATAGACAATACGTAAGCAAATGAACATGGCTGTATTCCAATAAAATTTTATTTACAAAAGTAGGCAGTGGGTCAGATTTGGCCCAAAAGCTGTAGCCTGACCCTTTATCTCAATAAGGGTCTTCAATTTGGGGCATACACAAAGGCTTTCCAAAGGGTAACCTGGCATGGATAGTTTTAAGGGAGTGCCTCTCCTGATTATGAACTTTAATCACATTCTTTCTACAATTACTCTGCCTGAGTGGATCCATGGGTGGTCCATGCTCCCTTCCTGCCTCCTCTTTAAAAACTGCTCCACTTTACCAAAGAAAGGCATATCTATGATCCATCCTGAATCTTCTTGCCCCACTGTGTAAAAGCCACTGGACTACAAAAATCATTGTAAAGGGTGTAAAATAAAACGAAAGTGTTCCTTATGGGTAACTCACTCCTGAAGTACAGTTCGTCATGATACAAGCAAAAAAGCTGCTGTAAGAAATCTTGAAAGATGCTATCTATACCTTATTTCATCCAGGTGAAACACTCAGGGCAAAGCATTGGGCCTCTCTCTCTCTCTCTCTCTCTCTCTCTCTCCTCTTCCCTCCCTCTCAGATATAATTAAAAATAAAATTCAGAAATGAAAAGATTTCCATAGGGATATTCATTAGCATGTTTATTTAAATTTTTAAAAAATGAAGTCAAATTTTATTTTTCTAGCATAAAGTAAGTCTGATTGATTTGGTTGAGAATGGGGGCTCACAGTCCATTTGGCTATATGGCAGATATTTTCCACAAATCGAGTGAACTGAATCTTCAATATATGTTGAAGATTTTAATATATTAAAATTAAAATTAAAATATATAAAAATCTCAAGCCTCAGAGCTCAAAGCATATTGATAAAAATATATTCAAAAACACTTAGAGAATATGTAATACACTACAAAACGCTTCTTTTTGGGACTGTAAAAGTACAATAAAATTTGTGTATGCATGTTTAGTGTGTTTAAAGGGATACATAATTTTTAAAAATTTAGCAGGTACATAATCAACATTTTTAAATGTCTGATCTAAAAAATCTTTGAAAATTAATCATTCACTACGTCAATTATGCCTCTATTTTAGTCTTGAAACATTGTAATCTTTTCTTACTACATAATTTTTCATGTATGTTGAGTATTGTCTACTAAATGAATTAGCTTATCCACTCTGCTACTTCACAGACCTATGGTCTCATTCCTTAGTTTTCATCTATAATTGCCATCACCACCATGATTAATCTGGTGACTCAAAACTTCACTAAAATGATTTCCAAAGGTCTCCTTTGGTCTCCTGTTCCATGGTATTAGCAACCTTTTCTTCGCTCATATCCTTTCCAACTCTTCTGTAGCTTGTGATGCTGTCACCTCCTTTATGAAAGTCTCTTCTCTCTTGGTGTTCATTATACTCCACTAAGCTGGTTTGTCTACAAGTCTTTGAACACCTCATTCTATCTTCTTCTCTCTGTCCTCAAGGCATGTGTCTCAATATCCTGTCTTTTGCTCACTTTCTCACTTAAACTAAGACTTGACTCCAAACAATTTCCTCACTTGCCTCTGCAGCCCTGAAATCTTGATTTCTAACAAGATCATCCACTAGCAATAAAAAGTCAAGGTAGTCAAAACCTAACTTGGCATCTTCCTCCCCAAATAAGCTCTCACTTCTGACGTAGCTGTATTTGTTACAATGGTATCTTTATCCTGGGCACTTGGGCTCATAGTCTTAAAGGCATCATTAATACCACTCTCTCTTTCATCTCCCATGTTCATCAGTACACTCCTTGAAATTCCCATCTCCACTCTCCTAATTCAAGACCTTCTTTTATCAAAGTTGAAATGTTTCTCATTGATCAACTGTTAACTCTGGATGCACATAAGCATCACCTGAGGAGCTTTAAAAAATCCCAATGCCCAGGCTATACCCAATCCAATTACATGAGAATCTCTCGGGGTGGGCCAATGCATCAGTATTTTCTAATGCTCCCCAAGATATTCTGATGTGCAGCCAGGTTGGGAAACTCCAGTCTAGACTCTTTCTCTTTGCAATGTAATTTACATGTCAGTTTGTTTACATATCCTAAAGGGCATATGTAATTTTGCAACTCACTCAAACTTTTTCTGTAATTCCCTAATGACGAAAGTATAAAATAAGATGTCATTTCGAAAAAGTGTTTCCCTTATATACACATATTTGTACAAAAAACACTGTATAATATTTTATTTTTTCCTTTACTTATCTCTTGTAGGCCTCACTCTTCTAACATGACTGCAATTAAATTTCGTGTTTCCTTTTATACCACCTCACAGATGGAGCCCAGTGCAAAACCAGTCAAATTATCAACTCTCAAAACTGAACCACAGTAGAAGGATTTTCTATCCAGATTAGAAACGAACAAAAAACAGCCACAACAACAAATTAACAATATCATCTTGAAAAAGCTCAGGCTATTCTCTATTTTTGATTCATGAGAAAACACTTAAATAAACATTGATCAGAATCTAAGCTCCCATTCTTCTGAAAATGACCACAGCATTTTTAAAGTTTATTTTCTCCACTCAAGTAATCTACTGCTCTTCCCTGAAGTGCCAGTCTCTTTGGGGAGAATTATGAGGCAAAGATGGGAAAGTGATATAAAAATCTCGAGCCTCGCGGTGTGCTTAGAATTTGGGACAGATGATTTTTTTTTAGTTCTGAGATCAAGATAGATATTATAATATGGTGCAAATTAGAATGAAGATACTAAATAATTTACGCTAATGCTCTCAGTTATAAAGATAACTGCCTCACTTTGCAACTGATATAAATTAAAGGAATATATTTAAATGTATATTTTAATCAATCAAGAAGGCTCGTCTGCCAGCCAGCCGGTGTCACATGCTAATGCATGCTCTCAATGAAAGGGTCTGTTTATTAACTAATTAAATGCCAACTGACTGAGTTACTGAATTCAGACACAGAAATGGTGACAGTGTACTGTTCTGGTCATTGGATATGCTTCACAGTGGAAAGTTTAGCCTCTACCTAACTGAAAGATTATTGCTAAATGACCTAAATTACTGTTTAGCCAAAATGTGAGGTCTCTGATGGGATTAAGAGAAATGAGATGTCAGGAGTAAGACTTGAGTGCAGAAAGCAGCGTTGAGAAGATGCCCATAGATTGAGATCTCTGGGGTTCTCTGATTTTGCTGACCAGCTGCTGAGCGCATAGTAGGTTTTTCAGTGAAGGCTTGTGAAATCGAATTGAATGAAGCTGAATGTGCTATTAAGTATCCTGATGAGCTGAAAGAAAGACGTCTTTTCAGGGAATCTTGGGGACTTGATGAAAAGCATATCTAAACAACTGCCAGCATCAAAAGATGTAGAGTAATAAAAGAGATGGAGACGTGCAGGTATAGGTAGTGAATGCCTGAGTTGAAAGCAGAAGCAATAAATGAGGGTATATTAACAGCTCAGGGAGTGTAAACCATGAAAGAAAAGGCTTTTGAAAGGAAAGCCAGAAGAATGAGACAAACTGGAAATTCACAATCAGGACCATTTCCTTACCAATCAAAATCCATTTTTTCAGCTTTTTATTTTTTCTGCGCTGGCATTTTCCTCACACATCATGGGCATAGAAAATAAAATCAGCCCAGAAAATGGCAGTTCTTCCACATCACCGACGAGTCGCTATCAAATTTATCTTATTTTCGGGCTCCTTCTTGTTTTTAAATTTGTCTGCTTTATTTTTGAAGTTAAACAGGAAAACCTGAAGATGATTCATACTGAATCTAGCCTGCTCAAATAATGTATTTACTAAAGAAAATTCTCCTGCCCAAATTTCATCCTCAAATGAATTGCCCTTTTCATGATATGTTAATTTTTTTTCACATCTTAAGGATTCACAAAACACTTTAAAAATGCACTGACTAGAATGTAATTATGTGAAATGTGGTAGTTACTGAACTTAAAGCAAATGTAAATATAATTTTGGGTTGAAAGTAGTTAATATTTTTTTCAGCTATAAATTTGAAAGCGGACTTAAGCAGAAAAAAACCAAGTGGCAGAGACTCTATGAAATTCTTAGCATCTATAATTTTCAAAGTTTTGTTTTGTCCTTTTATCTAGCTATCTTTTGATTCTCTATAAGTCTTGAAAGGGCTTCCACAAAAAGATCACACCAAACTGGAGAGCTTATCTAGAGGGACACTCTTTCTTGGAATCTGGGTGTGGGGGAACTAGTTGATGGTCTTATCACTTGGTCATTTGCTCTACTTGGGTTAAGGAGACTGGCTTAAATAATGCTTATCTCCAGAATCCTAGGATGGCTGCTGAAATGGTTTTGAAAATCACAGTGCTTTTTAAAAGAGTTTTAATTCAGTGAAGGCCATAAGAAAGAGGACAAGTGGCAATGCGTAAGATGAGTTCTTTAATTCTTCTCAACTTAGGTAAGTAACCAATATGAATTGAGATTTGTACTGCTAGTTTCTTAACCTGGAGTTATTTTCGACGTGAATGACCAAGTCCCAGATTCCTGAAAGTCTAAATGAATTTCATAAATGGCCCAACCTCAGTCAGGATGCTCTGCATACAAATTTACTTCTCCGGGTAAATGGTGATAAAATCTCTGCCCCTAAACCATCATTTCAGCTTAGGAAAACCATGGACTTTCCAGGAATAAAAATACTTCCTTTGTTTCATGTGGGTATCAGCAGAGATGATAATGTTTTTGTTGACTGGAAGAGGGATTCTGACAATGCATGATCACACATGGCCAGATCAAGGCCAGCTACCGTATCTCCCTTCAAGGGATTCCATGGCCAGTCACACCATCCAGGACAACACTAACTTTGCTTTTGGGATTGAGTCCCAGGGCAATGCCATTCGAATCATTCACCTTCTCTTTAATCCCATTCCAGCAGCGCTAAAACTGCTACTATCTTTATGCAGGTTACAGATTGCTCCAAGGGTGGTCAATTACTTCTCACTGGTGAATTGCCACCTAATAAGGAGCTGGGTTCTAAATTCTGTAGGAGCTTTAATCTTTTTTCCTTCTATCTCACATACTTTTCCCCAAGTATCAAATTGTGTAAGGTTGAAAAGGAGACTTTGGTAGGTAGGAGTTAGGAAAGCAGGACCATTTTAATTTTATTTGCATGACATCAAAACTTTATGTCCACTGTATCTTAGTTAGTTTCCCATTTTAACCTCATTGTCTCTTTTTATTGCCTATTATTTAACACATTAATATAGTGTTGTATCATTGAATAAAACATTAAATAAATATTTTAAGTTCTAAGAGCTGCATTAGAGACTTTATATTCAAATGTTTCCTTTTGAACGTGTCATTTTCTTTTTCTTCTTTTTTCTTTTTTTTTTTTTGAATTTTAGGAAAAGGGGAATATATTTAATAAGGCTTTCCTACTTATAAAATTAAGTGAGGTATATCATAGATTTAGTGGTATTGAGAAAAGCTGCAGTTGGATGTTGGAGGTGTCTTTAAAAATTGGTCTTCTGATTTTATAGATGAAGAAACTGAGATGCCCAGGAGGCCAAGTCATTTATTATAAGTCACCATCTAATTAGAAGTAGAGCAGGAATCTGAACTTCTGTCTCCTGAGTCCTTGACCAGTGTATGTTGCCTTCTTCTCATTGTCTCTTGTAATAGTTATTTGAGTATATATGGGATCCTTTAGTACCTTAGTCCCACGATATGAAAAAATATTCAAATGAATGAGGACTGCTTTGAGCTGTAGTTCTTCTTTCTACAGTTGTATTTAAGATTAGCACTTTATTTTGCCCTGAAATGAAAAGAACAAATGCACAATATTCCATGATAACATTTCTAAAGCTCCATGAATCACTGGAAATGATATAGATGAGACAACATCGATATAGTCTATGCCAATTATCACGCCTCTCTTATGGGATAATTAGGAGATGTTCACTGAAATATGCTTTGCATTTCCATTCACTGGTAATGACCATGCACTCCTTCAGAGAAGATTTATTTCTCCTCCACCTCTGCTTCTACTAAGCTAAGCACTTATTCTGAACTGATGCAAATGAAAGGTGTATATTCCTTGTAAGAGAGAGTGTGTGTGTGTTTGTGTAATTAAGACATACATATTAACTTTTTAGCTGACACAAGGAGATATAGCTTCAAAATATTGGAAATTTGCTCCAGATAGAACACATCTTCATGTCCTCCATTTTATATAAAACAAGTGATATTTACAGGAATAATTCTCTATGTAATTACACAATTATTAAAAACATAGTAGTGAAGTAGAAGCTTTTATCAAGTCATTCAAATTAGTGCTATTTCATACTAATCACTATCTACTTGAATGTGTATCGCTTGGATGTGACTGTAGAAAGCTCATTAAATAAATTTTCTTTAAAATTTAATTACTGAGAACTTCTTCAGATAATAATGATTATGGGTATAATTAGGATCTTTGTTCCTCTTTGTTGTTAGACTAAAAGGTACAAAGACTCAGAGAAAAAGAGATCGAAATTGCATATCTAACACTTAGAGAAGTAGTTGTCACAGGCGTTGTGGAATATTAAAGAGCCCAATCCAGCAGTAGAACATCAAAATCGAAGTATGGAAATTGTGATGTGGCATTTAGTTATTTAGTCTTTAATTTTCTTCCAAAATTGCCGGAGTTGTATTCGTGAACTATAAGTGAGAAACAATGAAAGTCCATTTCCTTTAATGTCTGACTGTAAAAAACGTTAGAAATGTATAATGTCTTCACTCATAAAGGCCGTAGCACTGAAATCCTGAACTTCGGTAGTTGAATAAGCTTACATGAGAGGTATTATGTGTTTTCTTCATCGAGCTGAATACAACTAGCATAGAGACTCACTAGAGTTAATGCCTTTTGACCTTTGTAATTCAGAAAAAGGCACAAACGCTCTGACTAGCGAAGTTTTCCGGACACTCTTTCTAAAAAGGCGATTGAACTTGTATAAACTGAAGGCTCTGACAAAGCCTTTCCTTAGATCACTTCATTTAGAAGTGATAAACATTTTGAGAACTGCTGCATATAATTTCTGGATTCAAATATTATAACAATCTCCCAGCTCTGCAGTCAAAGACTGTTCTGAAGCAGTATTTTAGTACACAGAAACATTCTCTCCTAGGAAACTCTGGGCTAAGAAATGAATTGTGAATATTTTGTCAAAGACTTCTGACAAATGTAAAATGTGAATATGCTTTAGCTCATCTAAACCTGACACAAATTATGTTTGTAAAGTATTCAACATAAGAAGTTAGAAAATATTATAGCTAAATAAGAAAACCACTTACAAGAGTGAAGAGGAACCCTAGATTCTTGTTCTTACGTTAGTGCTGGATCACAGGAGAAAAGGGGGTTTCATGTGACCTAGAGCCTTCGGGTTTTCAGTCATTTAGGACTGGGTGTCCCATAAAGCACTCCAACTCTCCTTGTCATCAGAAGGGAATGGGGAACCAAAAGTGTCACCAAGCATATCCACATATTTGGAAAAATATAATCGGCTGTGTGAGAGGGAAACTAATTGCTATTTACATTATGTTTGAGTTGTTCTTGGCACTGAGAGTTATACAGTTTACTTAGGGTCCTTGGAATCAGGTAGTCTACATAACAAATGGCCACATGTTTTACTTACATGAGAGAGACTTTTGGAGGCATAGGAGAAAGAGAGGGAGAAGGAGAAAGAGGAGAAAAAGGAGCATCTCCACTACCACCCAAACAATAGCAACCAAAACAATAACAACAGCAAGGATTCAGAAGTTTGTTCTTGATTTTTTTTCCTGTCACTGAAAAAGCCATTATTCTGTCAAAAATGCTAGAATTTCCTTAACAAGAAATAGAAGATGTGGGTGTGATCATTTTCTTTTGGGCTCCAAAGGTTTCTACATAGTTACAACAAGTATAGAAATCTTCTGTCCCATCCCAACATTGAATATTAGATGAAGGATTGCTGCATTTATTGATTAAATTCTATGTATCAGTGGAGACTGTTTGTAGGCCACATTCAGCGAAGGATAGAAATCAGAGGCACATTTGGCACAAGGGAGCCCTGAGATTCCTTTTGTCAAAGGGGAAGAAACGAGATCATGGAAAAGCCCAACCAGAAGTTTCTCTGTCCATTTTAGTGTCCAGGTTATTTGGCCTGGCTTATTGACAAAGCAAGGACTATGGTTCTGTATTAGCCTTTCATTTCTCATACATGATCACTTCAGTATAAAGACATGTGTAAGACATGGTCTTGTTAAGCTGTTCAGGTCTGAGGTTTATGGGAGACACAGGTAACTACTTTCATCTCTGGACATTCTAAACTTCTTTGAGACAAGTGACACCATCATTAATCTAATTTTTTGGGTTACATTTAACATGGTGAAACTCTTCTCCTTCACACTCAGATTCACATAAAAATAATTATTCATTTTTTTTTAGATGTCTGCTGCTTTTATTTCTCTAAATCATTAATGACTGTTTAGAGAGATAATTAAATCTACAGTGGGGTTTTGGCACCTTTAATTCCTTCTATATAAATAGATGACAAATTATCAAAATAATATTTTTGAAGCAATAATGATGTAAATGGAAGAGAATGTGTAAGGTTATCTCTAAAACATTCTCTGAATCCAGTAGAGCTTAATTTGATAATCTTGGGTCTGTTGACTCAGATTAGCATCACATAAGGGCAGTACATTTACTAGGGATAGCTACGTAAAAATAGTAGGAGTTAGTAATAGTCAGGACCAGGGGGGGCCTTAGGCAAAAATTAGGTGAGCATCCAATGTCTAACAGATCTGCCAGGGGAGAATTTGTCTCTTCAGTCTTTGGTCTTTCTTTTAATTTAGATTCTCAGTACACTTCTCTATCTTTAGGTGTCACCTTTCTGGTGAGCAACAGACTAATACAGCCAGCTGTTTGCTGGCTGCCTCTAAACTAATATATCTCGAACTCGACTCATCATTGTTTTCCCCTAAAATGTTTTATTCTCCTGTTTCCATTCCTGGTTCTTCTAACAGCGAGCTAACAGATTTCTGCTTCTCTAGTCTTATCCTCGTCAGATCAGCTTACCCCTCTAAGTCTGTATGATCATAAAAATATGAAACTAATCATGATATTCTTCTATTTAAAATTCTTTGTCTCTATTTTGCCAGAATAAAGCCTGTACACTTTAGGATGGTATTCAAGCAAGACTCTTCATAATCTGGTTTTCATTGGTGTTTATAGATTTCTTAAATGCACCCTCTAGGATGAATTCCCTCTCTACAATGGAAGTTTTACAAGGCCAAGAATTTCACTTGTTTTGTGATCTGATTTAGTCTGGTCCATAGAAACCACATAATAAATATTTGTTGAATAACACATTGAATGGATAAATGCATGAGTATCACTCCTCTTCTTATTTTTATTACCTATTTATATGAATCAATTTGTTCTCAGAATGCACCATGCTGTCCACACCTTTAAATCTTCGCTCATGTATTTTTCTCCTTGAAATATTGACTGCATTTCTTTTCTTGACTAATCATTCCATCTGAAGGCCTTAACTCTGAACATTTCTTTAAATGAAAACTTCCCTGAAATTCCAGGTGAGGATAAACCATCTTCCTCTGTGCTTTCAGAACATTCTGTGCAAACTTATACATAAATATTTTGAAGTGCAATATTTATATGTCTGTCTATTCCATTAAAAAATAAGCTCCTTAGAATCATACCTAGCACAGAGCCTTGCACAGAGTGGGTGCTCAAAAAGTATTTGATGAAGCAATATTCACTAAGATTTCTTTTCATTCATTCAGAACAGTGCCAGGTCTCACCTCTGGAAAACCTTTCCTAGTGGCTGAATATTGATCATATTATCATTCCCACAATGTAAAATCCCCAAATCATTACCTTCCAAGTTCATCAAATACTGCTTTTTTTTTTTTACTTTTGTTTGAACTGCTTTAATAAGGTATAATTGATGTCTAATAAGCTGCATGTATTTAAAGTGTACAATTTGATAAATTTTGACATATCCGTACACCCCTGAAACCATCACCAACCACAATCATGATAATAAACATGTCATCCATAACATCCCAAAGTTTCCTTGTTTTCCTTTTGCCTCTTTGTACTCCCATCCCCAAATAACCACTGCTTTGCTTTTTGTCAGGACAGATTATGTATTTTGTATTTACCAGAATTTTATATAAATGTAATAATAAATACGTACATTTTGTCTTCCTTCTTTCGCTAAACATAATTATTTGAGATACATCCGCGCTGTGTGTTCATTCTTTTTTATTGCTAAGTGTATTCTATTGTATGGATATACCTCAATTTGTTTATTCATTCACCTGTTAGAGACATTAGATTGATTCTGGATTTTTGGCTATCATAAATAAAAAATATATATATAAAGCTGTGTTCTACACAGCTTTATTTGTGTAGACATAAGTTTTTATAACTGTTGTCTATCATATGGTAGGTGTATGATTAATTTTTTGAAAAATGGCCAAGTGTATTTTCCAAAATGATTGTGCAATTTTTTATTCCTATCAGCAGCATGTGAACGGTCTAATTCCATATCTGATTAGAGCTTAGAGAAGTTAGTTCTTAAAATTTTAGCCATTAAATAGGTGTGTAATGTCAAGTATTATTTTTCATCTATATGTCTTTGGTGAAATAGGTACAAACATTTTGCCTATTTAAAAAAATAGGTTTATTTTGTTATATTTTTATTTTGTAAATATTTTTTTTATTTTTAAATTATGGCAACATATAATAATATATTAGTTTCAGGTGTATAACATAGTGATTAAACATTTATCTTACTTATAAAGTAATCACCCCAATAAATCTAGGACCCATCTGACACTATACATAGTTATTATGATATTATTGACTATATTCCCTATGCTATACTTTACATTCCCAGGACTATTTTGTAACTACTGATTTGTACTTCTCAATCCCTTCCTCCTTTTCCCCCACCCTCAACCCCCTCTCATCTAAAAATAGATTTTTTTTTAATTACTGAGTTTTGAGAATTCTTTATATATTCCAAATACATTTTTAAGCAGATATATGGTTGCAAATATTTTCTCCCACTCTGTGATTTTTCTTTTCATTTTCTTAATTGTGATTTTTAAAGAACAGAAGTTTTACATTTTACTGAAGTCTCATTTATCAATTTTTTCTTTTATGGATCATGCTTTGGTGTCAAATTTAAGATAACTTTGCCTAACCCAAAGTCACAAAGACTTTTCTCTGTTTTCTTTTTGAATTTTTATAATATTAGTTTTTACGTTTAGGTCTATGATGCTTTGCTTTTTGAATTAATTTTTATATTGATGTTAGGTTATTTCTATTTATTTATTTATTTATTTTTGCATCTGGAAATTCCATTGTTCTGGCACTGTTTTTTGAAAAGACTTTTTTTCTCCACCGATGTTTTTTGCCTCTTTACTAAAAATCAATTTTCAATGTAGGATATATGTATCAGTCTATTTCTGGACTCTATTCTATTTCACTGATCTATTTATTTATCTTTATACAAATTACCATAATGTCTTGATTATTGTGGCTTTATAATAAGTGTTGAAATTGGATAATACTAATCCTCTAATTTTATTATTTTCTAAAGTTGTTTTGGTTTACTCTGTGTGTGTGTGTGTGTGTGTGTGTGTGTGTGTGTGTGTGTGGTTTTCTTATTTTTACAACATAATTTTAAGCTGAAAGAGTTGGCAACGTTTTATTCTATCTTGCCCCCACCCCGAAAATATTTTACTATGCACACTAAATACTTATTTGTTCTATTTCCTGTAGTGATTTTATCTGATTTATGTTTTCTCAATAAACTTAGAAGTACTGCAGATTTTCTCGGTTTTTTTTGAACTTGTTCTTGCTATTTGCCAGAATTCCTTGAGAATTTTTGAAGTGTGACAGTTTTCCCCAACTTTCATTAATCATACATAAAGAGCTCACATACTGACAGACCAGATATTCTATACATTGTGAGGCGTTCTGAGGCATACTTTCCCAATAGAAGGAGAAGAAAGAGAAAGAAAAAAGTCACACACATTAGCGCACAATGCTGCAGGAGCTGTTTTTCTGAACTCTAGACAATGGGCGCTAATGGATCATTTGTGCTGTGTGCTGAAGTCTTTTCAATTCGCAACAAGAGAAATCATCTCTGATGATGCTCTACTCAGCCAACTTCTTCAATCAGCCGAATTACAAACACTGAAACTTTCAGGAATGAGACCATCTTTGGAAGGACAGAAAGTGTGTTCGGCAGTTTGAGTGCTGACTAACACGTGGAACAAGCTGGGGAGTTGTCTAGAAAGGTGAAAATGTGTACAGGGTCCATTATTCTGTGTATTAATATTGTGCAGTTCTTTCTTTAACCTTAAATAAACAGTCTTAGCTTCCTTTGTAATGCAGGGATGAACTTCTACAACACATCCGCCCTGACCCATTAGTTCAGATTCCTGAGAAAGCACATGACATATGAAGGTTTCCAGAAATTCGCAGGTGTTAAAGCATCTTTTCATTGTCTTAGTCCCTCCTGCCACTGAATTGAAATCACTGCAACCAGTTCAAGGAAGTGATTTAGCACCAGAAAATTCTCCATTTCATTAAAACCCAAATGTAAATATAACAGCTGGGATACTGGCTTTGGTAAGAACCAAGGCGAGGATCAGTGAACCAGGCTCTGACATAACCCCACAGATGAGTGGTAAACACTGAAAGCTTCTTTGAAGGGTATATCTTGCAGGTGGCAGGTGGAGGGGAAAGGCCTGGCTGCCATGATTCTTTTGCTCATCTGTAAAATGAATCTTCCTTGCTACCACATATTGTAGGAAGTCGGACCAATCATGCCATGTATATCATTTTATTATGGTATGAAAAACTGCTCTCTGAAATCTCCCCTTGCACTAAAAGCTTTCAACATTTTAAAAACAAGGACTTTGCATCAAAATATAAATACAGATTTTATAACATTTCCTTGTAAAGCATGGCTACTGAAAAATTAACTTAAAAAAAAAGTTTTCCTTCAATGTAAACTCTCTCAGGGTAATACTGAGATATTGAGAGTATTTAACATCAGTGGAACAAAATCTATCTTGAGAGGCTCATTGAACATTATTTTCATTTTCAGTAATCGATAATCCATCCATACAACAAATATTAAGTGAACATCAATTATGGACCGCTGTTTACGAGCCAGGAAGCAGTGATGGAGGCATCTTCGTGAATGCACATGCCTGTTCTTGTTCTGGATGTGGGTAATCCGGGAGGTTAAAGTTTGTCTGTTGCTATTCTGGCCATGGAGTTATGGCATCATCCAGTGTTTAACACAGTCTCTGTCATCCATTAAGGTGCTCAATAAGTACTGAACAATGTGATTAAAATTAAAAAAATATAAATATTTCTCGAGGTCGTGAATTGTAAGGGAAGAAGCTGAGAGTTCATAGAAGTTAAATGCTTTGATATTTGTAGGCTAGGCAAATGTCAAAGTCTTTAATTTATCCTTATCACATTTGCTCTCAATTTGTTGATAAAACCAACATTCGGGAAATGGGGGTCAACCTTTGAGTCTGCAGTAGTAAAATGATAGTTCTTTATTCTTGAGGACCTTCTTTAATAATATGTTTTTATTGAAGTACCTTTTATTACACACAAATTTTGACCATGATTATTGTTGTTGCCCAAGCTAATAGTATTTGTAAAATCTAGTTGTACAAAACTCAGACCATATTTTAGACGGTGTGTTGGTAGAGAAAAAGCCAAAGCTCTTACTTGAGCATTTTTCATCTGGAGATGAATCATAGGCAATTAACAGGAACAATTCTAATTAACTGACATAATTAAAAAACTAATAATGTTTAACATTATTGTTTTATACAATGACATTAGCTTTAACAGCCTAGCAACACATCAAGGCCTCATTTCCATAGTCGCAGAATATATTATTTACCCTAGGTTTCTCTGGTAACCAGTTTGACAATAGTAACAGTAATGTGGGTTCCTAAATTGTTTTGCCATACAGCTTCATAATTTATGCCATTGGCAGTAATTGTAATGTCTGTATAATTTCCTTTTAATTATCAACTAATGAAATTTACATTCATTTGGGTAAAACAAATATTCACATTCAACTTCCAATCACCTGTCCATGCTTCCATTTAATTTACTCAAGTTTTGTGCCTTTTATTTATATTTTTAATATCAAACTGTGAGAGGAATATTAACATTTATATCCTGATTAGTGTTCAGGGAAATATTGATTATGTGGTTCTTTTTTCTTCTTCGCCTTTAAATTTTTAGTGTGTGAATTTTTTAACCCAGAAAGATACACATTTCTGAGTTTTTTCACATTAAACTCCAAGGAGTTTAAGTGGAATTAATTTAGTAAGCTTTAATTGCAGAATAATCTCTGCCTGTTCCCTTATCTCTTGATTTATTACAGGCATTTATTTCTACTTTGAAAAATTCTCATCAGTTTCCCAGGGAATTAATTTAGATTTCTAAAAGAAAAAAAACAAAACAAAAAACAAAAAAAAACAAAAAAACAAATTGCATCTAAATTCAAATTAAGATGCTAATTACAATAATTATTTCATCCCATTATATAAAACTTTGTATATATGAGTATAACAATTTTGTTATTTTTTTTAAAGCTAATTCTTGCAACTTTTGAATAGATGAGTTTCTTAATTTAATTAGTTGCACACAAAGACACTGCCCCTCAAAAGAAGTTATGTTGAATGCCAATCAACTGCTAATTTGAAAAATTGATAATAAATAGTCTTGGTAAGTGAGTTGAATGCCAATATTCATCCACCAAGGTAAAATGAGCTTGTGATTAGTAAACTATGGGGGTCGATCATTAATAGACGTGAACAGTATGCTTTGGACCAGAGAGATCACACTCATGGACTGTATTTATCCAAATGGAGAAAAACTTATTTAAAGAGTGATTATAACTTTTTTATTATTAAGATGAGGAACACATTAGGAAGAGCACTAATTTATTCTGAACCTGGGTTCAGAGCATCTGAGACAGCTCCCCTATGTATCCACTCACTGGACATCCACGGGCTGCACGCTCGGGGTTTCATTCTTGGGAAGAAACTGCTGGTAAAGGTGATGAAAGGGGACGTGCTTCTTAGTATTTAGGGAAGGAGGCTTTGGCAGTTCTGGCTTGTTCTTTTGATTGGAGGTCGGGGGTCGAGGTGGAGAAATCAAGGGTTTTCGACTGTTTTTGTTTTTCAAATCTATTCAAATGATTTCTCCTTGTACTTCCTGAGGGAAATGTATACTTGGTGCCTACTCATAGATAATACACTTGCATTGAGAGTAGTGTTGATCAATATGTTTCTATACATTCTTTTATTTTTTTGGTAAGTGGGGGATAAATGTATTTTAACTTAACATAGTCGTACAATATACCAATTATAGTCATTCCTTGTTTGACCTTTCCTGGAAATGGAGATCAGGTTGTTGAACTTGAAATCTGCTACTGACCTATGCTAAGATTATAAAGCATGTTCTTTTAGGAAGACCATTGGATTTGAACCCAGAATAAATAGATGAACTACTTACTGTCTCTGGAACCCTGGGAAAGAGACTTTATTTATCTGATCCTTGGTTGCCTATTTTGTAAAATGGGGATGGCTATTGCTAGAGTACCTGCAACTTCAGAATTTATATGAGAACTAAATGAGATAGTAGAGGCCAAAGTCATTTAAGAATTATGAAATCCTAAACAACCATAAGAAACTGTTATGATTATTCTATTTTGGTCTTTAGTCAAAAATGGAACTTTAGTGCAACTTCTGTTTTGTAAAATGTATGCATCCATGAATAGGCACTAAAGGCGGGGTTGAGAGATGGGTGAAAAGGTGAAGGGATTAAGAAATACAAATTGGTAGTTACGAAATAGTCATGGGACTGTGAAATACAGCATAGGGAATATAGTTAATAATATTGTAATAACCATGTATAGTGTCAGGTGAGTGCTAGACTAATCAGGGGGATCACTTCATGAATTATGTAAATGTCTAACCATTATGCTGTACATCTGAAACTAGTATAAAACAATATTGAATGTCAACTCTAATTGAAAAATAGAAATTAAAAATAATAATATTAAAAAATTGTATTTCCCAACCTCTCTTGCAATCAATCAGTTGAGGCAGGCAACTAACTTATAGCCATTAGGATAGAGACAGTTGACGGTAGGGCTTCCAGGGGGCATCCCTAATGGTAGAAGGCATACCCTTCTCCCTCTCCCCCATTGTATATTCTGCCTCCCTTGTCCTAGATTAAATGACCATTTAAGCATAGATTTATTTCTTGGCTCTCTATTCTGTTCCACTGATAAGTGTGTCTGTTTTTGTGTCAGGACCATGCTGTTTTGATTACTGTAGCCTTGCAGTATATATAATTTGATACCAGGTAGTAGGATACCTCCAACTTTGTTCTTTCTTAAGATTGCCTTGGCTATTCAGAGTCTTTTATGGCTCCATGTAAGCTTTTGGATTATTTGTTCTAGTTCTATGAAAAATGCCATTTGTAGTTTGATAAAGATTGCATTCCATCTATAGATTACTTTAGGTAGTATGGACATTTTAATGAGGTTAATTCTTCCTATCCACAAGCATGGTAAATACTTCCATTTATTTGTAACTTCTTCAATTTCTTTCTTCAATGACTTATAATTTTCTAAGTGCACATCTTTTATCTCCTTGGTTAAATTTATTCCTAGGTATTTTATTGTTTTTGATGCAATCATAAATGGGATTGTTTTCCTAGTTTTTATTTCTGATAGTTTCTGATTTCTGAATATTAATTTTGTATCCTGCTACTTAACTGAATTGATTTATCAATTCTAACAGGATTTTTTGGTGGAATCTTTAGAATTCTCTATGTTTGGATCATGTCATCCATAAATAATGCCAATTTTACTTTTTCCTTTCCAATTTGGATGTATTTTATTTCTTTTCTTTTTATCTGATTGCTGTGGCTAAGACTTATAATACTATGTAAGTGGTAAAAGTGGACATTCTTGTCTTGTTCCTGATCTTAAAAAAATTCTTTTAGCTTTTTCATGTTGAGTATGTTTGTCATATATGACTTTTATTATGTTGAGGTATGTTCCCATCATTCATACTTTGCTGAGAGTTTTTTTAAATTATAAATGGATGCTAGATTTTTTCAAAAACTTTTTCTGCATCTATTAGTATGAGTATATGATTTTTATCTTTCAATTTGTTAATGTGGTATATCATATTAATTGATTTGTGGGTATTGAGCCAACTTTGCATCTTAGGATTAAATCCCACTTGATCATTGTGTATGATCTTTTTAATGTACTGCTGAATTAAGTTTGCTAACATTTTGTTGAGAATTTTTGCATCTATGTTCATCAGGGATATTGGCCTATAATTTTCTTTATTTTTGTAATGTCTTTGTCTGGCTTGGGAATCAGAGAAATGGCCTCTTTAAATGATATTGAGAACTGTCCATTCTCTTGAATTTTTCGGAGTAGTTAGAGAAGAAAAAGTGTTAATTCTTTTTTGACTATTTGGTAAAATTCACCTGTGAAGCCATCTGGTCCAGGACTTTGGTTTGTTGGGAGTTTTTTGATTACTGATTTAATTTCATTAGTAGTAATTGGTTGTTTCAGATTTTCTGTTTCTTCTTGACTAAGTTTTGGGAGACTGTAAATTTCTAGAAATTTATTAATTTCTTCCAGATTGTCCAATTTATTGGCATACAATTGCCTGTAGTATTTTCTTATAATCCTTTGTATTTCTGTGGAGTCAGTCATCACTTCTCCCTTTCATTTCTGATTTTATTTATTTGGGTCTTCTCCCTTTTTTTCTTGATGAGCTTGTTTTAAAGTTTATCAGTTTGTTTATCTTTCCAAAGAAACAGATTTTGGTTTCATTGATCTTTTGTATTTTTTTTTTTTTACCCTACTTTCTTTATTTCCTCTCTGATCTTTATTATTTTCTTCCTTCTATTCACTTTGGGCTTTGTTTGCTGTTCTTTTTCTAGTTCCTTTAAGTGTAAGTTGAGCTTTTTTTTTTTTTTTTCGAGATTTTTCTTGTTTCTTGAGGTAGGCCTATTTGCTATGAATTTCCCTCTTAGCACTGCTTTTGCTGCGTTCCATAGATTTTTGAGTCATTGTGTTTTTATTTTCATTTGCCTCAAGGTATCTTGATTTCTTTCTTGTTCTCATTGTTAATCCATTCATTGTTTAGTAGCATATTATTTAGCCTCCATGTGCTTGTGTATTTTTCAATTTTCTTCTTGAAATTGATTTCTAGTTTTATACCATTGTGGTTGGAGAAGATGCTTGATATTATTTCAATCTTCTTAAATTTATTGAGACTTGATTTGTGGCTCAACATGCAGTCTAGGAAATGTTCTATGTGCACTTGAGAAGAATATATATCTGCTGCTTTGGGGTGAAATGCTCTAAAAATCTCAATTAAATTCATCTGACCTAATATGTCATTTAAGGCCATTGTTTCCTTATTGATTTTCTGTCTGGAAGATCAGTCCATGGGTATGACTGTATAACTGTCAATCTCTCCCATTATATTGGTCAATATATGCTTTACATATTTAGGTGTTCCTATGTTGGGTGCATAAATGTTTAGTAGGATTCTATTCTCTTGGTGGGCTGATCCTTTTGTCAATTGATTTTTTGTCTCTTATTATAGCCTTGTTTTAAGTCTGTTTTGTCTGATATAAGTATTGCTACCTCAGCTTTTTTTTTTCTACACCTTTACTTTCAGTCTGTGTGTGTCTTTCGATCTGAAGTGAGAGTGTCATGAAGACAGTATATGTATGGGTCTTGTTTTTCATCCATTCAGCTATCCTATGTCTTTTGATTGGAGAATACAGTCTTTTTCTGAGGAGGGGGTGGCTATATGATCAAATAAAAGTATTTCTGCTACTGAAGAAGGTGGGGAAAACAATCAGTAGTTTATACCATACGGCCATAAAAATAACACTTATAGGCACCAGCCCAGTGACAGTTCACACCCTGAAAAAATTCAGAGGCAAGAAAATGAATAAAGGCTGGTTATTTTCACACCTCTGTTGCAACTTTTTTCTTATCATGGCTGAGTGGCTAAATGGCTTGGTGAAGCTTAGTTACCATTTCCATCTCTTTACCTTGTTTCTACACTTGTAGTAATCAGTCATTTGCAATAGGGTTCCAGATGAGATCAATGAAAATAAACCAAATAATCTTTTGCAAGTAATATGCTGTGATCCCCAGTTTTATTGAGAGAAGAGTAGAACAATAAATCTCTACCTTATTTTGAAAAACCAAACATATCTCCATTGCCCTTCTGGAAAGCTCTATATTTATAAAAGGAAAAGGAAAATGTGCATGAATTTGCAATGTATTTGTAAAGGGCACAACATAGGCCATGGTTAGGCCTGTGTTTTAATAAGAGACTGATTATGTGAGCAGATTATAGACTAAAATGAAGTCTCCGATCCAAACTTGTACTTGTTGTTTTTGTTTTATTGGTGTTCTACATGATCTTGAAAGATTTATTTATGCTCTCTAAGTGTCATTTTCCTCTTCTGCAAATGAGAGACCAAAATTAGTATCCTATTCCTTTTCTCACAAGGGAGAAAGCTAATTAGAATAAAGCTGGGGTAATTATTTGAGCTCTGTGGAAAAAGGTATAAGCAATTTCTTATAAAACCCTACAGAGAATGTCATTACTGTTAATCTATATATTTGTCTCTACCTAGAAAGCATTTCCAATCCATCTCTGCCATCTCATTCTTCAGGATAACTTCACTGATGTGTGGATGTGCTTCTTCCTTTCCTAACACTGGTATAATTCCTGATCCTTCAAGGAAGCGTTTGTATCTTTAATGTAACTTTTATGATCCTACTTTGTTCAGCAGTTAATTTGAGCCATGCTTTTCCATACTATATACTGGATGGTGTCAGTGGTTAAGCATTCAGGCTTTGTGAACAAAAAAAACCAACCGGGTTCAAACTCTATCTCTGACACTTGCTAATATTGTAACCTTTAGTAATTTAACCTCCGAAGCCCCAATTTCTTTAACTGTAAAGTAAATATAATTAATACTTCTTTCATAGGACTGTTATAAGAATTAATTAAGATGATGTATATAAAGCACCTTAATTGATCTAGCTACACAGTAAGAGTTTAATAAATGAATGCTGTCATCATTTTAGTAAAATTATCAAAGATAATTATCCTGCAATATATTGTGTTTGAGCATGAATGTAAGGCCTACACCTTAGTGTCTCATATCAGGTGTTTTCTCACATCAGGGGAATTAATCTAACTAATTCCTCAAGAATGGTACATACAGGCTACCAGGGCTGGATACTCCAGAAGCACAGATGCAAGAAAGTGTGCTATTCATACACTACCACATAAATCTGGTCAGAGCGATGGTTTAAGAGTATGTAAAGAAAAGCAAAGTCAGATATCAGTTTGTAATGAGTAAATATTGTTACAGCAATGTAGAGCTGGGAGTTATTGCAAATTTCTACTTATACATATTTTCTGAAGATGCTCAGATTGACAAAGAACTTGAGTTGTGTTCTGCATATTCTTTGAAGGATGGATCCAGTGTCTTATAGACCTCATAGATTAGCCAGTTTATGTTCTGTTATAACCCCAGTCCTACGAGGTATTTTGAAAACATGAATCCCATTTTTAAGTGTATTTGGGAAAAATGTTGCAGACAATATGTTCCTCATCAAGAGTCATAATGCATTCTAACCAAGTAAAGGCTCTGAGACATCTTGTCATGTAAGGATTCTTATCTAACCTTATGTCACATGCTGGTAAATTATTAACATCCTACACAACACTTTAGATAAAGGAGATCCTGATCAAGCTTTTATATATCAGTGGTGATTTTTATATTATTAAATATCTGTGACTTCAGCTGATTGATTCACTGTAGCCATGCTATGTTAGTTGTATAACGATTTTATATAATTATAAAGATTATAATTTGTTCACAAATTATTAGAGATGGAATGACTAGTAGAAAATGTTATGAAATTCCAAGCTCATTCCAGATCTATAATACAGTGGTAATTTCCAATCTCACATATATGTTTATGAAACTTTGATATTGTGGATATCACCCTTGCTCCTTCAGAGAAAAAATCCCTAAGATGAAGTTCTAAAGTAAAGAATCAGGAATCTAATATAATCCTTCCTATTAGGATATAATCATTACCTTTTATTGATTGATTGACTAAAAATGTCTCTAGAGTAGCAATTACTATAGACCTTGAATTATGCTGGCTGCTTTCACACGGCCATTTTTGCTTTCTCTCTCAAACAAATATTATACAGAGCATTCACTTCTATAATTGTCAATCTTGTCAATTTAAAACTCACCCTGTGTCCCACAAAAGATACTGTAGGTCTTACACTCCTCCTACATCCTTCTATGGATGCAAGATTATTTCCTCTTCTCTGAAAGGTAATAGGAACATCTTTCTTTTGTGTCTGTGGATTTTAAGTTATTTTTTATTTTTACTTCCACTGTGTTTGTTTCTCTAATTTGGGGCTAATTACAGAAGATATCTATTGCCAGAGACAGTAATAGAAAAGAACGAAGAAAGTGAACAGCATTTTCACTTATATACTGATTAAAATAATCTGTTACTTGGGGAATCACTGGTTTTTGTCAGTTTTCTTTTGCTCCTTATTCCCAGGCAGGTGTTCAAATCCTACTGTATCCATATACTCATTGCAATGCTCAATACTTTGAAGGTTAATGGACCATGGAGAACGATCTGGCAAATGGGTGACACGGGAATGCAAGAGAGTAGAGGATGGCAGGGTTGGTGGGATTGCTATAGTGCAAGGGACAGGGAAACCATGGTGTTTCCACTATGAGTACTATTGACTTCCAGCCTCTTGTAGACTCAGAGTCCCCTGTGACTCACTGTGGGCCCTTTGTCAAGCCACTTAACTTCTCTGTGCTTCCCTTTCACGCTCATGAGTTTTGGATGATGCTGTTTACTAGTATATAAAAGGCTTTGGGATCCCCGCATGCTGTAAATTACTTGATATTAACAATAATTGCCTACAGATTTTTCCAAACCATTTACATAAAGAATCTTTGCAATATGAGGTTAAATTATAATATGCTAATAGTCAGTCAATGTTGAGCAGTATACTCCTGTACAATGAGCTGTCACATTCTTCCTGCTCAGAGCAGGAATGGGAAAGTACATTCCTTTTCATATTTCTGTGTTTTCTTGTTCAGGCTTACAACTGTCTTGGCATGAGAGAACTACTATCTTCTCAACGTAACATTTTCTCTACGCTGATGTTGTGGCACAATGAGTTGGAAACCGTGCATGTATCTCCCTTCCTGAAAAAGTGATGGACACTTTCCCATATAAGTTGTGTGTAGCTGTGGTGAGACGCTTCTGGAATTCTTGTGAACAAAGAAAGCTCTGTGCTGAAATGTAGCTTCAAGGAATGGTATTTAGCCTGAGGAAATTTGCAGGAATCTACCAAAGGGAGAGGTTGTCCTAACTAAATTTCAACCAAAAATAATGTAAATAAATCTAACTCATGTAGGATATATAAACCAGAGACAGTGGAAATTGACCAGACATGTAAGTGACCTGATCCAGGTTTCTGACCTGCTTTGAAAGGCATGTCGTAACAAAAGTGAGGTAGAGGTTGTTGGAAAGGTATTTTTGGCAAAATTTACAATTTCTCTCCTTTGGCCAAGAAATTAGTCAACCAACAGGACTTTATTAGAAAACTATCAAGTGTAAAAAAACTGAAGCATAAAAGAAGTGCAAATGACAGCCACTTACCTTGAGCAGCTTACAATTTAGTTGATGAAACAAGACAGTCACCTAGAACGGACACCCTAGTTAAATTGCCTTTTATGTTATAAAGCAGTAGATTTTACTAAGATGTGCATCTTGAATGAAGAGTAGGCTCAGTTGGAAGAGTCTGTTGCACAGCCTGAGTTTCCAGAAGGGGCAATATTATCCCCAGGTCTTCAGGGACTTTGTCTAGTTCATCACTATATCCCTAGCATCTAGAAGAGTTCCTGCCATGTAACAGATGAATAATAAATTTTTGTTGAATGAATGGATTAATGAATAGAAGAGAAAAGGAACATAAGAACATAGCAAATATGAATTGGGGTCTATATTCAGATGACAGTGATTCCCTCTTTCATCAGTCGGAATGGGTTAGGCTCTAAGCACAGAAAATCTAAAAACAGAGAAAACATATACCGCTTTTTTGTTTCATGAAGTCTAGGACAGTCCCATGCTATCAGCGACCCGGGTTATTTCGTGTTTCTGCTTGTCCATCCTTACTATGTAGTCTTTGTCCTCTGGCTGTCATCTCATGGTCACAAGATGGCAGTTGCAGTTATAAATATCACACCTGTGACATGAGCAGGGAAAAGGGGGAATGGGCAATAGAATGAGGGGGGAAAGGCTGAGCTGCAAAGGACTTTTTCTCCTAGGAGTCTATTTCTAACTGCAGGGGAGGCTGAGAACAAGTTTTTAGGATTTTAATCTCCAAAGTAGAGGAAGGTATGAAAGAAAGAGTTCGGGAAGGGATTGTGAGTCAGCCACTTTCAGCATCTGCAACACAGCTTTTCTGTGACTTGTTAATGGTCCATAGGATTGGAGGCTTGGAAGTCATATTCAAAGCACACAGGAGTCTACATTTTGAGCTGTCACTAGGTGATATAGACATGGCTAGCTGCCCTAAGCTTCCTAGGATTTTAGAATCAGAGGGAGCCAAGTGAATTCTCGAGGATTGCTGTAACTGCAGCATTTATGAGAGTTCCCAAGCTGCTGCTGGGTAATTCTGTAAAAGACTAGAAAAAAATGACAAAAAAAAGTTAAAAAATTTATACTCACTGCAACTCAAATGTACAGAGACTATACACACACACACACACACACACACACACACACATATACGTATATACACATACATATACATATACATATATATATATATATATATATATTCTTTGGTTTATAGAAATGATTTAATAATTATCCTAAATAAATCCCTCACTTTCAGAGTATCAAGAAGAAAAAGCTTGACCTTATAGCTGCTGTTAACCATGTCTCAATATCTTTTTTGGATGGTTTAAGCTTTTTTGAGTAAGTGGTGGTCATTTAGATTTTTTTTGAACTTTCTGTGTCCATGTGGTATCTGTGGATGTCCACATGTCTCTACTGGTGACCATTTGGGTTCCCTGCTCTCACATGGTCTCTGGAAACATCATTCTGGTACCCATTGTTCTAGCTTCCCATCCCTTCCTTTTGCTTCCAAATGCCAAATCCCACCCCACAAAATCTTCTTGTCCTGACCCAGATTCATGTGGGTCTTCTTTACATGTGCTCCTAAGTCTCCCCACTAGGCACAGGGACTTTCTGGGTCTCCCTCAAGCAGTTTCAAGTCTTTTAGTCCATTAGGAGTCAAGAATACTTCTCAGGCTCATCTATCCACCAAAGCTCTTCTTTGGCCACTGATATGAAATCCTTCAAACCTAATTTGGAGGTCTCTTCCCAGGTTCCTGCTCTCAATGCTCCTTTAAACCTATCTTATCTATGTCTTTACTCCAGTGGCCTAAGTCACTCACTCACACCCACCACCCCCACTCCTTTGCCCGACAGTAAAACTACATACTCTAGATCACCAGGCCTCCTTCAGGGTAGACTGATGGAAGCTAGTGGAATAGAAAAACCATGATCAGCTTAACCCAAACCTACCTTACAAGACTATTTTCTTAATGCAGGCTCAGAAAAATTATACTTTGAATGTCAAAAGCTGACTTTTTCTTACCTTTATTGAGCTATAATTTACATACAATTAAAAACACCCATTTAAAATATACATGTCAATAATATTTTCTACTCATTGCATTATATGTCTCAGTGGTAAATCAGTGGTATGTGAACATGGTTTGTATCTCCAAGAGTGCAGAGAAAGACCCTAGGGAAAAAGGTGGGGAGCTTCTGAGGAATTCAGAAAAGGTAGACTTGTTAGTAATACTCAGTGAAAGTAATAAACCTGGGAACTCCAGATTATCAATATGGGACTAGAGGTATTGCTTTAAAAGTGATCTTTATGGCTTCCTCTCAAGTCTTAATTCCTCTACTATCTCCAGATTGGTTTCCACAGCCTCAAGCGGGTCAAAGTCCTCCCCCACGCAGGTCTAGATCTCATCTTTCAAAACCCCTTTTCTTTAACTGAAAATCTCAATCCATAAATTAGCAGGCCGGGCTGATCTGATTATAACAATTTATATTAAGGTATAAAGGAGGCTGCTTGGGGTTACTCACAGTTTCAAAGATTGTTGATATCTGAGTTTTGAATCTAATTCGTAGAAAGTCCGTGAGAGGAAGTTAGCGGCCCGGGCCTTCTCACAAGCGATCCATGACTGTTTCAAGCCAGCATCTTCCTGTTTGGGGGATAGTCCTCTATGTTCTTGCTGCTTTACTTTGTCCATCTGGGAGCCAATGGGAGGTCGGTTTTGCAGCTTCTGTTTCATGTCTCTTCTTTATTCTTGCATCTATCCCTGCAAAGGAGTCATTTCATGAGTCAAACGTGTGAACCCTAAATACCTAAAACGGTGAATTCATACCCATGAATGCATAGAAGTCACCTGCAGTTACTGTAATAATAAGCATAATATCACAAAGGTCAACAGGATGGACTTTGATAGACTTAGGTTTGAATTCAACCCTGTAACTCCCATTTTTCGAGTCCTTAATTTGAGCTATATACTGCGTCAGAAACTTTGATATATGTTCTGTATTTCCCAGATTGCCATAAACCATGAGGGATAATTTTCTTCTAGCACCTAAATCACAATAATTTGAAACTTTATTCTATTTAACAGTTGAGAGAGCCAGTCTTTCTGGAAGTCCCCAGGAAACACTTAAAATCTATTCCCCAAAACCAATAACCAATTTTTCTCTGCAATCTTAGCCACTTGCTGGTTTTCCACCCTATCTCTAAGTTCCCATGAGCCCCTGCTCATGAGCAAGCTTGTTAGCTCCAGGGATCTGAAGGCTGGTTTCTCTGTATCACTTTACGTGTGGGCTCAGGAACACCGCTATGCCCCTTACAAGTAATAGCAGAGATTAAACTTTTAATTAAATTTAAGAAATGTCTAAGAAAATAGTCACCCATGTCTAGATGGGTACCTCACGGTCCTATTCATAGTCTCTGTGCAACAGGGGGGCTCACTGAAATGTTTATCCTCCCAGTAATCTGGGGACAGTTAACAAGAGGTCTACAGCCAGCCTGCAAAGATGGCCACCACCGATCCTGTCCATTCCCCTGTGTGCATGCCACCTCTCCAGCAAAAGGACGGATTATCTCCCCTCTCTTCGAACCTGGCCTGGTCTTGTAACTTGCAACGACCAATAGATTGTGGCAGAAGTGACAGTTCCCCAGTTCTTGGCTGAGACCTTAAGAGATCTGGTAGCTTCCACCTTTGTCCATCATAAGCCATTATCATATAAAGAATTCAAGTAGCTTTTAGGAGACAGAGGTGATAACAGGTAGTCAGGGGAAGAGGTTGGATTCTTAATGTCAAACGTCTGGCTAATGGTGGGATTGGGGTTGGGACTCAGATCTGTCAGATCCTGAGGCTTGTGCACTTAATCTTTCCTTTCTAGCTCTGTTTTAGGGCATAAATATTTAATTCCTTATAGGACTGAGTTTCCTCTTTTTACATAGTGGGATAGCCACAGATTCAGAGATTATTTTAAGAGTTAACAAAAATAATATTTCTAAAATATTCCACCACATACACATGCACACACACATGTGAAATGCCCAGAAAATTGAATGACTACTATACTGACATATGAAAAGCAGATATGCATTGACACCCAAACCAGGTCAGTTATTTTATTATAATTGCAAAGTGATACAGAACTTTATTGCAGCCAAGATGCATTACAAAAGATAGCTATTTTCTCATTAACAGTGTACGGTTTGCTGGTCTCCAAAGGTGCAGCAGTGGGCATATGTGTGTATAATGTTTGGATGCGTGAAGGTCATATTAGACCTTCTGGAAACACAGCAAGCTCTGAGTCCATACTTCATATACATAGGAGCTTTCTGCGTTAGTTAGCATACATCCTACCGGGCCATCTCACCTGGGCCAGGTGCAACTCCTCAATCTAGAAGTTATGCGATACATTGTCAATTGCAGTGTTCTCTAAAATTCAGGCATAAGCAAAGTCCCTGCTCAGAGTACACTCAGATACTGCAGTGAAGGACAGCCTATGCGTGGGACATCACTAAACTCAGGGCCATAATACTAAAAGCAAGAGCCACATTTCAAAATTTAGTTCATTTTTGAAAAAAGTAGATGGACCATATCTTGTATAATGAGATGCACCAGTGATTTCATTTTAAACAAAAACATACGCCAGGGGAAAACTGAAAACAAGGATTTACAACATTACATATAATTATAGAGTAGTGAGGCTGATAGACCTCATCCCAGCCTCACTCTCAATGACTCAGACATGTAGACTTAACTTGCCACACTGCTGAAAAGTCCTTCTTGCCTAGGCACTGTGTGTTTAAATATAGAAGGGTGTAAAACTGATTAAAGAACTAGATATCAAACCTTCTTACCAAGAAAACTGGGGTAAGTCGCTATATAAATAAAATAATGGTTATTTCAGAAAATGTGGAAAAAGTAGAAAAGAAAAAAGAAAGAAAGGCACCCAAAGTTCATAATTTTTAAGTAACTTCTACTCTTTTGCTCTATTATTCTCCAGTTGTTTTCATTAAATTTATTTATAAATATGTTACGTTTTTAAAATATATAAATTGGTACCTCTTTAATTTTTAGATAATATTTCTATGATTATTGGAGATTTAAATATCTTATGTGTTTATTAGCCAATTATATATTATCTTTTGCAAATTACCTAGTCCGGGCCTTTATGTAGTTTGGTGGGGTGGAGAGTGGGAAGTTTTATTTATTTCTTACTGGTTGGTAAGACCTATTTCTGTAAAAAAATAAATAAATAAACCTTTGTCTATCATTTATTGCAAATACTTTTCTCAGTTTGATGTTTGGCTTTCTTCTGGTTATTTTTAGTGGTAGAAATTTAATATTCTTATGTGTTCAAATCTTGGGGACTTGGAAAGAACCACAAATGTGAATGCGTAAGTAAATAAATCTTTCTAATCTGGACATTCCTAAAATAGTTTGGACCTGGGAATGCATATGTTTGTGTACGCAGGTGGCTGCTGGCTGGTCCTGGCCCAGGCTCACTCCACTGGCCTCTAACAGGGTGGCTAGGTTTAAAATACATTTGCTATAACCATTTTAAGAAAAGGTGCAGGCAGGTTAGGCACCCGGACCCAGTCAGAGAGCAAGTTGCTTAAAATAAAACGAGAAGACTTTTTAAGAGATGGAACATCTGTGATAAACTCATTTTCTGTGCGAGTACCAATGGAGATGCCTGTCTGGGTCGGCTGAGCTGCATTTCTATAGCAGTCGAAAATTCATTTCATTTCATTATCGGAACTATTCAAGCACCCCGGTTTGGATCAGGGAACAGCTTCTTAAACCTGCAGGAAGCTCATTTACCCCCGCTGAGGCCCCAGCTCTCTTTCTTATGAGAAGGTAGAGATAGTTTGCTTACAAATCCTGGTTTTATATATGTGTATATTCCCTGATCATATATATATACATATGATTTGTAGTAAAGGAACATGAATATTTCCCAGGATCCTCCATCTCTAACAACCTTGACATTATTTTTTTTCTATTTGATTTGGGCCCATTTCAAGGCTACTTTCCTAATCCTCTCATCTGTCAAAAATACTGCTCCCAGTGCATTAGTAAACAGAGAAGCACCTCTGAGGTGGAGTGCAGTGGAACAAAAAACAGGGCATCAATTCTCTCAACAGCCAGCAATAAGGCAAGTTGAGTATTTTTCAAACAACAAACACTGATTGAGAAAACTTTTAAAGAATCCCAGATGGCATTTACAGATTCAGAACTAAATTAACGGAGGGGAAAAAAATCCATATAATTTGAAGCCTTTACAATGAAAGCCGTTAAGACCTGTTCCTTGACTGCGACTCTCCTGGGCTCAAAAACCATAACTGCAAGCGAATTCTTGGAAGCTCCATGTCAGAAGGAACTGGAAGGCAGTAGGCGGCGAGAAGAGGCCGGCTAAGTGATGCTGAAATGTGAGAAGGTGGCATATGGTTGGCGAGTGGGGGCTAGATGATTAGGGGAGACTAAGATGCAGGTAAAGAAAGAAATGCAGCCAGTTAGAGCAATTTGGTGTCCAGAGAGTAGAGTGTCAAGGAGTAGGTGACAACCAAGACAGTCAACTAGTGTGTATGGCGTTTCCAGGAATGGAAGAGGAGGTGCTGCTGAGAAATCCAGGCAAGTTGGCTCCAGTCAGGGTGAAGGAGTTTGGAAAGTAACTTCACAGAGAGAAACTCTTTGTAGGCCTCCATCCCTTTGTCACTGCCGGGATAAGCTGATTAAATATTTCCAGTGGGAAAGACCAAATTGGGAAGTTGTAAGTGAAGTAAGAAGTGACAGGGTAGGAGTCAGGAGCCCAAGGTGTACTGGAAGAATTTTAGCCTTAAGCTACTTATATTTTAAAGGGTGTGTTGTGTTTATTTTGCACCCCTCCCAATCTATTTCTTTCTTCCAAGGGGTCCAACTATCATGTCACTGTGTACACAGTAGGAGCTATATTGTTTTATGTTGCTAAACTAGAGAGGTCTCAGGAAAATCCAGGAAATTGGCATTGTGGTTAAGACACTGGAACCACTTCTGGTCCAGGAAACCTGGGCTCTGCTCTGTGGGATAAATGATTGGGTTGTGGAGGGCAAAGACAAAAACAAAATGGCCGCAGATGCCCTTGGCTGGGCACTTACTGCAGACCACTAATTATGTGAAAGTTTTCACCTGCATTGCTACATTTGCAGAGATGCTTGCTATTTTTTTCATACTCACTTACAGAAGAAGAAAGTAAGTCTCAGTGTAAATAAGTAACATCCCCAGACCTCACATACAAGTGGTGGAAGTGGCTCACAGAATTCTCTGACTCTGAAGCACGATGCACTAGAAACTGTAGCACGTCTTCCTAGTTGGATAATATTTGTTACCTGTAGTGTCAGGCTCAGCCTGATTGATCCACTGCTGTTCTGAGAGTACAGGATGACATATCTTGTCAACACAGTTAGGATACTTTATTTGAATTCCCAACCTTCAACTGATTCACCCTTTGCCCGTTTGAAATTAGTAAAATGGCTACATTAACATTTCTCTTAATGCTCTTTTTTAAAGAGTACATTTTTAAGCACGGAAATAATGCATTTAAATGTGCTCTATAAAATGTGCATTTGTTTATAATAGACCAAGAAAATTGCAAACGCAAAAGTACAAATTGTTTTAGACACGAGCAATTTTTGTACTGATAGTACTTATAATGGCCCAAAATACACATTTTAGTGTATGTGTGCTGAGAAATGCATTTTTGAATGTTGACTTCTAATGTGGGCATATCAAAAAAAATTCTCATTAATTGCAAATATATCCTAGTTACTACCTGTTTCTTGAATTAGAATAATATCTACCTCATTTTAATGACTAATATAGAGCAATTCACACATGTGATTTATGAGTAGGAAGCAAGATGGAAAATAAATGTACAAAATGTTAAGTCTGTTATCTCAAAAGACAAACACCTTTATTTTATGTATTTGAACAATTGTGTTGTTGTTTGATCTGAAGAATAAAGGTGGAGACGGGAAGAAAAGAAAATAGAAAAGTGAAATGGCAGGAAGGAAACAGAAGTAGAATTAACGGTGGGGGTCGGGGAGGAATAACATTTATTTATCCACATGACAAATAAAAATGAATGATTTTTTGGCAGAAATGTTTCATTAAGGTAGAACTGTGTCTTTTTTACTCATTTATATTAGACTTAAATGCCAGGAAAATGTTATTATTTTGCCTACTCTCATTTATTAAAATCATTTTTAAAATGTACTTCCCAGACATCCATCTGTCATATCAGGAAATAAGCTAATTTTCTCTTTCTGTCTTTTTTTCAAATATGCTAAAAGAAATTAGATAAACTAATGTAATGTAATTTATTATATATTTCTCTACTGTGTTAGAATACATATGCTTATTAGAAAAACTTTGAGAAAAAGAAAATCAAAGGAGAAAAATCAGTATTCTCACTACCCCCCCACAAAAACAAATCTTAACATTCTAGTGAATTTCCTTCCTTCCAGTCTTTTTTCCCCGCTATAACTGCTTATGGGCTGAAACTAACATTTTTGCAAACTGTTAAACTATCTAGTGTTCAATAATTATTAGATACATCATTATTATTTTCTCCCAGATTGAAAAGAGGCAAAAAGAAAAAAAAAAAAGCTTCAGGAACCCTTAGTTCATGCATCATGTTCTGAGTCTGATAGAAATGATGTTTTAGTCTAAACTGAGTTAATTTCAACTTTGTATCCCTCACTGCTTTTGATGTATTTCACCATATGTGTGACAGAGCAGAGCTTTCATATACTGTTCCCAAGTCTCTCTCCCACGTGCATTGTAATGATGATGGAACCATGAAAGCAGCATCAACGAAGAAATCGCTCAGTTCACAATGTCATTGCAGAATAAATCTAATGAACTTACTGTCTCAGTAGGTAGATATTGGTTCCAAAATTGGAACATAATACATGGTAAGAATTTTCTTCCCTGGAGACCATAGCCAGTAATATGTCTGTTTGGATTCCATCGGCTTAATTTAAAGTGTAAGTTTCTCCCTGTACTACTTAGTCTTTTACCAAAGATTGATGAGAAAATGGTCTACATGGTCCAAATGAAGGGAGATGGTGATCATTCAGTGGGAAATCCAGGTTCTACAGGAGCAGACTTTGCCTCTGAATGTGCATCTCCATGCCTGACTCAAACTTTGTGTTTGTGCTGTGTGGCTGCTTGAATGAGGACTCAGGAGACCTCAGAAGTTGGCTCAGGCAGTAACTCAATAGCCTGCCTGTTATTCTATTGTCTCCAGTTGAAGCGTGAGAGAAGTTATTCTGATTTCGAGAATGGACATTTTCTATTAATTATAACTGATATAGTTTACAGACTTAAACATTACAGACTCAAATCCAGGAGGTATGCTTATTTAGATGTCAGCATTTGGTGTCTTCATACATGAGTGGCCAACCATGTGACAGAGGAAATGATGGGAGGTTTTGTCACTTTGGCAGCTTCATCACATAGAGTCTGTGATTTCTTCCTCAAGAGACTAGCTCTGGCCTTGTGTTTTATAGGCTTTTCTGTCTTGGGAAGGTGCCATTGCCTTGTTCTTCCATAGACTTTATAATCCAGCATGGAACATCATTATCTCTGTGTAGGCTGGATATTCTTGTGCGTCTTCGTATCTTTCCAAAGAGGTTGACATCTACTTCTAGATAATCAGAGAACTAGATTTTGCTGACTTTTCTATGTTTTAGCTTCTCTACCTTAGTTGTCTTATATTACTATATATACATATATAGATATTACTGATAAGTTGTTATTTTATTTTTAATTAAATTTATTGGGGTGACATTGGTTAATAAAATTACCTAGGCTTCAAGGGTACAATTCAATAATAAGTCATATGTATATTGCATTGCGTGTTCACCACCCAGTGTTAAGTCTCCTTCCGTTGCCATGTATTTGAGCCCCTTAATCCTTTTCTACCTCCCCGCTTTCCCTCTGTGTCTATGAGCTTTTGTTTTTCTTGTTCATTTGTTGCCTTCAGTTTTATATCCCACATATGAGTAAAATCACATGGTTCTTCACTTTTTCTGTCTGCAATGTTAATGTCAATGCGCACACATACGCTTTTAAGATTTATATACAACCTCACGAATTCATTTCCGTATTTTATTATTGCCCTGGGATACAGAGCCATTCAGGACGAAGATGGCATCCTTTGTTTGCCTTAGTTGATAATATAAAACTTCCTTTTGACTTGCTCTTCCTTATCCTTTTCCTTTTCCTTCAGTAGTCTCCTTCCTTTTGTCCTCAAAGCAACCGCTGTTGACACTTTGATGTTGTTCTACTTGCTATGCTTCTGCAGTGGTTACCACTACCATCGTGCTTGTTAATTTGTGAATCAGGGTAATTCTCAGACAGTCTCTTCCTCTGGTATTTCTCTAAATATTGCATTTCCTTAAGCTCTCGTAATCTTTCCTCATTCCTTGTAGTCTGCTTATGATCTGGATGATGGGATGGCAAACTTTTTCTGTAGAGGGCTAGATAGTAAATATTTTAGGCTTTGCTGGCTATGCAGTCTCTGCAGCAACTTCTCAACCCTGCCACTGTAGCACAAAAGCACCATAGATGATATTTAAATGATCAGGTGTAGCTATGGCCCAATAATATTTTATTTATAAAAAGAGGCATCAGACTGGAATTAGCCTGTGGATCACAGTTCGCTGACCTTGGTTACGGACTATCACCTGCCAGGTCAGACTTGCCATTATCCCATAATAGATCTGACGCATTAAGAATTTATAAATATTTACAGTTATGTTAATTATTAAATGTTAGGAAAAGATAATAATAATGTTTACTGAACACTTACTATATACTAGGCACTGTTTTAAGCATGGTACAAGAATTATCTCATTTAATTTGCTCAGTGGCTTTATGAAATAAATTCTAAGATTAGTCTGATTTTATAGATGAGGAAACTGAGGTACAAAGAGATTAGGTATCTTGCTCAGGATCACCTATGAAAAGGTATTCAAGTGGCCTACCTCCAGAGCCCACTCCAATAACTAACTACTGTTCAGTGTTGTCACCCAAACATAGGAACATGTAACTCCAGATGAGAGGACTTAACCCATGACACCATGGTCAAATGGCCATTCCAGTTTGTTTTAACATATCAGTAAAGAAATAACACCGCTGCCATTGAGGATCACACATTTCTCAATGATAATGAAGGTTAGATGTCACTATCTTAGAAACGACTACAAAGCATTTCAGCCAAGGGAACTTCTTTTCTTTTTCTTGCTGCCTTTTGATTATCCACAAGAAATGAAGGAGAGATTTAACTGTTAAATGAGAACATATTTATTATAGGAGTGCTGACATCATTGCTTAGTTCTCTATCTATATGATTCACATTGGCAGCAAAGCAGAAAACTTCGAGCTTTTGGAGTAAATTTTGGGCTGAAGTAGCACATCCTCAAGAATTTACATGACTGAAACCTGACTGGATGAGAGGCCAGGTATTCATATTTTCTCTTCTAATAGACCCCTTAACCTCTGTGATAAGTGAGCACACATTTTAAAAAAACCTTATTCTGTATAAGAAAGCTATATTAAAAAAAAAAAAAGCTTTCTTTTAAGTGAAATAGTCGAAAAGCAACTTGTGTATGGAAATGCCCTCAGAATTTTTGAGGGAATGTTTTTTCTGCAAAAGTAAATAAATGAATGAATGTTTTCTGAGCATCTATTGTATAAAAATATGTATTCGTTATTTAATATGTCACAGGCATTGTTAAATGGGGTCATGAATAAAATATCTATTATAAAATTAAAAACCCAACAATCTTTAAAAAATAACCTGATTGTAAGAAAAATGTACATTGCAGAAAATCTGAAGATTAAGGGAAAAAAAAGAGGAAAAAATGAAAACCTTCTTTAATTCTCCATTCAAAAAGAACTATGTTACCAATTTGAGGTGTTTCATATTTTCCTGTGCATACTCTATGAGTAGATCATTTTTGAAAAGTAGATCAAAAGATCTGTGTTTCCCTGTATGTACTCTATCTGTAGATCATTATTGGCATAATACAGAATATAGCTTTACATCTTCTTTTGCCACCATTCAACATTATAGAGTGAGCATTTTTCATATCATTAAATGACTTGCAAAAGTATCATTTAAATTGTACATTGTATTCTAATTTCTCACCAAGTAACGGGCTTTCCTTTTCCTCAAATTATCTGGGATCCTCATCAGAATGGTTTATTTAAGAAATGTGGAAAGTTTAGACCTTTCCATTGCAATGGTTAAAATTAAAATTTTGTGGGTTTAATTTTGGTTACCTGGAAAATTCACTTATGCAAAAACTTATAATGGTAAATAAATGAGCTGTTAATGAATGTACATCATATCTAGTCCGAAAACGTCTATCTACGTGACCAAGTAGAACTATTATTTCTTTAAATAGATGCAGATAAATAGAAGGTGTGGTATCAATAAAGCTGCATTTTTAACTGAAAACCCAAAGGACTATAGGCCTATAGATCAAACAAAAAGTCAATTGATTACTTGACAAAATCAATTAATATGAATGATTACTGTGATTTAGATATTCAAGAATTTTTTTAAATTGACATTTTAAATTTTATTACTCCCTTTCTCTTCAAAATACATATACACAACACACACACACATGCACACAAAAACACACTCATACTCCCGGATTAGTCAGTCAATTCTCTATTTTGCTATAGAGTGTAATCATGATTTAGTGACAGAAATTTTTCATATCTTATCATATCTAGCTTGTAGAATCATGTACATATGGTGAATTTTGGTGCAGAATTGTGACCAGGTTTTTTTTTCTAAAGCAGCAATCAAAACATTTTGATCTTTCATTTAATACAAGCAATAAAACCCCTTGCTTTACCTATTTTTTGTAACTTTGTAAAACATGTGATTTGAAGGGTGGAGTGGGGGTTGGTCTCACTGTATCGAAAACATCTTGAATCCTTCTGCCCTTTTTTCCCTCCTCCTCGAATGTTCTTCAACTTGGAATTCAGCTCAAAATCTGAGTCTAACTAAAATTCAATTTAGTTGTTAATCCCATAAGGGGATACAAATAGCTGCTACACATTCTGGCAGAGCCAAAAATGTACAAATTTTTACTTTTAATAATGTTTTCCCTGTCTCTAATTTCCTGTGTGAGAAAACATTCTCTTGGACAATTACCCCCGTAATAGCCTTGCCAGAATCAATTTCAACTTTAGCTATCTCAGAGAGTTCAGTAGCAGTCTGAGAGGTTTTTTTCCTACAATTTTTATTTTGTGGCACAGGAAAACTAAATTTCTTTTTTTTATTGCCTTCTGAAATGCTTTCACATATTGTTACATACATACAGGACATGCATGTATTAGCGTACTATATTAGAACAATATTCAGATCCTCTCCAACTTACAAATGGGTTAAGTTCTAAAACTCCTTTTATCTGTCATTTGAGGCATGTTACACATCGCCCTACAGAAAACAGTGGTAGCATTAAAGGGCAGATTCCAAGAAAAACAAAAAATAAATTTAAACCATATTGCATCAGCATAAAGCACTTTAAGCAACATTTTAATGGCACCTAGCCACCAGTGATAATAAGAAATTCATTCTGAATTTCAGTTACAGATACCAAGAACATATCTCTCTCCATTCAGTGATTTCTCTGCAGGGGACAGAAGGAATGACATGTGGGGTTAGGGCGGAATGGGTGACATAGGCATAAATAATAATCCCCATGCCAATATCTCGTTAACACTCTACAGCTTCAAAAAGAAACACATTTCTCCAGATAAATCACACCCCAGGGGGTCCAAACTGAGAGAAAAAAAAAAAAGATAGATTTATCCAGAAGAAATTGGAGCTCCAGTCTTCAATATATTCATTGGCTTGGTGTTTGTCTATCAGATTGTTTTTTTCACTGAGAAGAGGGTAAACTTTTTTTGAATAACTTAAAAATGTAATGAAATTCAACTTGCATAACATTGGGTGTTCAGAAACTCCTCTCGGATCACTGTTATATCTGTGAAAATTTCTTAAGCAGAGGTGACCAGCAAGCTGGCTGCAAGGAAGCAGGCAAAAATGTTACCACCGAGGGACTAAACTTCATGGCAAATAAGAAGCCAATCCATTTCCTGTACCCAGTTCAGGCATCACTCATCAATTGCTCCTTTGTTGCCTGCTGAGCCTCAAGGAAGTTTCAGAATCTTTTCCTACAATAGTGCCATATTCTTTTCATAAAGAAAATACATCAAAAATCAATCAATGTAATCTACTGTATTATCACATCAAACATGGATAACCACATGATCATAACAGGAGATGCAAAAAAAAATCATTAGATAAAATTAATTCATGATAAGAATTCTCAGCAGCCTAAAAATAGAAGAGAATAATAGGCTGTAGATTTTTCATAGGTGAGCACCCAGAACTCACTCAAGGCCAGGAATAGAACCTGTTCCCATTAGTCAGACTGAAAAACAAAACAAAACAAAACAAAACAAAACAAAACAAAACAAAACAAAAAAACCTTATGATTCACAGGGCATTGGATAATTGCAAACTTCCTCAAACTAACGATAAAGAGCATCTACAGATAATGATAAATGGCATGCTACAATGATAAAGGGCATACTACAAGTAATGTCATATTTAGCGATGCTTTTCCCCTAAGAGCAAGTAAAGGAAAAGGATGCCGGCTCTCACCACTTCATTTCAACGTTGTTTTGGAGGTTCCAGCCAGCACAATACAACACGAAACAGAAATAAAAGGCACCTAGATTTTAAAGAGAACTTTAGTTGCAGACAACATGATATCTACATAGAAAATCCTATAGAATTTATGAAACAAAAAAGCACTAGAACTAGTAAGTAGGTTTTGTAAACTGGCAGGATACAAAGTCAATATGAAAGTTAATTATATTTTGATATACTAGCAATAAAATATCAGAAATTGAAATGAAAGCTACACTACTATACATTTCTATGAGAAATTTTAAAAGACCTAAATAAGTGGGGAAATGTCATGTGCATTAATTGGAAGATTTAGTAATGTTAGGATAATAATTTAATCCTAAATTCATTTATAGATTCAGTGCAATCTCAATCAAAATCCCAATGTTTTCGGTAAGACATGACAAACTGATTTTGAAAAACACATGGAAGTATAAAGGTCTTATAATACTCAAAACAATTTTGAAAATGAATTGTAACTTTGGAGGACTAAAATCACCTGATTTCAAGACATTATAAAATGTCTTAAAAAAGAAAAGTGATATTGGTATGAAGATAGACAAACCGCTCAATGGAATAGGCTAGTGAGTCCCAAAATAGACCCGTACATACATGGACAACTAAATTTCAACAAGAGTGCAAAGCCAACTTACTAGTAAATGTAATCTTTTCAGTAAAAGTGTTGAAATATGTGGTTATCTGCATGCAAAAATAAATTAGAAAAATAACTTTGATTCATATCCACATTATATGTAAAAATTAACTCTAAATGAATCATAGACATAAATATAAAACCTAGATCTGTAAAATTACTAGAAAAAAATCCTAGGAGGAAAGCTTTGTAACTTTGGGCTAAGTAGGCAAATTCTTTTAGCGATAAGGACAAAAACACAATCCTTAAGAGAACAAACTGATAAATTGGACTTCATCAAACTTAAAATCTTCTGCTCTTGGAAAGACATTGTTAAGAGAATGAAAATCAAACTACAGATCATGGTAAAATATTTGTACATAATGTATTTGATAAAGCATTGTATTCAGACTATATAAAGAACCCTTAAAATTAATTATAGAACATAAAAATATCCAATTTAAAAATGGGCAAAAAATTTGAACACATATTTTACCAGAGAAAATATATGAATGGCAAATAAACTAAGAAAAAAAGATGCTCAACATCATGAGTCATTAGGGAAATGCAAATTGGAACGATAATGAGCTCCCACTACACATCAAATAGAGTGGCTATAAAGTAGAAGTCTCACATACCAAGTGTTGACAAGGATGGGGAGAAACTGGAAGTAAACTGCTTGTAGGAATATAAAGTTGTGCAACTATTCTGCAAACTGTTTGGCAGCTTCTTGTAAAGTTAAACATACACCATATGATTCAGCCATTGCAATCCTAGGTATTTACCTAAAAGAAATTAAAATGAATATCCATCCAAAGGCTTGTACATAAATGTACGTAGAGTCTTTATTTATCATAGCCAAATACTGGAAACAACCCAAGCTTCCATCAGCAGGTCAATGGATAAACAAACTGTGAAGTATCTATACAATGGAAAGTTAGTTAGTAACCACCCCCCGCCCCTGCCAAATGAACTACATAATGAATATAAAAAATTTTGTTTAATGACTTTGCTGAGTGAAAGAAACAAAGCAAAAAGAGTATATACTGTATGAATTCATTTACATACATTTTTAGAACATGCGAACTAATTTAGAGTGACAGAAAGCAGATCCATGGTTGACTGGGAGGCATGCAACAGGAATGATAGGAAGAGATGACAAAAAGGTATAAGGAAATGTTGGTGTTTCACAGGTGTAGTCATATGTTAAAATGTATCAAATTGTATACTTTAAATATTTACAGTTTATTGTACGTTGTTATACTTTCATAAAACTGTTAAGATAATTTTAAAAAATCCAAATAATCAGCATTACAGACTCATTCAAGCCTTTGGAGAGGAAGCCAACAGGATGCATAGCTCAGTTTCATGCAAGGAAGGAAGGAGTAATAGTGTTCAAGAAAGGTTTCTAAATACATAGGAGGTTAAGGAAGGACTATTTTATGTCTGTCTAACCCAGCTAGTTTTATCAAACTATACTGATCATTATTTAAAAGTTAAAATAGACTATTGGCAATAGCGGAGAAAAAGACAAATGTTGAATGATCTGTATGGGCTTTCTCCACTTCTGCAATCAAGACTGAAAACTCTGAAGTTCCAGGCATCTTTGGCTCAAGAATAGATGTGACTGGTGATGTAGAGCCCTCTTGGACTATTCAAGGCTCCCAGCTGGGAAAAAAAAAAAAAAGATATCTCTCATTTTGGATCTTGAAAGAGAAACACAAGACTCTCACTTCTAGACCAAAACTCAGACTGTTTTAATGGTCCCATTTCTCTCTCTGGTCCATCCAACCCAGGTTCCTTCTTACCCACGTTAAGGGCTTATCTCATCAGCTGAGCCACTTGTAATAAAGCTATTGGTTGTCATTCCTTAACCTGCATTGAGAGAGAGAATTTAATCAGTGTGTAGGCTCCCACCATTGCTGTTCAAGTCTTGCTGACCAGCACAGAGTGATAGCTGATTCACATTCTAAATAAAATAAAAAATCTATATACAAACTGGAGGGTTATGCCTTTTACTACTTCTACTTCTTAAGGTGAGAAAAATCCTAAGTGAAACAATGTACTATAAAACAAAGTCCCTAGAAAGAGCTCCACCCATTCTCCTTTCGTCACCAATCAAGGGCAGATCAAAAACAAACACAATTTTAAGGAGTCTTCTAAACACTAACTGGCTGTATGAGCTTAGGCACGTCACAAACTTGTCAGTCCTTGATTTTGCCAGCTGTAGAAATGAAAAGATTATACAAAATGATCTCAAAGGTCTCATTCAATTCTATGCAGACACATATGTTCTCAGGCCTTAGTGGGTTTGCAATCTGGTGGAAGCGGAAGACTAACCATCCTGAAAAAAAGAGCAAGCCTTACTAGAAAAAATACAATTAAATGTTCAATTATGTGGTACAGATACTGAATGTTCTAAGAATTTGGTGCACAGCAATTTCAGAGGTTGAAGAAACAAGTCAAGGCTTCATGGAGAAGTGGTGGTTTCATCTGCGTCTTGGACATGACTTATTAACATTGCAATCCCAAAATCCACTGGGGACAGTGGGTAATTTTCAGGGCAGGAACTGTGTCTTCCTAATTGTTGTACTTTCTCTCCCTAGAGCTCCCGGTGTACACCATTGGATTTAGCTCCAAATCCAGTCAATCTTGTCCTGTTTACTGTGGACTCATGCATGCTAGTCCAACCACATTAAAAGCTCTTTGAGAACCAGGCTCCTGTTCTATATTTTTGTATCCAGATTTATCAATTCTGTGTTTCAACACCAGAATAAATTCTACTCTTTCTGAGAGCCCTTTCCAGACTCTTTTCATAGAATCTCTTTAATAATAGGTTATTAAAGAGAGGAGAGGATGGTGGTGGCGGATGCTTGCGTGGTACATATATACCACAAAAAGGTACACATATAATACACATGTACCACCCATTGTGATTATGGGCCGACTGCAAGAATCAGAGCCTCAAGTTTTCTGATAGTTTCGTTTTATCTGCTTTTAGTTCTGCTGCCTTCTACTCTGCTAGTACAATCCTTTCACAACTCTTTATGATTTTCGGTGCCCCGTGCTGAGATCCTCAGAAAATTGTAGTTTAGTGACAAGTATGTCTGCATCCCTCCCCCAGCCTCCAGTATGAAGCTGGACATAGATTGATACTTTATAAAACACCAGTTTATCTGTTTATTTCTCCCTTAAATTTAACTTTCCTTGAGTAATTGAAATGCTCTTTGCCTTATTAAATTACTGTAGCAATTGGCTGAGACCACCGTCCCCAGCGAACCTAGACCTGCCTGAACAGTGCAGAAATTGGGGACGCGATGTCTTAGGGGACTTGAGCATGGAGCTTGATTGTGGCTTATGATTAGGCTCTGTGCAGAGTAGGAAGGATAGAGTAGATTTTATTAATGACCCCAAATATTATTCATCCCTTCTTCAGCTGTGCTCTTTGTCATGTGATTTTGCAGTTTTAGCAAAGAGGTGATTTTTATTTCCCCTCTCCTTGACTTATATTTGCTTTGGCCAATTGAATACAGCAGAAGTAACAGCATGCAAGTGCCATATCTAGGCCTCAGGAGGCCGGGCACATTCCTTCTTTCTCCACTCTTGCTCTTCTGCCATGACCATGAGAACATGCCCAGGTGAGCCTGCTGGAAGCTGAGATGTAGGAACAGAGCTGAGCTACCCCATCATCCCAGCCAAGGTCAAACTAAACACAAGATCCCAAGTGTGTGTGTAAATCCAGCCAGGGTCAACTGAGCCCGGCTCATGTCAACTGAACCCTGCAAACATGTGAGCCCCCCAAATTCTCATTGTTGCACATCATTGGGGTGTGGAGGTTGTATGTTCTACTGTATTCTTGTGGTGATAACTAACCAATACAGAGGGCTTTGCAGCAGCCATGGAAAGTGAGACTGGTGTTCAGCTGCGGCTCTGGTAGGCGCCCCTGAGCCACCAGTGCTGACGGAGTTGTCTGACTTCATATTCCTCACACTCGTGGTCCTCTCTATCTTATTTGGAAGCAGAGTTGGCCCCTTTTGGACTGATAAAGTTTGAGAGGTTCTAGGGCACAAGAGTCCTCAAGGTGGAGATACTGTACTTCCTGCTGAAAATGGGTTGTCTTCTTAAGGCCTGAGTGATTAATTAGAAAAAAAAATAAAAGAGATATGGGCGTATTTTGTAAGCAAGCCATGCCAGTTACACTATATTTTCAGGTAACTTGGGGAAAATAAAACAAAACCAAAACAACTAAACATAGTACAATTTCTGTTCTAGATATGGTGAGGTTTGGATCTATTAAAATGTCTTGAATAGATAGACTGATCTACTCATTCATGTAACAAATACTTAGCAACTACTATACGCCAGACATACTTTTGGTTACCGGAACTACATCAGTGAACAAAACACCGAACTTCCTCTACTTGAGGACTTACTGTTCTAGTAGAGGGAGAGATATAATAATCAATAAACATAATAAGTAAATCATATAATACTCTGGAAGGTGATACACGTCACTGGTAAGAGAAAAATATAGAGTGGGATACGGGGCACAGGGGAGGGTCGGAGGCAGTTACGATTTAAAGGCCACTCTTAAGCAAAGACCTAGATGGGAGAATTAAGTGAGGTGTGTGGAGATCAGAAGAAGGGGATCCAGGCAAAGGCCCTGACGTGGGATCTTGCCCCATGCTTAAAAAATAGCAAGAGGTCAGTGAAGCTGAAGTAGGAGCTGGAAGGCAGAAGGTGGAGGAAAAATAAAAAAATCAGAGCGGCAACATTTCTGAAGTCTTGCAGCCAGTATGAGAATTTTGCTTTGTACTTAGTTAAAGGCAGCCCCGGGAGGGGTGAGCAAAGAGACGTCATAGCCTGTCTCTGCTGTCTGCTGGGGGAGGCTGACTGCCTTGGTGAATGGGGGACACCAGTTCAGAGGCCACTGCAGAAATTCAAGTGACTTGTGGGGACTTGGTCACAATGTTGACCGAGAATATGATGAGAAAGGGGTGGATTCTTGGTATATACTAAAGTTACAGACAAAAGGATCTGTCGATGGATGGGATGTAGGGCATGAGAGAAACAGAGGAGTCCAGGATGACTGCAAAGGCTTTGGGCTTGAGAAACTAGAAAATGGGGCTGCCTCTAACTGAGATGGGGAAACTGAGACAAAAGGGTTTAGAGGAAAGACTAAAAGTTCTGTTTTAGATATGTTGAGGTCGAGCTGTCTGCTAGGCATTCATGTACAGATATCCTTTATTATGTAACACCGTGCTAGGATCTAACTTTTTGGATTCAGTGGGAAAATGAAATTCTTTAGGATCTAGCTTTTGGGATTCAGTGGGAAAACTAAATTCTTTTAAAAACATACACACAAACACGGAAATCAATAGGTTTTTTTTATTTTCTAGTTTGTCATTTAAATTTCATCTCCATTTTATTGACCTAAATCTTTGCATACATGATTTCATTACTCCTCATCATGATACATCCAGTTATTTCCAAATAATGAATTGTGGTTGGTGACATAAATTACCTGTCAATATCGCAAAATCTCTCAAAGCATCCTCTACATCATTTCAAGTGCAAAGCAACAAGAGAGTTGAGGAAACCAATGTACTGTTAAATTGTATATTTAGGGGTTTAATTTTAGATATATTTAAATTTATTTTATTCATTCAACAAACATTTATTGAGTAAATACTGTGAGTCTGGCATTGTGCTAGATATCAGAGTGTCCGGAGATTTAAAACAAACTCATAAACTGTTTTGTTTGTTTGTTTGGATTTAGGAGCTTGTACGAGGCAGTGGTGGAGATGCTGGAGGCTGTGAGGAGTCTGTGAACAGATGAAAATAATCATAATATATAAGCAAGTGCTGTAGAGAAAGATTTGAACGAATTGTTGGGGGAGCACTGGAGGGGAGTTCTATGTCCCTTTCTTTCCTTTATTCCACATGCAAGTCCTTCTCCAGTTTTGCGGTTAAATCCTTGATTTTACTAGTTCTTAGATTCCAGCCTTCCTCCTTCTTTCTACCCCAGCCTGAGGTGCTGGTTGGACTCAAAAACAACACGCAGAAATGGGTTCATTAGATGAAATATTCACAGCTTCCGGGGTACCCTCCCAGATAACAGTGTTGAACCCTAGAAGAGTGACAACTCGAGGTTGAATTCTGGCATGGGCGATGGCCGTGTGGGAGTGAGCAGCTCAGATTCCACCGAGTGTGGCTGCCTTCCTTCTAGCACTGCTCGGGGTCCTCCTGCTTTCTTTGCTGGAAGCCTAGAGCTACTCCAAGCATCTTATACATTCCATAAGGAACATGAAATCAACCCCCCAAATGCCATGTTTTATCAAATGAGGTCCAGTCCCGATCTTTTTACATGATAAACGGAGGGAGTTACATCTGTGTGGATGGGACCAGGGCTCTGCAGGCAAACCTCAGCTCTGCAGCTTTACACCAAGTGCCTTGGGTGAGTTTCTTATTGTCCTGTGCCTTGGTTTCTGGAAGTGTAAAAAGGGGTTATTTCATTATAGGGTTGCTCTGATAATCCAGGTAAAGCTTGACACGAAGTAGGTGCTCACTTAACTTGAGACATTTTTTATCTTCTGATTTTGATCCTCGATTTTATGACTCAAATTTGGATGAGTCTTGAGCCTAAGTTGTTCATGTGAAAAAAATGAGATGTGTAGGATGGCGTCCAAGTTCCCCACAAGCCCTACATTTTACCATCCTGGGTACATAGTATTCTCCGTCAGGAAGCAGGTTGTCTAGAAGTTTTACAAAATGACCACTAGGTGGCAACATGTTGTCATATTTACTGTCCTCGCTGTCTAAATTTGTAGCAGGAATCCCGAGAGACCACATTCACCTTCTCGGATAATTAAAATTTTAACACAAACAAAAATGGCTGGCTAGTTATTATTTGAAAAAAAAAAGTTACAATTAATGGCTTCTTGTTTTAAAAATAACATTTTTATTCACACATTTGAATCAGTTATCCTTGCATCACAAGAGGAACACAATATTAACTATTACATTCTACAATTGATCTATTTCCTATTCTTGGGCTCTTATGTACTTTATTTTTAAATGTTCAGGTTTAAGTTGTTGCTTGCCTGACAAAGGATGAAGAATTTAGGAAATGTTCATCTCCATGATTTAAAAAATTTCATTAGATGCCTTCTGTTCATTTGTCGTGATATTAATAATTTAGGAAGACAAAGATAAAAATATGTTTTCTTCTTAGGAATTTCATAATTTTAGATCAAAGAACTGACAAAGACAAAAAAAAGTCAGGAATAGCATATTACTTGTGTGACAAATAAAGGGTGGACTTTTTCACAAATATCAAAATCATCTCTCTAAAATTAACTTCTATTTTACCTTCTTTTGCTATTCTTTTGTAGTGCATTTATTTGGGGAGGCCTAGGAAAAAAGTAAAGGAAAAATAAGTTGATGAATCTGGGAAGTAGCTATCAATGAAAGAGTAAGGAGTGAACAGAAACGAGAATTTTTGGATGAGGGAGAAAATGTTCCTTGTGATGTGAATTAGCATGAAAAACTCCATCCTGAAGAATGGCTTTGGTTTATATGTGAAACACAATTATATAATGAAACCATTATGAGGCAATTTAGGAAATATTTGTATGATGAAATTTTACGTTACTCTATTTAATATACATTTGACTACATTATTGAGAGTGCCCTGACAATAAGTAAGTTGCTTACTTACATTTACTGTGAAGCATTAAACAGATGGAGGAATAGTTGATATGAACAAATGAAGTATCAGAACAAGCTTTGCTTCTTAAATCTCACTGACTAGAATAAAACAATATATTCTAATCCATACACATACGAAAACTTTACTTTTTAGTTGAAACATTCATTAGCGATCCAAGTATTGCCTGGAAGTTAACCTCTGGACTATTGCAAAATTAGCATTCTCCAACTCATATTTTAAAGCAAACTTTTAAAATTATTTTTGCTGTTGTTAGTGATGGCACTGAGATCCGTGGTGGAAAAGAAGGTCTATTGATCACAGTATGTATTATTGAGGAAGGGTCGTCTAGCATGACTTCAAGGCTTATATTGAAAGTCATTCTCTGGAAAGATATAAATATTTACAAATGGTGTATAGTAGGGTTTTATCTCTTTGTTTTGCAAAGAATACAGTTAGTACATGACTGGTTTAGAGCTATTTAAAGCAAATTGCGGAGAGCTGGGAATGTAGCCTTAGCCAGGACAAAACATATCACTGTTCACTAAACAAATATTTATTGACTTCCTGATACAGGCCTTAGGAATCCACTGTTGATCCAAGTAGACAGTCTCTGCCCTTGCAATTGCTCATAGATTCTAATAGGAAAGCAGATGATAGGTAAACAATTATGTCATTACGATGGGGAAAGCAGGCTAGTGGAAATTTGAAACACAAGAAAAAGTTTACCCAGAATACACATTGAAATTTAAGTCTGCTAAATAAATGACTTGTACATGTAAAACAAACAAAGAAACAAACAAAAAAACCACCCATGTTTAACTAATGTAATTTATGAATGACCTTTCAGATCAGTAGCAAACATGTTGTACTACCAATCTGTTGATCCTTCGAGCAGGCACACAATCTACGAAAGAAACTATCTGATCCCCATCTAACTCACTGAATTTGACCTCTGATGTCCATGCCATGGATGAAATCTATGAGTACTGTTCATCCCTCTGGATCCTGGAAGAAGGTAAGGGAACTCTCTAGAACACCCAGACACTTCCACTCACTCTAGTGAGTTGTATGCTTATTAATGTAAACATATTACATTATTTTTCCAAACCTGTTTATGCCAGTTCTATACATTTTCGTTTTATAATTTATCCAAACATTATATACACTGCTATAGTACAAAAATGAATAGTTGTTTTTATCTAAAATCAGCTGAATGCTTTGAAAAGACTCAAAGGTGTGTTGCTAAAATAGTTTTGCTCTCAAAATAGGTGTAGGTAAGAAACTAATGGATTAGGATAAATAGTAAAATCCAGAAGAGTCCTACACTTAGATTACTTCACAAGTAGAAGTCCTTGATTTTTGTTAAAAGAACTGAATTTGGACATTTTGGGCCATGCCTATGTGGGTGTATTTATTTAGTATCAAAATACCCCAAGATGATTGATTCATCGGAGGTCAGCTACTTACCCAGACTCGGGCCCTGCCGCAAGACACTGATGAATAAATGTACACTTATATTTTAGTTAAAGTAAAATGTTTAAAGTATTTACCTACCATTTTTTTTATGATTCTATCATTTTAACAAACTTTTTGGATCCCACTGCAATTTTTTTTGCACCAAAAATTCTTTAAAGAGTAGTCAAACATCCCCTGCTTCCATTTCTTTACCCTTTTTACTCCTTAACCCCTTGACTCAAGACTCCAGCAATCTCAGATCATTCCCCTGGCAACTTAGTCTCACATATCATTCATTCCTTTCCATTCCCTGTTCAGTCCAAGTTCAGGCCCTTACATTTTGCACAAGCCTCCCAGGTAGCCCACTGCCTCCGGTCTGCCATAGGCATTGATTCCAGATTAATCTGTATAAAGTACAGTTCTGTTCAGGTGGCTCGAGCCTTACTTGAAAGGTCTATGGAGTCTGGCAGGAGTAGGTTTGACAAAGGAGGGTGGGCAAGAGAGTGGAGGATGGGGAGGAGGAAGCATGGAGGGACTCCAGAGCCAAGTTGAATGAACCATATAGACCAAATCAGTGGACAAATCAGAACTGTGGTCAAGAAAGAGCCAAGAAAATTTTTCCACATCTGAAGACTAAGAAAAGAATGAAATTGGAGGGAAAACCATAAAGAGAAATTGTATCGAAGGAGAGGAATATAGTATTGAATGTGGTGAGAGTAACAAGTAGGCCTTGAATAGCAAGAAGGAGGGCTGGGGTTGGCTTTCCCTGAGCTGTGTGGTCTGTGGTTTGGGATTGGGATTGAGTTTAAGAGCTGTGGTGCCTTTCCAGTCTTTTACCTTCCTTTGGGAGTTCCCTGAAAAACTATCTGTCCCCACTGCATGCACACTTGATGGGACTGTTGACCAAGATGCTCTTTCTATCATTGGCCAAGTGATGAACAGTTGACACATTTGGACCAATAAGATTCTCTCTTGGACATTTGAATCTTGGGTGGAGAGACCAAAACTGTTGGAGTGGACTCACTCTAACATTAGTGCCTTGGAGAGTCTTCCACTGGGCCTGCTCCTGGATCCCTAGTCTAATGAAGCTATCTGGTTTCTCTTCTTCCTGAAACCTGGTTGTTCAGCTTTTCCTTTGATTCTGTGACCTCTTCCCAATTAATGAATCCAATTAATTCTGTTCGGGGCACAGTTTCTGTTGCTACCTGAGAGTGTTGACTGATTTCCCAGCTTAAACAGTAATCATGCCCCAAGACTAAGGGGCTTTTCTACCCAAACATTTAGTGATTCCCTATGATCTGGAAAATTAAGTCCATGTTCTTCACTAGGGAATTCAAGTCTCTTAAAATACAATGGCAATCTATTTCTTGAGTATTATTTCCTACTGTTTCCCTACTTATATCTAACTCGCTAGTCAATAAGTTACCATCTGGGATAAATCATGATAGTAAAGGCTGAGAGTGGATCACACCTCCTGGTGTCCGTGCCTTTGTGGAGTCCCTTCTGTATTGACTCTGGACTCAGCTGTGTGACTGGCTTTGGCCAAGGGGACATTAGTAAATATGACAGAAGCAGAGGCTTAAAGAGTGCTTGTACACCAGTGCTTCTTAAAACATGGCTGCCCCCATGTGATGAAATCTGGTCTAGTCTATTTATGGGTGAAAGAGCATGCCTATTGTGAGAGTGGCCCAGCTGTCTCAGCTCCCAGCAAGTCTCCAGCTGAAGCCTCATGAGCAATCAAACCAAAGAATCAAGATGTGAAAACTGATAAATGATTGTTCTTTGAAACTACTAAACATTAGGGTAGTTTGTTACATAGCAATAGATAACTGAGACAGAAATTGTTTTCCTCTCCTTAATCAGAGCTGTAAGTTCATTAGATACATTTTTTATCTTCCAAGTTGTCTTCCAGACACCAGTTTGCCCACCTGTTCATGGGTCTGGGTGAGCATCCTTCCAGCTTCCCACAACAGTGTCCTCATGGCTCTTCCAGCCTCCTTCAAGTTTCCTTGCTGCTCCTCTAGCCTCGGCCTCCTGTCTGGTCATAAAGTCAAGGCCACGTGTTTTCATTTTTTTGTTATGGCAGCACCTGTATAACCAATTTCCATCTCCTGAAAAATATTGCCATCATGTTTTTAATGCAACACAACATTTTTAAAAGATGACTCTACATGCCACCCCTTCCAAGAACCTTTACTCGTGTACCATATGGGGTTTCTCCCTTTTTTGATTTTCCACTAATGATTTGCATCATATTCTTTCCCACCTTGCCGTTATCTTCTTGCCTCCAGTGTGGCATTTTACCAAACGTTAGAGCACTCATCTCTGTGATCCCTATCCTTTACTACTCAAAAGCTGGTCACCAGACCAGAAGTAATGACATCATTTGAGAGTTGATTAAAAATACCAAATGTCAGGTCCTACCCCAGAAATACTGAATCATGATCTATATTTTACTAAGACCTCCAGATGATTCAAATGTGTATTATAGTTTGAAAAGCATTACTTTGATGCAGTAATATGCAGCTGGATATTGGAATAGTTTGCAGACTTAAAAAAAAAAATCCCAATGCCTAAGTACCACACCTAATGAATTAAATTAATTTACAGTCTGAGTTGAGGTCCACAGTTCTAACATAGAATTGGTAGATTTAGCAAATAAAAATACAGAACGCCCAGTTAAATTAGAATTTCGACAGTAAAAACTTTTTAGTATTTCTCAAATATTGCATGGATCATACTTATATTAAGCAATTCTTTGCTGTTGCTCTGAAACTCTAATTTAACTGAGCATCCTAGATTTTATCTAGCAGCCTACTCTCATGTTTAGTCTGGGGCAGTGAGTGGTTTTCAAACATTACTGTGCAACAGAATCATTTGGAGGGATTTATCCCCATGGAGTCATAGGCCCCCACCCCGACAGTTCCACAGTGGAGCTGGGGTGAGGCGCAAGAATTTATATTTTTGACAGGTTTTCTAGGTAAATTTGTTGATCTGGGAACCACTTGAGAGAACCGTTGGTGTAGCATTAGGTTAGTCTAAATGGATGACTTAAATGTATACAAATCAGTGATTGGAATAAAATTTCCAAGTAGATACCACGGCTATCTTCATCAGCAATAGTGAATGTGGAAAAAAAAAATTGTAGTGGAGATGAGGATCATGTAAGGGTCAGGTACATTGGTAAGAAAATAAGTTCTTCATTGGACATAGGGAGCTTCAGGTGCTCACAGGGACCCTGTGTGTACCCCTCCCTCTAGGGGCCATCAAGAAGCTTGGTTTAGCTCAAAGAATAAGGCTCTAAACCAGACCTGTTCTGTGGTAACACGAATGAGCCACAGATATAATTTTAAAAATTTTAGGATATTTGAAGCAGCACATGAATTAATTTTAATAATAGATTTTAACTCAACATATACAAAATCTCATCATTTTCATTTCTAATCATTACAAACAACTGCCCATAAGATCATTTACATTCTTTTTTTCATACTAGGTCTTGGAAATCTGGTGTATATTTTACGTTCATATCATATCTCAGTTCAGACTAGCCATAAGCACTCAGTAGCCATGTGTGGTTAGCGGCTGCCTTATTGAAAGGTGCTGCTTGAAACTAATACCTGATTTTAACTTGAGAACACAGCCGAACCTTGGACTGATCACCTGGTCCAAGCACTTCACTCTTCTTTGACCAAAGGCTTGGGTTAGTTCGCAGGCCAGTTACGCCTTATGATTTTTTCTTTTTTCAAATTCCTAGCCCTGCCCTTTGCCTTCCCTCTCCTGGGCCCTTGCTCAAGAGGAAACCCCATGAACGGAAATCTCAGTGCCAAAAATAATGAACCAGGCTTGTTGCACATCCAGTGTACAGAGAGTGGCTGAAAAGTTGCATGAGTGCATTGAATCTTTGTTTTGGACCGGTTTTTCCATCACCCAGGAGACTTAAGCAGAGTCTCAGTCCAAGAAGCCCTGCTGAGGGCCTGTTTAATCTAGTTATAAAATCATAACATTTCCCTAAGCTAGCTTCAATCCTGTACCTTTCATTTTCAAGGAAACTGGCTTCATATAAGTAACATAAGCAAAGGAGAAGAAAAGTCACAGCAATCAGCCAAAAGCCTTAAGTTCCTTCATAGAAAATAAACAGGGTGCTGCACTTGAAACCATCGTTTATATTTTTCTCATGTGGCATATTTATCCCATATTTGAAACTCTTTTAGTTGTTGAGGTGTCAGAATCTAGTAATTTTGCAGTTAAAAGTCAAAATTTAATTATTTATCAATCATATCACCCTATGAAACACAAAAAAATAGGCACAGATGTTCTGCATATTAGTTCTATTTTTGTAGCCTAGGAATATTCAGATATGTTTCGGCTGTAGGACAGAGGCTTCGAGAGGTCTGGACCTGACCTTGGCTACTTCAATGGCAAGTGGGGCTTCCTAAAACCATCTGAACTTATGTTTAAGGTCCTGAGACTTGGGTTAAATTTAACTTAGATCATTAACTAGATGAATTTTCGGCTAGGATTTCAGCTGTAAACAATCTGCCAAGGTGATTGGCAGCCTCTCATTATAGAGGCGTAGTGATTAATTAACGCAGAGCTTAATTAATTTTGTAAGGCAAGGAACAGTATTTCTTTGCAGTGAAAATCAATATTTGAATACTTGGAGCCCCTTTCTCAGAGTTAATTTCACTCAGATATTGAGCTCACTTTAAATTCACAGTTCTTAGTAAATGTTATCTGCTTCCAACTATGAAGAAGTAATTGGGAATATTTATGATAGTCTACCTGAAGTTATTTTTAGAAGACTGTGAAGTGTAAATAAATATATTCTTTTATTCTTGCTTCAATTTCCAAAGCATATTTCTATCATTGTACTCATCAGGGTGTTAAACTACATTGTTAAAAGCAAAGATGTACATAGAAACTGTGGGAAAATACCACACACACCCCCGCCCATGCTTTTGGTAGGAATTATCTCAACGTTGTGCTCAATGCACATTTAAATCACTTGCCATTTTCTGAGCCTAGAGTATATTTCCTTAAATATTGGAGTAGTCTTAGGGGCTCCCCAGAAAGGAGTTCCTTCCCTAGGCAGGTGACTTAGCAGTAATCTCTATTTTGTAAATAAACCAAGAATGGGAGATTTCCTTCATCCTAGAAAAGTAATTTACCAGGAGGGTTCGAAGAGAACTCAGAGGTTAAAAACCAAAAGAGCTAGGTTTCTCCCTCTGCCTGGGAAAGAGACGTGACACCCACAAAGAAGCTTGAGATGAAGACCGAGCTACATGGCGGTCACTTGGACCATCTGAAGACCGGGCTCAGGACAACAAATGAAGATGCTCGCTTCTCTGAGGAAGATAGAGGTGAATGTGGCTTTGACCAGCGTGCAGCACAGAGACACAGAGAGATAGGACAAGGTGGGAGGTGGGCCTCATGAGAAGAGGCACTCTAGGACAGTAAATGGGCAAGAACTCACTCCAAGACCAGAAGCCCAGGGAGGACTCGGAGGCGTTTTCTTTTTCCCCTCTGCTAAACCAAGAGCTAGAGCACAGTTTGAGGGGCAAAGTAAAGAAAGCAGAAAGGAAATGATTCTGTTCTGGAAAGGCTAGGGGACCATGGCAAGCAATGGTCGGGGGCCAGTTTCGAGGATGGACTGAGCATCTTGCTGCACCAAGAACCCATGACATGGGTCTTTGCAGGAGACTGTATTTTACTTTAGCTTGCAGAACAATTCTTTCTGAAGTAATTTATTAATTATTTGATTAAGCTAAGTTTTTAAATAAATACCACTCCTTTAGAGTCTCTTCAGGGTCACAGTATCTCCTTAGGACTCAAGTGTGACGGTACCAGTGAGCCTAAAAGCCCAAGAAGAATCAGTGATGGGGGACGGGAGGAGATGAGGTGCTGGAGGAGAATTTCAGGGTCACTTGCTATTAAAGATAAGATGTCACCTTTGGTCACTCTCTGTTTTCAGGAACAGGATGCAAATTGATTTCTTTACAGATTTTCAACCAATTTACCTCTCAGACTGGTCCTAAATATCTTTCTTATGGATTTTTAATAAATCGTTATTTTATCATTCATCATGAAAACATACATATATAAGCTTTAAATGGTTACATACTAGTTATATTAATTAATTAGTTAATTGAACTTCTAGTAAAGTTTTCTATTTTCATAGTTTTTCTCCCAATTCAGTTTTTTTCTCATTTTTTTTACATCCTCTTTGTATTTCTGTCATCTCAGTATTTTTCTCTATATTCTTTCTCTCTCTTACTTCTTCCAACTTTATATTTTCCTACTCCTTTACTATATTTATTTACATATATTTATTTTTAGTTTTGAACTCCATCCTCACACCTGAGACTACCTAATTTTTAAATCTCTCCATTGGATTTATAACAGGTATTTTAGTCACAAAAGTTTGAAGCAAAATACCGCACTTTCCTCTAAAACTTGTTCTTTCTTTTATCAGGCCATAAAGTTTGGGTCAGAACTGTAGTAGTGTGGACAGGTTCAAGAAGCAGATAAGTAAAGAAAGTTCAGCTTCTTTGGCTTGGGAATATATTAGGTTTTCCCCTAACCCAACAAAACAAAATATTAAAATTGTCCTTACCAACTGTAGGTAGAGCAAGAATAAAGAGAGGGAAGCCAAACAAAAGGGAGCAATGACAAATCATCTTAAAATTTAGGCTCTATCTGTAACCAAAAATCCTTGTCTAACTCAACCTTCCCATGGCCTTACTCTGGCTTCACAGTGATTCTCCAAACTTAGAAACGCTTGGATAAAGTATTTAAAATAGATAACTCTCTTACCTTCCTCCATCTTTCTCTAAGAGAGAAGGGATCACAATACAAAGGGAAGTGACATTTATTATTCTAGCTACTGCTAAGGTAGTGTGGACCAAGCTTATCACAAGAAGGTTATAAAAATCAGAACGCATCGAACACATATAGTCCAAAGGAATATACCAAACTGTGTGCTTTGAAAGAGTAGTGTTGAAGGAAAATGAAGGAACATCCAGTTTTGCCCAGAGAGCAGCAATAGTTTAAAATCATGATGTCCAGTCTGACCTGCAGCTGTTCACACTGGTTCATCTATATCAGCCGGTTATGGCTGGCAGCTTTTCTGATTGGTTAGTGCCGCCGCTCAAACCAGCAAGTCCATATTTTGAATATCACCCTTGGTTATGTCATGGTTTCTATATCCATAATGTGAAAGGAGTCTTAGAAAAGATTCACCTATTCAGACAGACTTGTATATACAAGTAGACACTCAAGTATTGTTCACAAATATTTGCTGAGTGTTTTACTAAGGAACTCATAACAATAGGAGTTTCATTTCCCACAATGATTCTTCCTTCCTTCCTTAGTAGAGATGGACAAAGAAAGTATACTACCTTTTCTCTGTTACGCACCATTTACTCCTATGTCTCTGCTTTATCTCTCATTAGCCCCCATGGTCTAGCTGAACTGGCCAAATTGGTAGCTCCCAACTTTTTGTCGTTCTATTATAAAGTGTGTAAGTTACCAGTTTCGATTAAGTATTGGTGACACACAGGGAAAAAAATGCCTGACCATTTACTTGCTTTGTGCCTTTGCCTGCGTCTCAGTTCAAAAGTCCTCCATACTCTCCTAATACAACATGGCGCTTATACTTAAAATCCAGCTCAATTCTTACCTCCCCTTGAGGCTTTCCCTAGGACACGAACTAAAGTCCCTATTCTGTCTCTAATCTTCTAGTACTTATTATCTCTTACTACTCAGTGCTGATTTATAGCCTAGAAATATTTTAATTTATTATATAGTTGTATTTAGAGTTATTATCCATGCACATATGTGACTTGCCCATTTAAAGTGCAAACTCACTGAAATTTGAAATTATAAAAATTGACCCCAACAGCACAATAGCTTACAGAGAGTAGATGGATTGTTGTCCGCAGATGGTGAGAGACAATTGGAAATACTGCATTTTCCCCAGCTCAGAGTCGACTTGGCAAGACTCAAACACTCATCGGGTTCAATTCTGTCCAGATCGAATGTCTTGATTTCCACATTTGCACTTTCTTTGGCATCCAACGAGTCCCAGAAAGGCCAGGAAGGCTCTAGGTTTTGGGGGCGGAGAGGAAGAACTTGGAAAATCTTTCAATATCGGGCTCTTCTTAGGGTGGTTTCATGGGGGTGCCATGGAAAGGGAAGAGGAAAGAAGAGAAAGACAGGCAAAGGCATCACTAAAGAAAAAGATGGGAACGTGCCATCTTCATAATTTTGCCAAGCCCTTTTATTTGATGTCTTGAAATATACATATAATAACAAAACCTAATTAATGTTTGAAGTATAAAGTATTTTAGTAGTGTGGCTGTGGTAGTCAGAATAATGGCCCCTCACGTCCATGTCCTACTCCCTCCAAGACATGAATATGTCATCATACATGGCACAATGGACTTGGCAGATGTGTTTAAGTTAAGGATCTTAAAACAGGGGAGATTATCCTGGTTATCCATTTGGGATCAATGTAATTACAAGAGTCCTTGTAAGCAAAGGGAGCATAGTCAACCTATATAGTAACAAACACAATATATTAAGCATTTTGTGGGAAGACCTAAGTGTGCGTCCAACATAAGCTGAGAAGTTCTAAGGAAATATTCCCTGTACATGCTGAATAAAGTAGGAAGGAATGTCCAGGAAAAAGGGGAGGGGAAAGGGCATTCTAGTTTGTGGGGAGAGGGTGTGTGAAGGAATTGATAAGATATGGGATCTGGGATGTGGTGGGACTTAAATCAAAATGGAAAAACACTTTAACTATTATTATTTTTAGAAACTTTGTCAAAAAAAAAAAAACTTGAAAGATAGAAAATCATATAGTTCCGTGGTGCTGAATTACTCACTGGGCCATCCATCCTATGTTTACCTTGCAAAACCTGAACTAATGGGGTACATTTCCCTCTCCAAGAAGGGTTAAGGCCAGGAAGAGAAGCTAGAGGTTCTCAGTAAGCAGGGCAGCATCAAATGTTAAGCCAGATCACATCTCAGAAGGAGGAAATGTGTGTTTATGGGACCCACTTGCAAATGCAAACATGAGCAAACCAGCGCAGTATAACAAAGGATCCTCAACAGCTGGATTTCTTCAGTGTTTAAAAGTAGTCATAAACATTCATGGCTAACTTTAGAACATGATTTGTCTGTAAATATACATATATCTGCATAATAAAACCCACAAAAATAAGTTAACCAAAACTTACATAAGAAACATCAACTTTCACTTGGGTCCCAATCCACAAATTTCTCTCTCTCTCTCTCTCTCTCTCTCTCTCTCTCTCTCTCTCTCTCTCTCTCTCTCTCTCTCTCTCTCTCACACACACACACACACACACACACACACACACACACACACAGAGGTCTCCTTTCTCTTCCTCTTACTGGGGTAGGAATCAGTAATCATAGGATTTCCAGGAAGATTCTGAAAAGCCCTCAGGATATTAGGGGATTTGGCATGCTGTTTCTCAAATCTGTTAAATGTGAGAGGAGTTGATCAAATAATTAGTGAGATATTTTTCCCCCAAACTCTAAAAGTTTATGAACTTTCAAAGGGACATAGGAGCCAACCCAAAATACTTCCCAAATAGGAGCCAACCCAAAATACTTCCCAAATCTAGGACAATTTGAGCAGCAAAATAAATAATGTGGTACTGAATTATAGCTCGAAGTATAAAATAAATATATCATGAGTCCATATCGACCTAAATGATTGAATAGATAAATAAATAGGAAAAAAAAGAGAAACAAATCTTCCTCACTGGATTATTACAAATAATACATGTAGATCCCTCCTCTCTGGGAGGTGGAGTTTTATTTTCCCCACCCTCCTGTCTTGAATGTGAGCTGAACTTGGCGGGTCCCATCCAAAGAAGAGAGTATGGAAAGAGAAAAATAGTAACTCTGCCTTGGAGAGACCTGGCAGGCAGTACCTCAACCAAGCGATTAAGGCTTTCATCACCAGTAACCGAGATTTTGTTATCATGTGCCCCTTGATGGAATACTGTCATGAGAAAGGCAATTTATTTCTGTGATCTTCCTTCACCAAACCCATAACCAGAGTCTAACTATGAGGAAACCATCAGCCAAAGCCGAATAGAGATATCCACAAAATAGTTTAGCAGAATTCTTCATAACAGTCCAAGTCAAGAAAAGCAAGAGAAGGCTAAGAAACGGTCACAGATCAGAGGAAAGAGACAAGACACTAAAAACAGTGTGGAATCCTGGATGAGATCAACAGAAAGATATTAAGAGAAAACGAATGAAATATGCATAGAGTGGAGTTTAGTTAATAATTATGGACAATGCTAATTTCTTAGCTGTGACAAACATAACCATGGTAACGTAAGACATGGACATTAGGGAACACCTGCTGAGAGGTTTGCAGAACTCTGTACTATCTCTGCAACCTTTTCGGGATCTAAAAGTCCTCCTAAGTAAAAAATTCAATCATAAACAATCAAAAGGGTATGCGCTTAGAGTGCAAACTGAACCTTCTTTAAAAGCAGCAGCAACTATCCCACTTACATCTCTACTGCGGGGTACAGCGTCCGGGGCTTTTGTGTTGGGGGTGCAGACAGTGCATCCGGGGTGTATGGAAAAGGGCGTGCGCGTCCGGGCGCGGCGGGAGCCCAGGCTCCTCCCCGGAGCCGCCGGGGCGCCGGACTCTGCCCTGGGCGCGCCCAGCCGGGCGGAGCCCAATCGGTCGGAGGCGGAACCACCCTGGCCCCGCGGAGCCCACCCAGGCCTGACGCCGGGAGCGGAGGGGAGGAGTGGCGCCCGGACCCCGCGCGCGCTGAGCGCCCTCCGAGGTCAGCGAGCCCCCGCGATCTGCGGCCCCTGCGGCGCGGGCCAGGTTACCCCCACCCCAGGTGAGTGGGTGGCCAAGTGCCCTTGGAGTCGGTTCCTCCAGCGCAACTCAGGGCACCCAGGGCATTTCCCTGTAAACAGGTCCTTGGTGAGGAGAGTATCCTCCGCTAAGCTCTGTCCTGTGCTCGACTTCCCTGGTCGAGAAGTTTCTGCTCCTCTGGGGAGGGAAGGAGTTGCTTTTCTCCGAGAAAGGATAACACGTCCTTAGCGCGGTGCACACTGGATTATTCAGGTTGCTGTTATGCAGTCCTTTGGCCAGGGGACCCCGCGATTTCTGCTTGCATTTAGCTTGCTGTCTGTCACCTGTGAACCCGTGAGTCGCGGCTTTGATAGGCCACAGGGCCCGCAATTTTTTAAGAGCACAAACGAATGAATGCATGAAGGTGTTTGTCTTACCCTTCATTTATTCATGATGGCTTCTGCAGCTGCAGGTGCAGCGGAAGCAGAACAGCTCACGGGCTGACAGTTTTCTGCTGTCGTGGGATATTAGAGCTGGAAGTTTCAGAGCCCTAGGTAGTTGTGCAAAAGTGCAGTGTTATCTTCCTGAAAGGACCCCGTGGCGCGAGGGTAGATTTTAGATTGAATGATGACATGGCTGTGATTTCCAGCCTTCTTCGTAAGGAAAAAAAAAATACAGAGAGAGAATATAAGGATCGGAAGAAGCAATCAGCCCCGAACATAACTGAAGCTGTGTCCGTTCCCTATTACACTATAGCTGTTTCATTCTAGGAATCCAAACCTCCTTTACTTTCTTGGTATATACAGAATAGATGACTTGTGGAAATAGAGCAGGAGTTACTGTATTCTGCCTCTGCAGTAGGGAAAAGATAATCTGTCCTTTTCATTTTACCTAATGCTATTAAATATTCAGTCTGCAGAAGTCTGGCTTCCCAGAAATTTGAGCTGAGCTGGAGTCTCAGGTATCCTGGCAGACACAATAGGTGGTGTTGTTTCCTGTTGCTAGACTCTCCCCCTACCCCTACACTCATAGTTAGAGAGCGAGGTCTCTGACAGAGCAATTTGTGCCTAAAGCAAGCCCTCTGTGTGGCTCCTCAATTTACAGAAAGAATGAAAATAGTTCACACTTCCTGTGACCCAGACAAACTTCATCAATGTTCTTTCTTCCTGATTTGCTAAATGACTTAACCTTGGCTAACTAAAGAGGCTCTTGAAATAAATAGACACAATTTCAGTTGTATTTTTCACCTTTATGATTTTGTGAATTAATACAGGCATGCTACTTGTTAGCTTATCGATTTTCAATGTGCTAGACAGTGGGCTTGAGTTGTAGTACAAATTCTGACCAAAGATGAAAAATAAGGCGCATATTTATTTGTGATAAGGACTGAGAAAGAAAAGATTGAAGATTTCTGGAGGGAATTTAAAAGTCTTTTAAGGTAGTTGTTTCAAATCTTTTGAACTGAGATAACTTACATCAAAATTATATGGCCATTTTATTGATTGAAAACATTTCATGATGGCAAAATGGTCCTATCAATTTAATAACACATTTAAGTGAATTTACAATTTCCTGAGTGTGAAATATACATGTGTTTGGAAGATGAAAGCATGTTATGTGTTCATATTTCAGTTTTAGGAAATATTTGGTGCATCTGGATTTTTGGCCGATTTATGCATTCCTTGAACCAATGCATCATTGCCCTGTTGTGCAGGATGCGGTGTTCTGTGTTGGAGACATTGGGGATCCTGCCATATGTCAATAGGACATTTTCCTGAGCTCATGGATTTTACCCAACATTGGAATGCTCCAGGACACATAGGAGACCACAGGTTAGGGACCATATCAATGGTCATTCATCAATTTTGACAGTGACTGAAACCAGATTTTCAACTCATACTCTTTTATACTGTTTAGTCAAATCTAAAAATTGTAAAGAAACTTATATGTTATTGGGGTCAGTGTTTTTCTCTTTTGCTTAGGTTAGGGAAGAACTTAAGAATCATGTGCTCTGGGTTTAATATTATGAAATATTGAGATATTAAACCTAAAATAGCTAAATATCAATGTGATGCAAATTAAATAAAAACTACACTTGCTGTAGTGGATGCCAGTAATTTAGGGGAAAATAAATGAATGAAAAACTTCAAATAAAGGAAACTCTATCAAGTTATTTTTTACTCTAGATTGTAAAAGTATCCCCACAATTATATTTTACCCCAGAGGAAATAAAAGACTTTATTCAAGGCATTCCTGTCTTTTGTTTTCTGTTTTTTTTTTTAACAGCTTTATTAGAGGTATAATTTACATATCATTAAATACATTCAGGTGTACAATTCAATGATTTTTAGTAAATTAACAAAATAGTACAACCGTCACCACAATTCCATTTTAGAACATTTTCAAACGCCAAAAGATCCCATATAACTGTTCGCAGTCACTTGCCATTCTCACCCCCAGCCCTGGGCATCTGCTAATCTATTTTCTGTTGCTATAGATTTGACTTTTCTGAACAGTTTATACAAATGGCATCATATACTATATGGCCCTTAGCATCTGGCTTCTCTCATCTAAAATAACGTTTTTGAGTTCATTCAGGTTGTAGCATGTATCAGTAGTTGGTTCCTTTTTGTTGCTAATTAATATTCATTCCACTGTATGACTATACTACATTTTTGTTCACCAGTTGGTGGACCTTTTTTCACTTATATTGAATTTGTAAGACAACTGTATAGTCTAACTTCCGTGGTAACATAATTTGAAAATAACAGATAGGAGCCAACCTTTATATTTATGAAAAATATATTCCTGGTATAGATTACAGATATTTCCCAAATGTGACATAACTGTGATCTTTCCATGATATTCCCATGAAAATTGTAAATAGTAAACTCCGTGAAGATAGAAAGAAGCATCGGTCACTTAGTTTTCTAGATCTTTAACTCTTGACAATATTTATAAAGAGGATGCATCTCCTTTGCAATGTTTCTTCGCAAATGATGTGCATTTAGAGTGGGGGAATTTTGAATGATTGTTTCACCTAAGAGTGATAACTGAAGTACTAAACCGAGAGTGCTTCTTAGTGTCGTATTTTAGTGATACACTTAACATAAACCATGAATCATCTGTAGCTTTTAGCCAAAGAGTAGAAGGGCGTGTACTTGGATTTGTATGCTTTTAGTTTTATTATTCTGTAGTTTCTATGACTGTACTGGAGAATGAAACCAACATAACTGTTTGAGTATTTACAAAATCAGGCACTAGTTTGAGCTCTTAGATCAGAGAAAATCCAAACACACAAACACAAAAGAAATGCTACTCCTTTTTTCTTTGGGTCCTTATTAGGAGCTAGACCAAAATCACTAGTTATCCAGGTTCCTATTAAGTAGTGCTATTTTTCTCTATGTATTCTGAAGAACAAGCAAATAAGAACTTCCTAACACTGCAAAAGCATTGACTGTGGGTAAACAGTTCTCTTAGCAAACAGAGCTGTTTTCTTGTATATCTCCATTCACCTTTCTTTGCATCAGCTACTACATGGCAAATGCATTTTTAGGAGGTTACACTTGTCAACTTATGTTTAAAGATCCTCTTAGGGAGATTTTTCTAGATGAGTGGAAACCCTTCTATAAAAATTTGGCTGATTCTGTGAGACTAAAGAGAAGACAGTGTGTCTCTGAATGCCTGTAAGTTGCTGCTGAAATTGCAAGTTGCTATTGAGGAAAAAAAAAAAGAGCATTAACATATCACAAAAGGTCTATTTTATTGACAACTGGGAATGCAAAGGATTTTATCTTTAAATTTCTAACATTTGAAAACAAAAGAGACTAGGTTAAATAATATAGTTTACAAAGCTGACCATGCTCCTTTGGAGCTCAGTTTTTCTGCTTGAAATATCAAAACAACCAAAACTCCTGGGCGGGATCACTACTGCTTTAATGATCTGTGTTTAGATGAACAGTTTAGATGATCAGTCTCTGTTAGTAATGTCTTTTCTTTTCTTTTTTTTTTTTTTTGATTAGATAAGGGTTTAAAAATTTCTAGAACAGACATATTTTTCTAGTCGCACACTGCCAACTTCATTCCAAATGTTTCTTAAGAGTCATATACCAATTACAGGAATCCATCTTCATCCTCACTTTCATGCACTCCAAAATCAAAGTGGACTCGCCCCAGAGAAAGAAGGTTTCGTCAGCATTGAGCTGTAAGCATCTTCTTATTACTTTGATGAGCTCATTCACTCATCATTCAGGCTGACAGAATCTAATACCGGGAACTTGGTTTTACTCAGGACCAGAAACTGTTTCTCACCCTTGTATCTTTCTATTATCACCTGGATTTTGGTAGGATACTACACTTAGGTTGTTTTGACATCTTCATGATGCAGGGGGTGGGCAGAAGCAATGGCCAAGCACAGGGTCAGTGTTGTGTAAGGGGGTGGCCACCCTGAATAGACTTTGTAGCCACGGATCTGATAGTCTATATGAAAATGGGCAACTGTGAAGAATAAAAGCATGTTATACTTCTAGAAAACGATTAGGAGGGATGGTGTAGCCACGGATCTGATAGTCTATATGAAAATGGGCAACTGTGAAGGATAAAAGCATGTTATTCTTCTAGAAAATGATTAGGAGGGATGAGTCGATGAAATAAGGAGTTCTAGGTTCATGAATTAGATTTAAGTCTTGCTATTGCAGATATTCTTATATACTTATATAGTTCTCCTGCTTTTTCACCTTAGTATATAATAAGTATGATTAACTTTCTTAAGATGGTTATAGTTTCCCTTGTTTCTGTGTATTTTGCGTGCTTACAAAGTCAGGTACTAGTTTGAGCTCTTAGATCACCATAATGCACGCCAGGCCTCATTGACTATTCTTGTAGCAACAACATTTCTACCTATCAATAGCCCAGTCACCAGCTTGCTTTTTAACAATCCTGATCCCATCACTACTTTTTGCCATTTACTTTGAATGGCAGTAATTTGAATGGACAAAAACAAACCTAGCTAATTGTGTCCTCCAGTTAGTTCTGATAAAGTCAGTGAAGTTCTTGGATTTTTAACTGTCAGCTGTACTTTTCCTTTTTTCTAAGGTACTGTTGGATTATTATTTTTAAAATAAAAGTATATAAACTCAGCTTTTTTAGTGTTGAGTTCAAAAAGTTTAGACAAATAATTACAGTCATAGAACCACCATCACCATCAAGATACATCATCCCCCACCAAAAAATATTACCCTGTGTCACCTTTGTAAGCAGTGCCTCCCCAATTCCCAGTCCCCAGGTAACCGCTGATCTGTTTTCTGCCCCTGTGGTTTCAAAGTTTCTAGAATATCATATAAATGGAACTATAGAGTATGTAGCCTTTTGAATATGGCCGTCTTCAGTCAGCATAATGCGTTTGAGATTCATCCATATTGTTGTGTGTATCAGTAGCTCATTCTTTTATATTGATGAGTGGAATTCATCTGTTGTTGATTATTTGAATTTTTTCCAGTGTTTGGCAGTTATAAATATTTGTATTTTATGGAACATAAACTTTCATTTCACTTGGGTAAGTACCTGGGTGTGGGATTGCTGGGTTGTACGGTGTGTGCCTAACTTTACAGGAAACTTCCAAAATGTTGTCCAGTCTGAAGGCACATTTTGCATTCCCACCAGCAACAGATAGGAGTTCCAGCTGCTCCACACCCTCACCCACGTTCAACATTGTCTGTCTCTCCTCCCCCGCTGGATAATTTTTAAAACAAAATAAATTATGTCAAAGCTATAATATTCCAGAATGAATTTAGGAATCTATAGCTATTTTGTAAATTCCTTTTACTCTTAAAATATTTTTATAAAACCCCAAAAGACATTTTCTAAAAGGGCATCTTTCTTCTATTATAAATGACTCAGATATATGTCGTGTACATCCGCTTCTTTCCTATTTTCTTTACTGACAAGTCAAAAGTGACTTTTGAGAAGATTGTTCACTGAGAAGGTCAGAGCGAGGGGGATAATTGACTGCTTGGTGGGAAGAGATAGGAATAGTGAGGGGACAACAGAGCTTATCATTGACACTTTCAAATGATGACCTATAAGCAAGTATCCACAATAAGTTGTGAATATAAGTATTTAATATTCTTTGAATGTGTATTATGGGTAAGATACTCCATTGAGCACTTTTTATGTGTTATCTCATTAATTCCCCTATAATTCTATGAGGAAGTCAACATTGTCATATCAGTTTTTCCATTGAGGAAGCTGTAGCCTAGGGAGATCAAAACTTTCCCGAGGCTACCCAGTCAGTGGGAAGGAGAACAGAGTAAGAAGGGGCTTACTAGTAAGCCTTTCAGAAGCCCCTAGTAAGAAGGCCCTGTTTTTAAGCCACGAAGCCATGCTGCCTCTGTTCATGGAATAAATCAGTTGTGCCAATATCTGCTCTGGCTTCTGCAGGGAGCTCACTATTTGACTGTTACTTGGTGACTTACTTTGGAAAACCCTGACTACTTAACTAGCTCGGGCCCAAAAATCTACACTTGGAAATCCATTCAGAGTAAGGCAGGAGGCAAAGTGGTATGTTGGAAAGAGCTGGCAGACTCTGGCTTGGCATCCAAGGCTATCATTAACTCCGTTACCCAGCTGTCTTTGCGTAATTACATTGCACCTCCTTTTCTCTTTGGTAAAATGGGAATAATAACACTGAACCCTCTGGGTGTTTGTGGAAGTTACTAACGGCAACTTACCCCAGCCTGCCCGTGGTGGGCACACAACAGGTCCTGTGCCCTCCTCCCCACTCTTCCCAAACGGGACAGGATTCATGCTGTTTGCAACCTTTGCAGTTTAGTTACCATCCTAGGCACAGAGTGAAACCTTCTGCTTTTTCTAAGCTTCAGACCTGGATATGACGTCAGTCTATCTTGGTTCAGATGATGAGGTCATTTTATGACCTTGAAAACCGTATCGCTTGTCTGTGATTTAGTTGCACTATACATACATGTATAGGTATAGATTATAGGTATAGATATAGACGGATATATAAATAATAATTATAGCACAGTGTTGTAATGATTAATTTTGACCATATATGGAAAATGATTTATTTTTCGTAAATGACACAGTACTCTGTCAATAGTCTTTATTCCTATATTGTGTTTATACCAATATTTCAATCCTTTTTCCTCCAAACAAAATCACTTTATTTCCTATCTAAGAATTTTCTATAGCGCTGGCTATGAAATAAATATTGTGTGTATACAAATGAGTAGCATTTACAAATGAATACAGTTAATTCTACTTTAAAAATCTTAGGTTATTATTTAAAAACTTATTATCACACGAGTTCTGTGTTAACATGCGTGTCTTTTGGTAATACTGTGCATCGCTTTCAGGTAAACTCCACAGTCACCTGAGATTTAGGCAGCTGACACTGGATGTCACCATTGTGCTGTGCAATGTAGCTGCAGAACAGGTGTGCTCTTTAATATCACGGAGACGTTTCTTCAAGAGTTTAGAGATAGGTTAGCTTTTCTTCCCTCACGTACCCTAATTACCCTTGAAGCACTTTTATTGCAACTTACTTTTTCAGTTTCTAAGCTCTCTCGATATAATAGTGATCAAGAATGATGAAACAATATGCAGTATTGTTAGCTCAAAACTGAGAAACAGAAAACTCAGAAATTGTGCCCAAACCAATCAGGGCTCTTGGTTGCAAACCAGAGTAATTAACTCTGGCTAACTTAAGTAGAAAAAAGAATTGACTGGAAGAATGTGGAGCAGCATTCAGAAGGGACAGGAAACTTGGTTTGGGAATGGAAGAGCCAGTGTGCTGGTACCTCGTTGAAGATCAGGCTGTAGCAAGAGCAGGACGGGGTCCTTCCAGCATTGCCACTGGTCGCTGGATGCCCCCACTGGTATTCTTGCCACTGGACACAAGGCACCACCCTGTGCTGTCCTCCCTTCCTAGAATAATAACAGGGTTTTCCCTGCATCCAGCTTCAACAAGCCTGACAGCTGATCCCTTACCAGCATTTCCACGTAGGGGCACTTAGTTTGCAGTTTGTGTTGTACCTGTGCCCCAGCCCCAGGAGGGGAGAAAGAATAGGTAAGGGACCTGTCCTGCAAAGGCTCACACAGGTGGCGATGCCGGATGTCTGGGAAGGAGATTCAAATGCTGGACGGCCACACTATGCCGGGCACCCTCCATGGCACTCTTTAGTTGGCACTCACAGAAGTGAGTTGAGAACACTGCTGTGTGGTCAGCTGGGCTTTACGACCCCTTCTCTGGGTTGATCTGGTATCACTTGCATACGCCTTATGTCACTTTACGGTGTCCCAGGCTTTGCTGTACCCTGCCTTTCCTTCAACCCTGAGGGACACTTATCAGCTGGGGTGAGACCTGTGTTAAGTGCCTAAGGACATAGCTTTTTAGGCAAGTGAGAAGTCTTTAGTTTCAGGCTATTAAAACCAACCAACCAACCAACGAACCAACCAACCAACAAACAAACGAATGAAAAATCCTGCTACATTAATAGAAAAAGAAAAAGAAATAGTAGCCTACACTGCATTTCTTGTTGTTCTTAGGACACTACTCTAAGCAAATCCCAGCCTCTCCTCATGCTCTCCCCTTTGCCTGGAGCCTTCTTCTCTCAAAAGGCCACATGGCGTCACCTCTTTTTATTCACATCTTTTGCTCAAATGCTACCTCTTCAGGTTGGCCTTCCCGTACCACACAATGCCTCCTTTTATTCAGGTACCCTGATCCGCTTTTCTTGATGGCAACGTCACCACCTCTCGTTCGGTTCCCTGTATATTTATTGTTTTGTTTATCGTCCCCTCTGTGCTGAACGTCCCATGAAGGTGGAGTCTCTGGCTCACTCCTGTGGCCGAAGCTCCTAAGAAAGCTGTCTTTAATAAATGTGTAATGTCTGAATGAATGAATCGGGGGTTAAATAAAGGAAGGAAACACCTCCGTTAGACGATCTGGAATATAAACAATGCCTGTATTGGCGACCTAGGGCTGCTCCAACAAAGGACCTCAGAGTGGCTTAAGTCATACAGTCCTGGAGGCTAGAAGTTCAAGATCAAGGTGTTGGCAGGGTTGGTTCTTCCTGAGGGCTTTGAGGGAGAATCTGTTCCGTGCTTCTCATGTTCCAGCTTTTGGTGTTTTTTTGGCAATCTCTGGAGTTCCTTGGCTCATAGATACATCACCTTGATCACAGCCTTCCATGTTACTAGGTGTTCTTCCCATGTGCATGCCTGTGTCCAAATTTCCTCTTTTTATAAAGATGCCAGTCATGAACTTATCTTAACTATTCTGTAGTGACCCAGTTTCCAAATAAGTCACATTCTGAGGTACTGGGGGTTAGGACTTCAACATATGAGTGGGAGGGAGGACACCATTCCACCCATAACAGTGCCTTTTATGTGTTTATTGTATAATGGTTAAGCCATTCTTCTGTCATTAAACAGAGGAGTAAGTTTAGTTACATTATTCTGGGTGCCCAGTGATGTGTTGGTTTATCACAATGTGTAGGAATTGCTTTGTAAATTATAAACCATTCATTAGATGTTAGAGTAATCATTTGAGAATATTGATGAATTATTGATGCATTCTCAAGAAACCCAGTACCATGGATTTGCTAGTCTTAAAATCCTCCAAAGCAAGTTTTTTTTAATAGCCCAGGTCAATCTGCAGACTGGTTAAAACATTACCCGATTCTTCTCTATCCCTCAGATTCTTTGTCAGCAATAATTGTGAAGAATGGTTTCATATTTTATTTACTCACTTGATAAACATGTACAAATCATTTATTATGCATAAGACACTGTTATAAGTGCTTGACAAATGTTAACTCACAATTCCATGTGGTTTATTATTTATTAATTATCAATAATTAATATTAATATTATCTGAATTTTACTGACATGGAAACTGAGGCACAGAGAGGTTAAGGAACTTCACCAAGTTCACACAGCTACTCAGAGTCAGAGTCAGGCCACGAGTCTACGTAGTCTAGTGTCTAGCTGCAAACTTTTTATTTTTAGAACACTTTCTTCACAGAGGCTCATGGAAAAGTTCAGTGTGTGACTAAACAAAGCAGAGCTGCTTTGGTTCAAGTTCTGAAGCTCAGCACCTCCCCTCCTGCTGGGGGCCCTGTTTGCAAAGCCCTGATCTAGGAAATAACACCTCTTGGAGCAATGCCATTTGTAAGCTATCTTCAATCCACTCAGGCGTAAAACAAATAAAATTCTTTTCTCACTTTAATTAACTGATTGTGTTTTATTTTGAAAATTTTATCTGCCTAATCTACTTCTGGCAGAAATGAAATGCTAAGATGGATTTTCCCCGGGATGGTAATGCCATATGGCGATTTGGACTTTGCTGGCTTAAGTTCCCCTTGGGTTTCTTTATACCAATTGAGGACTGTGATTGTAAAAGTTTTTTGAACCAAAGAGAGAAATGGAATTTGATTTTATATGAATAGAGTTGGATAACTTTGCAACCAGCTAAGCATGAACTCTGTTATGGGCTGCTTATCTTCTGTGGTTATTAATAATATAAAATAATAGAAACAGCTATATTAACAGTTCCTGTCCATTGAGAGCCTTCTGCAACCAGGCATTTAAAAAATTCCCAATTTTACAACTCTAGGTGTTATCACCCCTATTTTACAGATATGTAAGTTGAGGCTAAGATTTTATGGAATTTGTTTAAGATGCCCCAACTGGTGAGTGGAGGAGGAAGGCTATTTTGAGAAATAGCAGTGATTAAGGGGCAGCGATTACATAGCAGATATTAAGAATGAATAGCACATAAGAGAATATATTATCAGTTAAATAACGTGAGGCCCAACACTATTTTCAACTTATGGAAGACTGTAAGAATGCAGAATGCAGTGGGATCCATTCTATGGAGTGATTACTTCCTATGATGAAATGTCTCTTATCATTTGTTAGTGTACACAGTGTACAACATATTAAAAAGTAAAAAGAATGTAAATCAAGAAAACAAGACTATAGATCAAGGGGAGGGGTGGGGGGGTTGAACTGGAGAACAAAAAATAACTCAGATCAATTTGATTTCTTGCTTGCCTATGTTTTCCCACTGGTTTTGCTCCAACCCCCTACTATACCCTAACCCAGCAGGGGTCAGCAAACTTTTTCTGAAAAGGACCAGATAGTAAATACTTTAGACCTTGTTTGCCACGTGTTTTCTGTGTCGCAGCTACTCAATTCTGCTGTGGCAGTGCCAAAGCACGATGTAAATAAATGGCCATGGTTAGAGTAAAACTTAATTTATAGACATTCAATTTGAACTTCATATAATTTTTATGTGTTGCAAAATGTTACTCTTCTTTTGACTTGGGCTCCTGGTTTTCTGGTTTTCTGGTCACCGCTCTAGCCTGACCTCCCACCCCCAGCCCTCCAGTTCCCAAGCACGTTGGTAATTGTCTCTGTGGGTGTTTCTTTTGCTTCGAGCATTTAAATGTTATTTTGCACCAAGAACTTGATTCCAAAGAGACTTCAGAGGACCTAGAAATAGAATTACCTCTACTCACACTCTGCAAAAGCAAACTTGCAGAAGAATTTCGGCTGCCAAATCAACTTCAGCCGACACAGATAGAAGCCCCAGTGGCTGTCTAAGAGGATTTACAATAAAATGGAAAATTCTTGGCATACTCTGTCAGTTTCATCAAAGATTAAAGGATAAATGTGGAACTCTGAGTTATCCCCAAAAGTTTTAAAGTGATGCTAGTAAATACGAAAATTCTTTGTGTGCTTTAACAGCGTAAGTCATTGCTAAATTTTAAATTTTTTTTTTTTTCTCTTCTCGCTAGTGAAACCAGCCTTAATGTGATGGAAACACTCTTGAACTTGGTGTCCAAAAGACAAAGGTTTTATTTTCAGCTCTCTTAGTTTTACTGTGATCTTGGGTAAGTTAACATCCCCTACAGGAATCTTGGCTTCTTTATCAGTAAAATGAGATTAATAATCCTCCCTTAAAAGGCTTTTTAATTTTTTTTTTAGTTTTTTACTATTTATTATGGAAATTTCACACAGAAACAAAATAAGTAGAGGAGTGTGATGAGCCCCATGTACCCTTCCCCAATTTAACAATCCCCTGCATTTTGCCTAAACTTCTTTCATCTTTACCTCACCCCATTTTTTTCTATCAGAGTATTTTCAAGCAATTTCAAATATAATATTATTTCACCTGCAAATGCTTAGTATGTATGACTAACAGATAAGATCTTTATGTAAGGACTATCAATTTTATTATCACACTTAGCAAAATTACAGTGATTCTTTAACATCATCTATTATCCAGGCAGTCTTAAAATATCCTCAGCTATCTCAAAACAACAAAAAAAAAAAGGAGGGGGTGTTTTATATAGTTGGTTTATTTGAATCAGGAGACAAAAAAGATTCATATATTGCATTAGGTTGTATGTCTCTTAGGACTCTTAATTTATGGTCATTTTTCTTTTCTTCTCCCTATTTTTCTTCATATAATTAATTTGTGGAAGGAACTAGCTATCTGTCCTATAAAATTTCACATAATCTGGATCTGACTAATTGTAACCTTCACCCTTGTAGAGTTATTAATTATCCTTTTGTTCAGATATTTACTGCTGTTCGATATAGAGGCATTGGTAGATTCAGGCTTACTTTTTGAAGAAATTGTACTTATAGGTGATGCTTTCTACTTGCGATCACACCACATCTAGAGGACAAAATGTCTGGTTGTATCTTTTTTACTTATGTTAAGATCGATTCATGAAATTCTTTAGGTTAATTCATTCTTCATGAACCTCTCACCTAACGTTTTTAGCATTGGTTGATGAACAGTTGCTTGGATCCACTATTTCATAAGCATTTGGAAAATGTGGGTTTTCTAATTCTATCGACCCCTTTGGATTTATTATCAGGAATTTTTTTTTAAATGTCCTTTTTTATCTGTTTAGTCACTATAAAATATAGTTCATATAGTAATGGTGAGATAAGTACTTGTTGGTTTCCCTCTCACCCCCTTTTTGGGCTAATTTTTGGTATAATGGTGGCCTATGACCACTGAGTTGGAGGATGAGAATTGGTGGTGATAGTGGTGGTTTTTCTCCTGTCATAATAATTAAAAATTTTTTGATATGTTTCAGTCTCTTCTTCAGGTTGTTTTTTGTGTCTTATATTCAAGTAGCATTTGATTACTTTTTTGATTTCTGGTATGACAAGATATCTCAGGCTCACCTTATACATTTCTTGCCCCAGACCTGAATCATTCAAGAAGCCCTGGTTTCTTTTTAGTGAAAATGGTATACTGAGACTACAGCCTGGACACTAGAACTATTAATTGCTATTTTTCAATGGATAGATCTAGGATACACATTTTAAGGAAAACAAATCATTATTTATATTCATAATTTTAGTAAAGATTATAAGGTTTTTATGTAACGTTTTTGGTTCTAATTTGTATATTTTCTTTTATGCTAAAAATCTTGGTTATTAATGATGTTAAGATGATGACCTCTTGATTAGCATGCTTTCTTGTGGGGGAGTGCAGTTGCATGTGTGCTAACACACTTATAACCATTTCAAAAGAGCAATACCAACATTTCCACTAACATAGTATTAGTAAGTGTAGTTTAAGGTTGTTTTGCTATTCTTTTTGTTCTTAAGACATAGCATACCTGGGATTAGTAGTCCCTGGTATGTGTTTTAAAGTCACTTCAAATAATTCATGTGAATGTGCCATCAACTTGATATACAGGTATTTGTTCCTTATTTTGGAAGATTTTATAGGTAAAATAATTACATTGTTCAATGTCAAAACTATAAATCACTGATTGTCCCTTTTCATCCCTCCCTCCCTTTTTAGAGAAATTATAATTCGATATGTCCTTTTCTGCACTGTGCAATGTATTATTCATTGAATAATACATCCAGAGAAGAGTCCGCAGCAGTAGGTAGTTTATGTACCAGTTCACTTTTTTTCCCAATCTTTTACTATTACAAGTTTCAGTAAATGGACTTTATAGATTATAGAGTTAAATACAATGCAGTATATTAAAGGTCTGTGTTAAGTATAAAGTGATATACATATATATATATATATATATATATATATATAATGTAGATAAGTAATATATGTATATAGACATATGATTTTTGTTATAATTGTTTTAGGTTCACAGACGTTTACTGAGTACTTACCTACTTTTGAGGTTTTACAGTCTAATATAATGTGGCATAAAAAGGAAAATTTTGCACATTTCCTACTCAGATAATTTTTAAGTTTCTAACCAATAATCATTTCAGCTAGTGTTCTTTTTATATTAAATTAATTCTTAGATTGATGGATATTTATAGATATCAATAATTTAAAATATTTCCTACCATTTGATTACAGTGCTTGATTACAGTGCTAACACAGAACTTCTTTCAGTTTGCAAACCATATAATCATATCGTCAAATAAGGTAGTTTTGTCTCACTGATTTGTTTTCCCAAAGCCAGAGTTCAGAATGACAACGGTAACAGTGACCACAGAAGTTCCCCCAAGGGGTAAGACAGAAGATCATTCTGCCTCGTATGAGTCCACATCAGCTCACATTATTGAAGAAACCGAGTATGTGAAAATGGTATGTGGACGCCACACATCACGTTTGCCTGACACGGTTTTTTAAAATAAAGTCCGATAGGGATTGGTGGGCTTTGTTTCTACCTCCATAAAATATGAGAGGAAAAACAAGCCTAGTTAGAAAGAGGGTAATCTCGGCCACTGACATTTAAACACAGGTTTAGCATTTTCTCTTGAGGGTATGAACCTCTGTTTCTACACTTGGAGTAAAATTGAAGAACGGGCCAGGAGGGCTTGAAACACCTATCGGCATTTCATTTGTCCCACACTATTCGCCACTGCACTTCCTACGGTTTCATATCGTTTTTTAGTTGTTTCATGAGGGTCAGTACTGTGTTCCTTAGTAGACTTCACATTTCTTACTGAATTTCTGTCTCTTCTTCCCTTGTTCCCTCTCACTGTTCATTGTCGCTATCACCAATGACTACGCGTAGGCATGTTTCTTCATTAAAAATGTGAAATCTTGTGAGAATCCAATGATAATGACTGACAAAACATATTCGTATGAACAGTTTCTTGGAACAGATGAAAAAATTTGGATGTAGATAATTTGTCACATTCAGATCTATTAATTCATCTTTGAATGTCTTGCAATTCCATAGGTCACCAAGACATGGGCTTTTATTTCATGCATAAATTTGTATGATCTCCACTTAGCAATTATTCTGTAGTAATTACTAAATAGTCATTATTCTCTAGTAATTACTAGATAGTAATTATTTTGTAGTAATTACTAGATAGTAATTATTTTGTAGCGATTACTAAATAGTAATTGTTTTATAGTAATTACTAAATAGTACATTAGTACTAAATTACTATATAAAAAAATAGAACCAAATAGAATTAAATACTAATTACTAAATAGTAATTATTTTATAGTATAATATTCATTTATATTTTAGGTTTGACTGAGCAAGCGGTATAAAGACCAAATGTTCATTTTCTGCAATCTAAATAATGTTAGCCTAAATGCAAGTTAGTCTAATGCTATCTGAGGTTAGTGTATATATATATATATATATATATATATATATATATATATATATATATACACTACTTTCTAGATAAATCAGGTACACTGCCACTGGTATAGAGAAAAAAATGTTTGGTGTTAAAACCCTTTGAAAAAAATAAACTATTTATTTTCTTCTAGATTCGAACTACTCTGGAAAAGATCCGAAATCAAATGTTTAAAGATGAAATAGGACATAATAGTACAAAGTATAAACCTGATGCAAAGGTAATGAATTTATCAAAATATACCACTTCAGTAAATATCCTTCAGTAAATAAACATAAAGCCATATAGGCTTTTTTGGATAATTATTAAATTATTTTTTGAAGTTTTGAACAATGAGTGTTATTTTGTTGTTATCTAAAGATGTTAATGGGCATATGTATGAAATATTTAACCACAGATGTCATTAGTAATATCAGATTGAAATGACCAAAGCCTACTTGAATATCTTAAACTGGGCTTAATTACCTAAAGCAGTGGACCCCAACTTTTTGGCACCAGGGACCGGTGCTCCTATGAGAATCGAAGGCCTGATGATCTGAGGTGGAGCTGAGGTGGTGATGCTAGCGCTGGGGAGCGGCTGACAATACAGATGTAGTTCGCTGGCTTGCTGCTGACCCCCTCCTGTGTGCCTGGGTCCCTAACCAGCCACAGACCAGTACCGATCCAAAGCCTGGGGATTGGGGATCCCTGCTCTAAAGTATAAGGGTAGATGCTTCCCAGCCAAGATCGATGGCAGCAACATTTCCCAATGACAGACAAAAGGTAAAAGATTTCAGGTTCACCTGGGCCACACCAGGGGACACACTGTTGAAGCTATTAGGCCAAATGATTAGACAACCAACCAGCTTAAAAGCACCCCTTTCCCTGCAACCGGCCTTACATTCTTAAAGTTAAGCAATCTACCCTTAGCCTTGTCTGGATTATGCCAGGTTAAACCTCATCTGAGCCAAGTGCTCCTCGTCAATGCCAATGTCATCCACTCTGTAGTATGGCCACAGGGAACACCAGACATAAGATATGATACATAAACATGGTCTCCTTTATCATCCTCGGCCCTGCACGCTGACACGACGAGGTCCAATTATTAAATTAAGTGTTCTGAAACTAGAAAAAACGTTAATGTTTATGAATGATGAGAAAGATAAAAAATTCACTTTTGGTTGTGCTGAGTTGCCTATTAGAACCCCAGGTGGAGCTTCCTAGTGGGCGGCTCGGTAGCTGATTCTGGAGTTGCGGGTAGAGATCTGGGGTAGAAAGTCTAGGCTACAGAGATTTGGGGAGTAAGGATGGTACTTCAAATTTTGAATCTAGAAATCACCAAGCATGTGAGTGCGGGTAGAAATGGGAGAAAATCTAAGTGTCGAGTCCTAAGATTTCCAACATTTAGATGTTGGGAAGAAGAGGAAAAATCATCACAAGAGGCTATGAAGAGAGGCTCATGGATTAGGAGGAAAAAA
>CM053504.1:76373733-76477389 GCA_028627145.1 Eidolon dupreanum | reverse complement strand
GAGCCTCCTTTCATTATTAAAAAACATCTTACAAAAGTTCAACAGGTCTGAGGTGTCAGTGGTACAAGATGAGTAAGTTCTAGAGATCTGCTATACGACAGGGGGCTTGTAGTTAAGACTGCATTGTACCCTTGAAAAGTTGTTAAGAGGGCAGGTCACATGCTAAGTGTTCTTACTGTAATAGATTTTGAAAGTCTTTACATATTTAATAAATATTAGAGTATCCATAGTTAAAAATCTTACTATTTTGTTTCATTAATCAATTGTTGGATGCTTTGTATTTTTTATTTATTATATATGCTTCCTACAGTGAATATCATAGTAGGTGAGTCTTCGCAGCCATTCTCCATTATTTCTTTAGGTTAGATCCTCGAAAGATAAATAACACTTTAGATTCATTGCCTTGACACCTCCAATCTTGTCTCACTACTATTTCAGGAAAATACATCTGTTAGTACTGTCATGGACAGTGATGATAAAATGCTTGTAAGTAAGGGAATATGCTGATAGGGCACTGTAGAATTCTTTGAAGGGTGAGGTCTGTAAACGCAGGGCACAGATATGCAAGGAGCTGGTCAGGGCAAATCCACCTGCCTGACAGTTCACGAAATAGGGTTTTCTCATTTTACATTTTCCCCTTACCAGATAACAGCATCTTTTCTCCCATCCATTGTCTGCAAGGTACAAATGGTTCAATTGCAGCCTCTGTGTTTTTAATTGCCCATCGAATTGTTCTGCCTTAAACCCTTTTTACTGCAAATGTCAAAACATGCACAATAACTTTTTTTTTTTGAAGCTGGAAGCCTCCAGAGAAGCAGGGGCAGCAGCTCTGAGAAACGCGGCCCAGAGAGTTCTTGAAATCTATCAAACGCAGTCTGAAGACGTTAGAAAGAAGCACGAGGACAAGAAACACTTTCTCCAGGTACTGAGCTGCTAGCGACTGGGGAGCTGAGCCCCAGTCATTTCTGTCTCCCTTTTTGGAGGAGTAGATGCAAAGCAAGCGATAGTCATGTGACTTGGCAGGCCCTGGGAAGGGCAGGAAGCCCATTTCTGTGCTGATCAACTCTGACCCCTGCTTAGCGTGGTACCCAGATGATGCCATGCTGCTGTATTGACACTTTTCCTCAGAGCCCGGCAGAGCACAGGCCACAGGGAGGCTGTGCCACCCTGCCTAGACATCAGGGGTGTCCCAGGAGACGCTGGCCGGTGACACCTCTTCTGGTTCTGCCTTTGACGGAGTAACCAAATCAGATTGAGCCATTCTACCTCTTGGATTGGATTTCCTGGTCTTAAAAATGAAAGAGTTGAGCTAGATAAATAGTTTCAAATGTTTTTGGTCCAAGGAAACACTCTTCAGATTGAACAAACAAAAACATGTGTATATATGTACATATTTACTTCAAAGTATATCAATATTATATATTTCATATATGTACACAAGTATATAAATTACAATATAAAAACATAAACATGTATATGTGTGCATACATCATGCACACATACACATATGTTTTTTGTTTCTTTTTAAATCTGAAGTATATATTCTAGGACCAATAAAACTTTACCTGAAAATTACATTCTGGGACTGGAAAAGGAAAAATACATGTGAGTGTGTGAATGTGTGCACGTGTGTACGTTTGCCAAACTTAAAACAGGAGCGCTCATTCATGCCGGGGTAGGGTGCCTGGATGCGTGCCAGCTCAGGCCCTCAGAAGCGCAGCAGGAGAACACAGCAGGAAATCCACCGCTAAGGTGACACGCCTGCATGCCTCCGGCTGTGGTGACCACGGTACCGAACTCGGGCATGCAGGGTGCAGACTAAGAACCCAAGTGAAGTGAGTGGGCTTGTGTGGACCCCAGTTCCCTGTGTGAATGGTGGGCTTGCGAGACTGGAGCGCTCATGTCTGGAGTTGGGGGGCCTCAGCCCCAGTCTGGAGTTGCCTGGCAGGAATTCCCACCTGGCGTTTTCAAGGGAAGCCAGACGTTTTCTGTTTGTTTGTTTGTTTGTTTTCAACTGCAATGTCTAAGGTTCTATAAAAAACACAGGCAAAGGTGTGTGTGCATGTCCATTGCAACAAGCTCACCCTTGAACTAACTGCAGAAGGTGAAGACCTCTCCTATGGTTTTCAGCATTATTGCTGCATGCCTGGACACTGTGGGATAAATATTCTGCTTTTTGGACACTTACTGATTAAAAATAGAACACTCTTTTTAGTTGAACGCATAGATTTTATTTTTGTTTCATGTAAGTTTTGTTGAGAAAAAGTCAAAAGTTTTACTCTTCTTAAATTAGCATTACTTTCTCATACTAGTTCAGATAGTATGCTTTACGGTAACAAATGTAAACATTCTAGAAATAACATTTGTATAGTATTGATTTTCTATTGTTTTGGTGGTGTTTTGGTCCATCAGGTTTATTTTGAAGGAAAAACTAGATTCGAAAATGAAATTTAAACAAATGTTAATTATTAAATTTTTGAGGGGCTACTCAGAAAATTATAGTGGGAGATAGTACCTGTATACATTTAATAAACCAATAGTCTGACAACCGTTTTTCTAACCAAAGGTAAACAAACTTGAAAAAGAACAGAAATTGAAAGAACAGCTTGAAAATCTGAATCAAGTTGCTGAAAAGCTTGAACAAAAACATAATCAAATTACAGCTTTGGAGAACCTTGTACAGAGAATGGAAAAGGTAAGTGACAAGAGAACCAAAGGGATTTCTTACTGGAATTAAAAAAAAAAAAATACTAAGATAAATTAGATAACATTGATTAGAAGTACTCTTTGCAAATACTAAGACTTTAACAAGTACTCAAAGATGTTAGTTTCTTCCCTATACATTTAATATGATCTGTACTGTTAGTGATTTACCTCTCCACAAATATTGCCATTGTCATTATCTGTCACGTTCTCCTTCTAGTAAATGTATGACTCAGAAAGGGGAACCAGGCAAGGCTGTGAATGGAAACAATGGAAAAGATCACAAAGTCCACCTATAACTAGTAATAATATAGCGGATCCCTGTAGTCATAGCATTTTTATGTTAGAGTCAGCTAAATGTCCGTTATTGGCTACTCTTATCCACTTTAGGTTTGTCAAACCCTATAGCTGCACTAGACAGATAGAGTTCACATTAAGAAAAGAAATTAGAACTTTCAAAAGAGATTTAGGGAGAGGAATAACAGAACAAAAAATTATTAAAAGTTTCTTGCTATCTTCTTTTAAGTAGCTGTAGCTCCAAATATATACAAAAGATGAGCATAGAAATTTAATTATGCATGCCTTAAAATTTAGAATTCAGACAAACCCAGATATACTTAAAAAAAAAAAAAGATATACTGGTTTTTTAATAGCAAAACAAACTAACAGAAAATTGGCATCTCTGAAACTGAATTGGGGTTAGATAAGAATATAGGCTTTGGCTTCTAGTGCACATTTTCTAATACATTTTTTTATTTATTAATTCCCTGATTTGCCTCTGTTCTTCTCAGACTTATTTCATGAGTCTGCCTGTGTTGATGCTATTTTAGTAACGTCACTTCAAAAGCATCATGTTTCATAATAGTCATGTATGTTTCTTGCCAAAGGAACTTTGATTAAATTTTAAATATTTCCCAAGAATTTAATTCATAACACTGTGTATTTGGCTGAATTTGTAATCTTAATGAAGGTACTATGAGGAAATAATGAAAATTAAATAAGCCTAACCTAACTGAATCTACTAATAATAATATGCAGCAACATCTGTGTGGTGCAGTGGGTAACTGAATGTTCTACACCAGCCAAATCACTGTGCTAGATGTCCTCAAGCAGCTGGTTTGTCCAAGTGTGACAATTTATAATTATGAAGTTTTGGACAAACTGTAATGTTTGGATGAATACTTTGTAGTGTTAGAATATTTGTCATGTAATAAATAGTTTAATAAACTATGATAGCACAAAGAACACTTGTATTAGGAAAGAAGGACAATTCTGGAATGCAAATAGGTTGTTTAAGCAAACAACTTGATTAACCAGTGACATTTGAATTTAGACTTGCGATCACCTGCAACTCAGCAACACTGGGTCAGGTTTAGTGGCTAGCTGTCAGTCCCTGAAAATTAACAAACAACAGTGGAATATAATTTCTATTTCCTAGAAACCCCAGGAAATCTGTCCCAGATGTGAAATCTGGGTTATATTCACTTGACTATTTACTCAGTGAATATTTGAGTACCTACCATGTGCCAGGCAGAGCTAGAGGCTAGCTATCTATTTGTGAATGAACCAGATGTAATCTCTCCATGGAGATTACAATGTAGTATATCTGGGTTCTGTGGAACTCAAGGAATGCTCCTGATCTCCCATCATTCGTTCTCCTAGGGGTCCTTAGAAATGCTGACGTCCCCACTGAAGGTAGTGTGTGTCCCCTGGAAAAAAGTTAAGTAGCTTAGATAGTAGCAGATGATTTAGCATTTGTCTTGATATTGACCCATAACAGTGAGCTGTCTCTAGGACAGAGTGAGTGGACAAGATGTCCAGGGTTCAGCAAGGCCTTGCAGTAACCTTCCGGAATACTCTATGTAGTCCAGTAGGTTTTATTCTCTATGGCTTCCTAGGGTGGACGTCTTATCAGAATGTCTAGGAGGCAGAGGTAGGTAGGAATGGAGTGGAAGAGCAATGTGCAAAAGTTGTTTTGTTTTATTTTTTTTAAACATTTTTAGTTTAAGGATACTTTATATTTGTAAAATAAACAGGTAATTGAAACTATAAGAATTGAAGCTAGGCAGTATTGTCGTGGTTTAAGGAGAGACTGAGGAAACAGGCTGTGATGAGGAGTTTCCAAGGTGAGGAGTGTGTATCAGAGTGAGGGGAGGAGGTACTGAGACTTTTATATTAGTAGGAAAAAGACATGAGTTCAACAAGGAAATAAAAATTAAAAATGAATATCCACAACAAAGGTTGATAAATACCACCCTGCTAGTGGGTGCCCCTTGGAGAAAGATTCATTTTCTACTCACTTGAACAAGCCACTGCTCCAGTAAATAGCCATTAGTGGTATGAGATCTGGTAATGAACACATTACTTAAAACCTTCACCATCTGTCCCACTTTAATCAGGAATGCAGTGAGAATGAATTCCATAAACACAGTGATAAGCCAGCAAAAACGCCCAGTAAGAACATTTTAATATGGCATATGTTCCTTTTGCTAGCAGTGCAATTCTGTTGCACCATATTTGTTTTCTAGTGTCATTGATTTAACTCTATTAGAATTTTAGAGCTCAGAGGTGCTTTTGAGATCACCTAGATCCCCATCATCATTTTATAAATGAGCACAATGTAAACATGGAGCATTCCACAGTCGTCCAGTTACCAATTTATGGTCCTTTCCATTATGCCCCTATCTTCTCTGATGCTGGATAAAAATGACATCCTTGTTTCGTAAGTCATTTAGATGTTAACATTTGGCAATGATTTAAATTGGTTCCTGCTCTGTTCTGATCAATAGTGCTGGGGAACGGAACGCTTCGGCTCCCTAGAGGTGTGGTTTGGGAAGAGGGGATTGTCCACTAGGTGGCGCTGTGAACTCCTCTCCCTTTCCAGAAGGCACTGTCCTTGACAAGGGCTAGCTGGTACAGTGTGATTTTCTGTGCTGTCAAAGAAGCATTCAGACATCAAGCTAGATGAGAGACGTGGCTAAAGCAGAATATTTCCACGTCCAGTTGTCTGGTCTGCTGGAGCCCTGGTTACGAAGTTCCATTAATCAAGAGTAAGTCCATTAAGAAGAATGTTAAAAACCATTTTCCTGCCTACAAATTCAAAATATATTATCAGCAGTGTATTTCTTTGATGGTACAAGTATTAAAATAAGCTTACAAGGCATATCTATGACCCCTTGGAAATAATTTGAACACAACTAGGGCTATACCGGAACAACGTGACAAAATGCTATAGGAAAAATTTGAAAAAGTTAGTGTAAATTTTAAAAATAACATAGCACACAAGATATGAAGCATTTGGCATCTACAAATTATTATATATCAAGGTCCTAATATGTGCTAGAGAAGCACATAGGCCTTTCACATATATTACCTTCAATCATCCCAACTGTCAATATAGAATTATCCACATTTTAGAAAAGTTCAAAAAATCAAAAATGTGACTCATACAAATATAGAAATAATACATGTCAGATGTTTTATTTAAATAATTAATTAATTAGGGAATCAGTAAGATGGCAAAACTGGTTAAAATAAAATATTTTGAGAAATTGGCTATTTATAGTCATTTTTAAAAAAAATAATATAAAAAATAGGGTTACTAGGTTAGATACTTAGCTGGTTAGTATTCTTGAAGGCAATTAAAAAATTATCTTTTCTGCCAGGCAGAAATCTATAGAGTAACATTCAACTTCAGAGTCAGAGCTCTAATCAAATAATAAATAATAAAAGTTAAACACAGAGAAACCCAAGAGAATTAAATAATCCTTGGATCAGATTATTAAACAGTGACCCAGTATGACCCACATGCTATATAATGTTTTAATTTCCAAGTTTTGGTTAATTTTTATTAGCAACGATAAGGTCCAGAGAGGTTAAAGCTTTGGCAAAAATTATGTAGCCACAAGTTTCAAAGCCAGGTCAGTCCCAGTCCACGGTCCTTCCAATGCCTCTGCTGTGCAGCTCCACCTTACACTTCACCTGCATAAATACTGCAGCAGGAATGATTTTAAACAGTGTTGTAAAAAAAAAAATCTCTGACCGTCAAATGTATAAAAAAACATGATCATCTCAGCTTGGGTTTTCATGGACTTGTCAATTTTCTTTTTGAATGGAAGAGTTTGGCTTAATAGTGACATTAAGGCGTATCTGTACATATTCTTTCTCAGTGTCATAATTTTTCTTACATCCTAATCAGGAAGTGATTTTTATCATTTGTGGCCTTGCTCCTTCACTAAAAACGCGTTTGCTCTTTTCCCGCTTTCCGATAGATGCCATCTAGATAGGTGTCAAGATAAGTACAGTAGTGTCCTTGGATACTAATGGCTCAGTGTAATGGAGAAGCACGTGTAATAGTGCGAGAGCCAATGCCTAGAGATGGACAGGCAGTTTGCATTTTGAGTAGAATGGTGAGGGGCTGGAGACATTTTACTGAGCAGGCTATGTGTCAGCAAAGGGCTGAGGAAGGAGCGGAATCTCTAGGCAGGTGAGGGGAGTAAAGACAGCTTGTCCTGACCTGGCATGAGCTACATGAAAACCCTACAGCCAAATGCCTCACCAGGCTGCCCTGTAACAGCTCCCTATCAAGTTACCTCTTCAGCTCAAGATGTATCGGTATTAGCAGAAGCATCTTTTGTGAAGTTTGCAAGATTGCCTTACCACAGGCACGCACACAGAGAAAGAAGGGGAGAGAGTAAGAGAGAGAGAAGCACAAATTGTGTCTGATTTTCTCCTAGGAAAAGAGAACACTGCTAGAAAGAAAACTGTCTTTGGAAAACAAGCTGCTGCAACTCAAATCTGGCGCTACCTGTGCTAAAAGGTCTGTGAATCTACCTCCTGAGGAAAACCTGTTCCTCATCCCCTTCCTCTCCACTGGTCCACTGGCCAGTGGACAGAAGGCTATACCAACCCCCACTCCCAAGGACTGACAGTGCAGGAGCCGGGGAGAACTCCTGATTCACGGCCCTGTGCCTCCACTTCCCCACCCACTGGGAAATGGGACGAGGGGCAGAATTCACTGGGGCTACAGGGAAACTGGTAGGAGGATTGATCCTTCTGAGGCTGAATGAGCTTGTCCCCTCCATGTTCATCCTTGGTGACAAAGGGGATTCTCTAGATGTCCTCGTTCTCCCTATGTTTCTGATTTTGTTATCGGGCCTCTGCCACAACAGGCATTAAATTGGCCAGCCACAAGTGAAATTTGTAGAGTGATGGAGAAATACTGAGAAAAATATTCTTCATTCTTTACACATACTCATAATCCACAGTCCTTAGTGTGCTCTGGGGTGAGGGTGGGTTTGTGGATACCACAACTGCTTTACCACTCAGCCACTGTTAGAAAAATTCTCTGGAATATCATGTAATAACTCATATCACATGACATTTTCTGTAGTTTTCCTTTCCTTTTCTTATCTATGCCCACTGTAGTCATTATGTGTTTCGATATAATGTTCAAAGTCAAATCTATTTCAAGATCTTAGTTCATCCATCTAGAGAATATACAAATTCTTATTCTCATTTATTCAATAATATATGTTCAAACATCCCTCTCTCGTGGTCTTTTGATTTTTTTCCCTTGTTTTCTTTTTCTTTCCTATTATCTTTCTTTCTCTTCCCATCTGTCATATGCTGTGTCTTCTCTGTGGTTCGTATACATTTTGATCACGCATGCCAAAGCCCAGAACTGGCTGACCCTGATGGTTGCACATACATACCAAAACACATTGGGGTACCACCAAATTATCGATTCCCCCATATTCTCCCCTGTGAATAAGCTTATAGCCCCAGCAGGTGGACTTCTGAGAGAATGAAGGAATTACTGTGGAAGATATCTCTAGATCTTTAGAATTACTTACATATACTTATAACTGAATTCTAAATAAATCTTTGGCTTACTTTATTATTTTTTTCCTACATAGAGAACTTTCTATGCAGCAGAACTACTGGCTGGTACAATGAGCCTTCTATTAAGAGTCCAGACAGTCTGAGTTTGATTTTTTCTTTCAAAAATGATTTTTTTCTTTAAAAATGATTTTTTTATTGATAATAGGGTTTTTGTCAGTCTTTGAGCCAAAAATGTAACCATTATAAAAACCAAACTGATCTATTCTTTCCGTTTTGTTACTTATAAGCAGTTGTTATAAGGAATTCTCAGAAAAAGCTCTTAAAGAGGTTTTAGAAATATCTTGAGGGAAATGGATGTTTTGTGTTTCTAGAAAGGTGTTTGAACATCCAGGCTTATGTAATTCTCATAGATTATAGGTATCACAAATATTTATCTTATTACTTTTTCTGAGCTGTGTGTAGAGGTATTCAGTTTGCTAATAGACAAGAAAATGAAATCAGTACGAATCAGACTCTTGGTTAAAGCAACAGAGACTTGGTTAAGCGACCATGAATAAAAGTGATTTCTGTTCAGTTAAGATTGGAGCGATATGGCCATACAGAGGGTACATCTCGTGGGAAAACAGGATGGCCTCCCTTTGACACCTAATGTGGTTTTTAGAACCCACATTATTTTGTTTCTCTCATCCAGTCATGGGTACGTACAGTTTCACCCTTCTCTTGTTCTTCCTGTAGGATTAATTAACTTTTCTCACTATTTTCCACCAGCTGGTTTACATCCTCTGTATTTTCCTTTCAGATTCCAGAGGAAAGAGTCTGATTGGCCTAATAATATTCTTGGTATTGGGCAGATGGATCATGTCGAACAACCCCTACCTTGTCATCCAACCAGAAACCTTTTGCAGGTCCCCATTCCCAGTCCTGTGGGTGTCTTCTTACTCAAGGAATAGCCTAGGGCTGCTTCCCTAAGCAGGCGGCTATGGGTGATTTAATTTTCCTTAGGCATAGACGGTGGGTTTGACAGGCACCATGACTTTCTCGAATTACAGTGAGCTTCCTTCTGCCATTTTGATAAAAAAAAAAAAAAAATTCAGTATGTTCTCACTTGGCATTTTTAATGTTAAAAAACATCCCTGAGGATGATAACTCTTAACATTTTAAAACTCAGAAGAAAATGACTTTTTTTCTTGCATGTGGATATGTATGTATCATTACAATATAGTAAGCTAATCCTCACAAGTACTTTAATGAGAGTTAAATGATAATGGGAAAGATTTGGTAGAAGCATTTTTTCTTAACAACAAGGTTAACTCTATATTTCTATTATCATCACTACTAACTGATGCATGTATAGTGCCTTTCAGTTTATAGAGTAACCCCACGTTCCTTGTTGAAGTTAATCCTTCCTTCCAAGGACTTTTCAGGGAGGGACAGGGCTTCAGACTGGTTAAGTAACTTGTCAAGATTCCTCAGCCTCTCAGAAGTTGCAGAGCTGTGAGTCTTGGCTCTAGAATCGTTATAACAAAGCCTGTGCTCCTTCTGCTCTGGAAGAAATTTTACCTTCTTTCTTTGGAAATTTCTGGAGACCTCTCAGACTGGTTTCTTCAGTCTCCCATATAACTATGAGCAGAAGGCAGGCTTCCAACGAATCCCTCTGCCCTGTGGCAAACACACAGGCCCATTTTATAGTTATCCTTTGGAGAAACACATTTGAGGTTTGTAAAGATAAATAGAATGTTGGCTCCTCTCCCTCCCTCTCCCCTCCCTCTCTCCGTCTCTTCCTCTCTCCCTCCCTCCCTCCCTCCCTTTCTCCCTCCTTCCCTCTCATGTAATTTATATGAGCTATTTAACGATTGCAAATTCCTTAGACAAAGAAAGAGGGTATCTTGGAGCTAAGGTTGCATGTTAAAACATATCGTTGTTTCTTAAATTGTACATTTACCTGTGGTAGTTTAGATGGCTCTCTCAAGCTGACAATTTAGTGCCACCAATGAAAATGATAATGGGGAAGATTTTGACAGGCAATAGTAATACACGTTCCTGAGTTTTGTTGAAATGTGAGTAGAGTTACACCTATGTCTTGGCTTATCTTTTCATCTTAGTCTGGCTGGGAAATGTAAGCACCTGACCTCTTCTATTCTTGTGGTTGTGATCCTCAGCTTCCCTCTCTTTCACTGTCTAGCATACTAATGCACGTAAGTCCGAAAGCCCAGCGCGTCGAGAAATACTTTTCTTCTATCCTGAATCCTATTTCAAATTTTACTTATTTACAGTGACTTTTTTGGTAATATTCTCATGGAATACATGGGAAAATTTCCTAAACTGTGAATTTTGGAGAGCGTGACATCTACCCCCTTCCCTCCATCCCCCAGCCCACTGTCCTCCTAAAGCCACTTATTTCCCTTCGGTCTCTGAGTTTGGGGGTCATCATAGGACACAATGAGACCATTGTGAATACTTGCCTTTAACATTCTAATGAAATTTTTATTTTGTATTTTTTAAATCAGTTTATGAGTTTATGAACACTTTATGATTTTTAAAAGCCAGCCTGCCTCTGCAAAGCACCCCAAGTTCTTTCTCATTATTTCTCACTAGGACAGTTTCGAATCAGCACCAGCCATGGGCCAGATTGCCTTTTGCCTTCTGTGCTGTTCTGATCCTTATATCCTCAACTCCTTTTTTCTGTGACGCGCCTCTTCAAGTCACTTCCTAGTTTTTCAACTGGAGTACCTGTCCTGCTGATTTTTAGATGTTCCTTATGTATTCTCAATACAGTGCCTTTATTAGTCATTTGTGTTGCGAATATTCTAAGGCTGTCATATTCATGCTTATTTGATTACTAAAAGTTTTTAATTTTTGTCTTTTCAAACTTGTCAGTCTTTCCCTTTGTGGTAAATACTGTTTTGAGTTTTATGTTTCAAGAAATCTTTCTCTATTCCAAATTTATGAAGATGCTCTTCTATATTATTTTTGAAAGCCTTTTGGTTTCCCAGTGTTATTCACAGTCTACATGGAATTTTTCTTTGCTATGAGGTAAGGTTAGAACCCATTTTCTTTTTCTTTATTTCATATGAATATCTGATTATCTCAGAATCATTTCTTGAAAAGACCATTCTTCATATGACATTCTGCAGAATGATCTTTGATATAAATCAAATCTATTGGTCTATCTACGTGATGTATGTGTATATGTAAAATGAAAGTGGCATGGGCTTAGCATAATTTGTTTAATCAGTCTTCTATTGATGAACATTAGATTGTTTTCATTTTTTATGCTATGAATAATGAACTACATTTTATAAACATTTTGTGACATATATGTTGTATAAATTGTATAGTACATTTATAGTATAAATTACTTAACTTCATGGGGTAAATAAATAATCACTATCATTATACATTATTTGTACTTGTACAAGGATTTCTAGAGTTTTACAGAAATTATTTTTTTACTGTAAAAAAAAAAACCTTTTATTAAAACTTTCTCATGCAAAACTAAAAGAAGGGAAGAAAATTAAAAGATTATCTTAAATGTTGCAAGTGACCTGCAAATTGCTTGGCTTTTAGAGACTTTATTCTGTTAAAAGTTACTGAGACAACCTAAGTGGTTCATTGCTGTGCTGCTCAAAGCACCCAAAGCATGATCCATGGACCAGCTAAATCATCAGCAATACCTGGAGCAGGTTGGAAATGCAGAATCTCAAGCCCTATCCCGGTCTGTTGGATCAGAATGTGCACTTTAACAAGATCCCTGATGATTTAACAAGATCCTCCCATTCATGCTAAGTTTGAGAAACAATTTTTAGTACATGGTGTCAGACAGAGTGGAGACTTTTTTTTTTTCAAATGAAAACATGTTCTATAGTATCACATGAACTTCCATGACCTTTGTACTGTTTGAAGAGGCTATAAAAATCAGGACTGCGATGGCATTGGATGTTGCCTACTAATTGTAAAACCTTAATGAGCTAAAACGATGTTCACATATTACTTTGTGAAAGCTGATTTCCCCAAAGCACCTTTGCTTTACCTCTTTAAGTCTGTAGTATAATCTGTAAAGTAGTAGAGATAGGAATTATTGTATCTGCTCTACTGAGGCTTAGGAAGGTGTGTGACCTCAAAGTCACAATGCCCCCGAGTTTGGTGATCTTGTCACAGTGCATGTTGCCTCATAACTCAGATAATTGTGGCGAGAAGACAAATAGTCCAAAGGTGGAAAACCAATTCCTGTTACCTGAATGGAACTTTAGTAAAGTATGAATAATCTGAATTCAAACTGCACCCATATCTTTTCACACTGGTTGGTGTGTAGATTCAAAATATTAGCCGGAATTTAATTTCTTCCTTTATTTTTCTTGCCCTACTTACAGGTAGCAGAACTACCAAAAGTAGAAAGCTAAATAAATAAATAAATAAATAAATAAATAAATAAATAAATAAATAAGATAAACACAGGCAATCCACAACATATACTAACTGTGTATCACTGGAGATTGGCTTCTGATACACAGCAAAGTCCCCATTACTGGCCCCATGTTCTAACCTTGCTGTTCCCATGTATTCTCATGGGTTCTAGGTCTGTGGGTACTCATAAGCAAAACAGATCAGATATGTCAGTGCTTTACCAGGCTCAACGCAACTTGATTAATATCTGTAGGGAAGAGGAGTCACAGGTGGCTAGAGATGAACTTTTGACATGAATCGATATTCTCACGCAAGTTCATGTCTGAGGCTACTTAGTGGCTGCGCTGTGGTTGTTTATCTTCAGTGTGTCTTGTGTGGCCTGTGGGGGTGCTGGGCATCTTACTCACGTGATGGCCCAGAAGCGGCTAGCGCGTGAGGAGAGCCTGGTGGCACAGCTGGAAAACAACAGCTGTATAACACATGAGCAAATCTTTTCCCTTTATTCTTCCTCTGCATTTCCAGCTGCCAGGATCTTCAGATGCAGATATCCCTTCTCCAGGAGCAGATCTCTCATCTGCAGTGTGTGATTCACTCCCAACATCAGAACCTTCGCAGTGTCATCCAAGAGGTCAGATTAATCAAGCGTGCTTCTTTGGTAGCTGGTGTGTTTGCAGTGAGAAGATCGAACACAAGTGGCTTGCCTGGACTTTACAAGCAGTGAGATTTATTCCCCACAGACACTTTCTTTTTATGTCCATGCAACACGGTTCTGTTTTCAATTCCTTCTTTTGTCTGTTTGCGAACCTCGGAAATGCTCTGGGGAATTGTGTTGGACTTCTCAGATGTTTCAGTGTTCTGAGCCAGGTAATATACTCCCTCCTTTAGAAGATTTTGTGGATTAGGAGATTCAGCCTTTTCTTGAGAAAGGAATGATTGATCAGTTTCATGTGAATTTGGAGGTGTGTTAGGACAGGGATGTCACCTGGCCCTTCTCTGGGAACATCCTAGCAAGCAAAAGAGAAGAAGTCATTGCAGTGGGAGCTGGATGGATGGTGGCTCGTATACTCAGACCATTTACTTCAAGATATGTGTTGGCCTTGGTTTGGGAGGTTTGCTTTAGACTTAAAATCAGATTTTTATTCATTCATTCATTTATTTTACTACCTAGTATTTGTTTCTAAAATTCTAAATAACTCAAATACCTTCCTGACATAAATGTAGCATTTGTGATTGCTTGGCTAGGACCTCACCAAGAGAATTGACTTGTGGCACTTGAGAGCCAGAGTGGACTTAGGGGCATCCCATGTTCTCATTTTACAGATGAGAACGCTGAGACCCACAGTGGTTAAATAACAGAGCTGGTAGAAGCAGAGTTGGCCTTGGAATCCAGATTTATCCTCTTCTCCTACACCGTTCTGAGCTTCATCACCCACCTCCCCAGTTCCATGTTGTGTCTTGGCTGATGCTTTTCATCCAAAGCAAAGTAGGCTCACCTCATCATGCTGCTGGTTGACCAGATCTCTGCCTCAGGGAGGCTTCCCATGCTAGGCAGTGGCTTTGCATCGTGTCTCCTGGCCTCTACAGTATGAAAACGTTATGTGGCTAAGACAAAAAATGATGACCAATGCTACTTTCTACAAATACACTCCTGCAGAATTTGGTTTAAATGGTTTTTTTTAAAGATTAAAATGTTTAACAGTACCATCAACATGCGCTCATCCACAGGCGCCAGTTTGCCCTGCTACTTTTTGTAGTCTCCTGAGTTTGCTAATGCTTTCGGATTTATTTATTTTTTATTGGATAAACCATTTAACCACAGAAACCTGTACACTTTCTGACTTAATTTTCTATTGTCTGATAAGATATTTCCAATTGTGTTTCTCAATTCTTAGATGGAAGGATTAAAAAATAACTTAAAAGAACAAGATGAAAGAATTGAAAATCTGAAAGAAAAAGTTAATATACTTGAAGCCCAGGTAAGGAGGGAATCTGTTATATATTTCAGTGTGAATGTGAGTACGTGCACGCACGTGTGTGTGTGTGTGTGTGTTCAGTGTATCTGTGAGCCTATTATGAACGTTGTGGATGTGTGTGCTTGTGCGTGATGATATGCCAGTGTGACACTGAATATGTCTGTATGTGAATGGGTGTGAGTCTGTGTGTGATTGTGTGTGACTGTGTCTGAGTGTCTATGTGTGAGTCCACGTGCATGTGTCTGTGTATATATATGAGTGTCTTTTTGTGAGTGTGTGTGTGTGTGTGTATCTTCTAAGCATAAGAAATTATAGTTTTGCATGTATTCTTAATAATTATTAAAGTATTAGTATTAAACATTATTTTATATTATTAGGTTATTAATATTACATATTATAAAGAAATTATTAAACTTCATCCAAATTTTCCAGAATACTTGTTATATTGGGGAGACAGATGATAACTTCTCTCTATGTGGTCTTGAATCAGAAGCTTGGTCAAGGCCACTCTTGTGTGAATTTAGCACTAGCCAGGTAGCCAGGGGTGCTGCCTCTCATCCTGAGGTGTGTCCTCTTGCCTTTTCTTTCTTTATTCATATCGACGAAGCTTCCAAGATTTGCCTCATGGCTCACTCACTTCAAGAAGCCTCTTGTACTTTTCTTATTTTTTAGTGTTTTAAAACTTAAGGTAAAACTTTACGATTTATTGTAATGAGATGTGCTTTTCTTCCTGCTCCCTATTCCCCTTTATCTAGAGAAGTCCCTTTTAGTCTCTCAGCTGTAGTTTTAGGCTGGTGGTGCCCCTGCCTCATAGGAAGTGGGGTGAAGCCCTCATGGAAGTTGGGGTATCTGAGGACCCCACAGGTGCCTCTACCACAACTCGACTCTGTGCTCAGTGCTACCCCTTCTGTCTTTGTCAAATGAGTAGTCACTGACTGCCTGGACTGGTCACCTTTTCTACTTCATCCCTCAGTATTTTGACTTCCTGCTTGCTATCACCTGCCAGGCTGTCCTGTCCTGTGACATCCATTGGAAACCTCATCATCCTTTGGAACATGTTCCCCTCCCCCAGGATAGGCCAGAGAAGAGATACATTATCACGCCTCGAGCACACTCACACCATTCCTCCCACTACCATACTCTTCCTGCTTTCCCTCAGCGGAAGAATAAAATCATAATGACAGAAAGAGGTTGTACACATTTTTACATCTTAAATTTTGGAACCCTTGCCCTGTTTTGCCATTTCTACCTTCCTGGAGGGTCACTGTTCCCTTTATTCTGGAGGATAAACTCTTCAAGCCTCAGGCTTCCCTTCGAATCTCACTCCCTTTGGGTTATTTGAGACTTTTTGTTTGATAAAGACAATGCCCATAGCTTCAGACAGCTAAACATGTGGGGCTTGTCGAATGTTGGCTCAAAACTAGTGTCCAGTCAAGTACTCGGTCAGGGCTGGTCAGTTTACATCAGGGGACCTCAGATAATGTGATCCGTGTCACATCAGAGCCTCTGCCTCCTAAGAAATGTCTCTGAAGGCATCTCCTCACAGCTTTTCTTACTTAGTGGCCTTTTGGCAAATGTTACTTGATAAATATTTTCCTTATATTATTTTGTACATGACTAACATATTCATTCTATACAAATTAGGAAGTAATGATAAGCAAATATAATAAGAAAATCAAGTAAACATACCGTCCATGGATAACGACTCAGCCCGGTTCTTAAATAACTGTCTTTACATCTTAAAAATTTGTGCCAGGCCCTGAGCTGAGTTCTTTACATATTTTTATTTCAGGACCTGCGAAGAAGGGACTGTGATTACACCTATTATATGGGCGAGGCAATTAGGCACAGAGATGTTAAAAGCTAAGGGAGGTCACATTGCTACTGAGTGTGTTTGTAATTTCAGAGACAATAGTGACTCCTCTCAACTGGCTACTTTTTGTGTTCTAACAGAGGGGCTGAATGACAAAGAATTACTGCCAAGGAGTGGTATAGGCCTGATCGGAAGCATTAAGCACGTGGCTGATAAATGTACTAACTATGTGATCTCTGCACGTTTTTTTTCAACTTCAGAATAAAGAACTGAAAACCAAGGTGGCGCTTTGGTCTGAAAGTCCTAGGACAACTGTGTCTACGGCTGTCTCTACAAGGTGAGGCCTTTCTTCTCCTACCCCATCTGCCTTTACGACATCTGTCGAACACATGTGAATGTTGATAGTCATCTCACTGGAGAAGGATTCCTATGTATTAATGTATGCCATCACTTGTTTACCGTCTGTTTCCCAGTTCTTTGAGAGTAGGAACTGCGTTAATCTTGTTCACCACTGAATCTTCAAAGTCTAACATATAAATACTTACCGAATAAATGCGTGAATAAACTTAGATTTTTTTTCCCCCTTCTTTGCTGTAAAACAAGCCCAATCTCAGCTTTAATACTTTCTCCAAGCAAAGCAGATCATCTCCTCTATTGTCCTTGTTCTTCCATTGCTCATATTTTCTGTGCCATAAATGAACATTTTAATTATAAATTGTTTCTCTTTATTAAAATGTCCACGTCTGTATCTCAGACCAGAGAGATTGTAAATGTCAAGAGTGAAAGGATAGCTCCTTGTGTTTCATTTTATTTCCTGCATTGCTAAGGACAAGTGTCTTCAATAACTACCTAATAATGACTGAATCAAGCAATGGTAATGACGGTAATGATCCATTAAAGCAAATGAAATGATAGTCGAAACCATCAAAGTCACTTTTTAGTGTTGACAATATGAAGTGACAAGTTGTAAAAAAAAGAAAACTTCTGGGCAGAAAGCTCATTCCCATAATACTCTGTGAAATTATCACTTAAAAGAAAAATATTGTCTGTAATTACATGAACCATTTAAAAGGCGATTTAAAACTTCCTGTTCTAGCAGCTTTTGAATTTCCCCGTCTAGTCCCTCTAGGGCAGAAGCCCCTTTCTGAAACTCTCTCGGCTCAGTGCCTGAGCTGGAGAAGCAGGCCTACTGTGATTAGCATCCGTCTAGGAATTCAGATTCATCTGCCTCTTCAGAACCCCCTGCAACAGTGCTTCACTTTGCTAATGATACATGCAATTAGAGACTAGAGAGGAAACCAAGATGAATCCGGTCTTCTAAAATCTTTGGGCCCCCAGATTCTACATTGTCAACTTTTTGGACACTAGCCTTGCGAGTTCTAATAGAAGAAGGTAGGCCCCAGCAACATTGAAGGAGGAAGTGAGATGCCCACATTTCGGAAGCAGCAAGAGTAGGGGGAAAGGACGAAGAGCTTAGAACAGAAGGGCAAACATGACTTTCAAAGGGAAGGGAGACTAGTCAATTTTTTGGCTTCCTTACCTGATACCATCCCCCTAGGGGCGGTGAGACATCCACCAACCTCAGCTGTTTTGACCCGGGAGGGAATGGAGCCAGAGTGTTGCTGAGGAGGGAGCAGTTAGCTGTCTCCACATTGTAACTACTCCAATAGTGAATGCTGAGGCTCCTGCTGATACAGAGCAGACGTGTTGGACGGTGTGACTTTTATGGCTGATTCTTTAGCAGCTGCAGTTAATTAATTGTTGAAGGTCTTTTAGTTTTATTTTCTTCCTATGACTTGAGAAAGGTTGCATGGAATTTCTTCTAATCGATATAAGGAAATTGGACTGAATATGCCCTTTGTTTTATGATTTTTTTGATAGAAAATTCAGTATTAGTGTGATACAATGGTAAGTTACATATTTCCAAAATAAAATATGGCCAATTGGCTACTTTGAATGGAAGTATAATATCATTTGGGAAGTCTGGGTTCACCAACATACAATGGAATTATAACTCTAGCGTGAAGTTGACACATAAAAGTAACCATTAAAGCAAAAAAAAAAAAAGGTGCATTTAAATATTAATCTTGGCAAATCCCTTAAATCGAACAAAATACATTTCCATGCTCTCTCTCAGTAAGTGTAAAAACACAAGTTTTCTTCTCAAGCATTAGAACATATAGATGTTTCTTGGGTTGAACACCAGAAGTTCTTTCCTGGAGATTGGGGGTCATGCTGTCAGACAATGACAAAAACAACAACAACACATACATGTATATACAAATATGCACATGCGTGTGCACGCAGTGAAGAGAGAAGTTCAGGCTCTGAGAAACCCACAGGACTAAAACATCCTGAGGGAATGGTTGATTTATTTCCCATCTCCAAGTCACTGGGGTGAGAATCTTCGCTGAGTAAAATGACAGACCCAGTCCCTAACTCTCTCTCACTTCGCCTCACTCTTCCTCACTCTCATCCTAGGATAACTACGTGAATTCACATAAGTTTAATGCTTCCACAATGTGATTCTACTGTGTCTCATGGGGAGAATTGGTCAGAATGCATCAATTAACCGCCATGTCTCAGATTAAAGCAATTAAGTCAGACCTGGTGGCATATAGGGGGTAGAGATGGTAATGGTGGTGGTAGAGCAATCACATCACTACCATTTAATGTGCTCCGTTTTGATGATTGTGTGGTCTTTTCCACAGTGAGTTGCAGACTGAAGGCGCGACCCCCTATCTGATGCTGATTAGGCTACGGAAGTGAGCTGGTTGGCTGAAGAGCTAAATGAGAAAGATCACTATGTGGGTCTTATTTATTCTTTGGGACACAATCTAAACTTACGTATTAAAATAACTCAATGCCAGTGTTTGGTGGAATATTTTTATATAGCAGTAGCTTTGCGGGAAAACGACATTCCAGAAAATCAAACAAATATATTCTCAAGGGAAGGAAACTCTTCTAAACTTACTAAATGAGAGAAGGCACAAGGTGCTTTCCCATGATGGAAGATGAATTCTGCTTTAAAGTTAAAAAAAAATCTGAATCTTTTTGCAGATTTTTGCTGAAGCATAGTTTATGGTTGCAAACTTTGACCTTTAGATAGTGTTTTTTATGTATATAATAGAAGGAAATGTGTATAGATATATGAATAAATGTTACATTTTAAAGTTGACTTTTGGAAAATAAAAAATATCTTACCATGAGATAAGTTGATCTCCTGACCTATTATTAGTGGAACAGTTATTCTCTACTGAATTATGGGCAGGAGAAGTTTCTTTTTAGTGAAGTCCCCAAGCCATCCAACCCTCCAAAACCTGAGAATCATGCCTGCGTCTTTACACCTTAAGAATCTACTGATTTTGATAGGTTTTGAAATTGGTTGCTAAAGACAATCCACATAAAAATACAAAGGAATGCACTTTGTGACTCTGCATTTGTGACTTATATTTTTTCAATATTTATTATATTATCTAAGTGAAATATTGGGTGGTGGGGAGACCAGAACACAATACTGTTAGCTCACACCTCCACGAAAATGTGTATATTGTGAGTTCAAAGCAACAGTGACTGCTGTCTGCAGCCAAGAAGAATCTGAATCTGTATCTAGTGCTTTTTTGTGAAAATGTGCTTAAATTTTGATACATGCATTCATTGCAGGTGGAGTTTGTGACTGCTATGAGTAAAACCAAACTCTAACTTGTAGAAAGGCAAACACATTGACACTCAGGAAAGCAGAACACACTTTACAGGAATAACGGGAGACTGTAGTCACCATCAAGGGTGAATTACTTCAAGCCTTTTGATCATCCGCTTTGGTGTTTAACTCTAGACATTTTCTCAGGAAAGATGCTTTAAACCTTTCAGTGCAGAATGCGAAATATCAGTATTACCTATAAAATACTTAAAGGCATGTACAAATGAGATGAAGTAAGGTATTTATAAATTCATCCAAGTACTCTAACGCTTGGAGTGTTTCATGACTGTTATGTGTGTTTCATGCTTCATAGCTATATCGCTTGGTAGTTTTGAAGTTGTAACATGTAGGGCACAGTTAACCTGTGCCAGGAACAATTCTAAGCACTTTACCTGTATTGCTTTAATCCTCCCAACAACCCTCAGTAGCAGGTCAGATATTGTCCCCATTTTATGGGGGGGGGGTGCTGTGATTGGTTAAATAACATGCCCTACTGTTAACCATGGGAGAAGTATTTGAATCTTGTGACTTGGCTATTAATATTCCTTCTACCGGCTCACTTGGTGGTCCGAAATACTTCTTAGCCATAGAAATGCCTTTGTTTTTGTTTGCTTTTTTGCAACTTTAACAATCACAGTTTTCTCTGTATTATCCCATGGATGAGTCAGAAACAACACTTACTAATAAATATTATGTTGAGATGAGTTGAGCTGTTACCTGGTAGACTACTCTCTTGAGAATTTAGTTCAGAAAAACTTCTCCACTAAAATCTGCTTATTTTACATTTATTATTCATGACTTTATGCCACATCAAAGCTGTTTAGGTAATAATATTTTCAGGGGCATTTGTAGGGAAATTGGGATTGTGAATTCTGCTTTAAGAACGTGCAGTGTATTTGGAGAACTCACTTTTCACTCAATCATTTAGGTTCCTCGATCATCATGCTGGGTTGAATAAACATGAGATTTGGGAATGAACCCATCTAACTGAACTAAGAACCTAGATGGTTTCCATTAGAATAATGTATTCTAAAGTCAAAAATGGGAAGACACTTTTGGATTTTATTTTGGCTTCACTATACATGTTTTGAACATTTGATGTAACACAGCTAGGACCTACTCATGGGGCCGCCAGGTTCACTTTGGAATGATCTTTGGAACTCATGGGCATAAGAATAAGCAGTTTCGGCAGCCTAAAAAGATCTGAATTCTTAAAATACAAAAGTATCTTTTTAATAGCGTTAGCAGCAATATTTATTTGTCATGTATGGATTATTTTCTATGTCTTTATCATTTCAGCTTTTATCATTTGAAATGTTTTTTAAGTAAATGTTTCTGAGTGATAAAACAAACCATTACAATGGAGAAATTTTTTAGTCTAAAAGTAGAACCTAAAAGTAAAATAAAATAAAATAAGATAAAGTAGAACCACACAGGAAATACAAAAAGAAACACTAGTTCAGTCAGGTGTAAGTAACTGTACTTACTATTGCTAATCAATCTAGTGAATAAGAAGGTTCTAAGGTGAGCCTATAAGTGAATACCTGAAGGTGAGAAATGAAAAATAGTTTTACTTTGATTACATATATTGTTATAATTTATCATTAAGAAATGTTGAAACAATTGATTTAGTATATCTTTTGAACAATTACTTATAATATGCCTTAGAATAAAATTGATGTTATAGTTTATGAAATTTTTATTTTTATTTTTTACATTAAAATTATATGTAAATGAATTAACTAGTTATTAATTGTTTATTACAATATAATTCATAATAAATTGACTGTTTTTGTCAGCAGACTGAAATTTAGATAGCTTCCTGAATTTTTCTGTTAATTTTCTCTGAATCCAAATTAATGGCAAAAGTAATCTATTACATTTTTATTCTAAATTTGAAAAAATACTAGCATTATAAAATTAAGAACACACTGACACTCCTCAAATTCTTTCATATTTCTTCGTTTTGAAAATTCTTAATTCTCCTCTAACCTGCAAATAAGTTTAGCATCCTTATCAATATTTTGATAGGGACCCAATTCATAAGAACTGAAAATCCCCTCAGCTAACATCATAATTATTATAGTTCCCTTCCTTCCTTCCTTCCTTCCTTCCTTCCTTCCTTCCTTCCTTCCTTCCTTCCTTCCTTCTCTTATTTTTTGATGGGAAATATTAAGGATGCAATAAAGATTTAAATAATTATATTTAATTTCTTTGTTACTATTAAAGTGTATACTTACAAGTGTTTAAAATTGTAATAGAGATATGGAAAATTGGAATTTATCTTAGGCATGCAAGGTTGGTTTAGAAATAATGCAGTGTGTTCATAATGATGTTTTTATGGTCATGTGTCATGATGAAAATCAATAAATTATACAATTTAAATATTCTAATACTTCGATAAAGTAGTAAAAAATGTTAAGTTTGCACTATGTTATTCTGTAGTCCACCCAGCAAATTCTCATATAGGATTCATGCATTTTTTCTCTCAACAAATGTTTATTAAGTGTCCCCTCCTTGCCAGGCACTGTTCTAGCTGCCAGGCTACAGCAGTGAGGAGAGGGGAGGAGGTACATGCAGTGGGGAAGGAAGGAAAAGAAGTATATCTAGGAAATATATCCAGTGATGAGGAACAAATAATAAAGTCAGAGACATCCCATTGACTATGAAGAACAACAAAGACGACTGAGGGATCCAGAGTTACCAGGAGTGAAAGTCTTTGGTTGCAACTTTAAATCGGGTGATAATTGAAAATATGGTAACCATAGATTGGTCATTTAAATAAGATAGTAATTTTAAATAAGACCTCTCTCTCTCTTTGAAGATAACACTTAAGCAAAGATGGAGAGAAAGCTAGGGAAGTGGTTGGAAGGAGCTGTTGTTGGTGGAAGAGGAAGTCCAGGCAGAAGAAAGCACAGGTGCAGGTACTCCACAGAATGGCAGGCCAGGTGTGTTCAGAATAGCCAGGGCAGCCGCTGAACTGGCAGGTAAGGAATAAGTCCTGATATTACCTAAATCATTTTCCATACAGCATATTCTTTCACATTTCCTTTGTATAAACCATCCCTTTTGATTAGTAAGTTTTCCCTCCAGTTCTTTGAATTGAGCAGTGATAACCTAATGACTTTTAGGAATCTGTGTCTCAATCCCCTCCTTTGTCTGTGATTCCCTAACATTCTGAGAAAGCCTGCATTCTCTGCAAGGGACAGTGAAGAGAAAACTTGTCTTACCAGGTTCAGTTGAGTAATCTTATTTCTGCCTGTGTGAAACAGCATCACTGCTACCATGGAGTAAAGTTGAGCGAATGGTGCCAAGCATTTATTTGCTTGCAGTGGGAGAACTGCTTAACTTTAAATTAAAAACATCATTATCTTGGCAGCACCTATCTAAGTAACATATGGAGGGAGAACAACTCTGGGAACAAGGCAGCCTTTGCAAATGAGCATTTAAAAGGAAGCTGTATGGTTGTGGTCTTGAATTGGCCTTGAACATTGGTCCTTTCGCTAGTCTATGACGAAGGGCAATACCACCACCTGCCTCAGCATTTTATTATGGGGAAGAAACAGGTTATAATATGTGAAGGCACTTATGCACTATAGAATACGTCAACATGTTAAATGTTAATTTTATAAATGCATCATTCAAAATTATTAGAAAATTTCCCTTGCAAAGCTCAGTCTCTATACAAATAATAAATGAGAGAGTTAAGAGATGGATGAAATCGCTTGGCTGTACCCAAATCACTTATTTCCCAATTCCTAATGGATACCTTTCTTTTTTAATGAGGTATAATTGACATACAACATTATATTAGTTTCAGGTGGATATCATTTTTAATGTGATACAAATTTCATGTTAATGTCGATTTAATGTCCCCCACCCACCACATAGAAATAAAGTTTCTTCAACTATACAAAATAATTGATAAAAAAGCATTTTTATTTGAAAAGTGTACAGTAACAATCACTGAATACAGTTCTCAACTGTAGTACTCAAACCCAGACATCACAAAATCATTAGATGCTATGATTTCGGAAGTCACTAGAATTTTGGTACAATAATATAATGACCTAATAGTGTTTGTCGGGCACCACAGTCTATTCAGGAGCATATTGAATAAAAAAATCCACATTTAAAGTTTTCAGTTACATTCATAGCACTAGACAGAACAGGAACTTGTGTAAATGGCATACAAAATAATCAAATGTGTTTAGCCTAAATATGAGGATGATATCACTTCAAGATAGACCATTGGGATACAGTAAAGCACATCAGTGTTGGGTCAGAACATTGTCTACTTTTGATATATTAAGCAGAATAACTTACTTTCCTTAAAGAATTTCAGATACAGTCAGTATCTTTTACAAGGCTATGGACACAGAAGCCCTGTTTGTACAAGAAGAATTTGGACCAAGATGTAATATACTATCTAGAATATAATTGAACTCCTTGAAAGAAAGACAAGATGACATAGAAAATGAAATAGAACTCGATTTTTTACATAACTTGAGCTACATTAAACATTTTCAATCAAATACAATCATCTCAAGTTGACTACTCATTGGTAGCTTCCAATATATCTACTAAAATGAGTTATGTCCTTGCTATGACACTTCTTGTCACAAGTGGTTTAAATTACGACTGTGACTTGTTATCTATTCTTAGCTTGTGATAATAGTGCCTGTTTATGAATTAGAGCATAACTTACAAACCAATTTCTTATGTATGTTCTCCTTTGATTCTGACTTGAACTCTGTGAGGCACACAGAATTTATAAGTCTCATATGAGAAGAAGCCACTGAGATATTTAATAACATACTTGTGGGCCCCAACTTGTTCTGGACAGTTTCCTTTCTATAATGCTAGGCTTACTCTCAGAGTATTTGAAAAAAATAACCTAGAGAATAGAAGATTAAGGATAAGCATAGGTTATTATATATTACTAAGGACATGATTTTGAAGTGCCAACAGATGTAAGGATAAGACTGGTTAAATAAAGGATCTGTTAGGCTAAAGACAAATGTGCCGGCTCCTGTGTAATTTGTTAAAGATCCTCAAAGACCATGCCAGCTGAGGGTTAGTAGCCATGATTTCCATGACCTCTTGGAAAGGAAAGGAACTGGAAAACATGTATGACTCAATACAAAGATTATTCATATGCATTTTTTTTCAAAAGATGATACTCTGTAAAATAATTCCACTATTTTGGCAGTGTTTTGTTTTGTGTTGTTTATTCTCTCTGTGTATGAACTTCGAAAATCTCTCAACCATAGGCTGTTAGTGAGAAGAACTGGGCAGAAACGCATCTTTGTGATGCTGCTCCAATTATGAGTCAATTATATTTAGATAAACAGAATGTTTCTAAGGTTCTCAAATTTTGATGCCAATAATAAAATATTTTGTGTTTAAATATTTTTAGTAACTTAATTTCAAGGACATAATCTTCTACTTGATAGATAAAAACGATGGATAAATATTTGCCATGAACATAGCTACAAAAAGTCTTTCTGTTACTTTTTTTTTTGTACCTAAAAATCAACCTTGTAAGTGTGAGTATGACTGTCTCCATGTTCTACCATATTTAAGAAGTCTATTTAGACAATTTTTAACTCAACTCTCTTTATAGCTCTTGCTCAACAATCATTCATTGTAGTTGGGCCTCCACCCAAAAATTCTAAGGCAATAAGTTTATAAAATTTCCTATATATCTAACAATGACTTTTATCAGTTTTACTTCATAAGACAAGTATTTTCAAGGATTTTTTAAAGCACTGAGACAATACTTATCTCAGATAATATTCTGTATCTGTCTTTCATGTTTAAGAGTCTAGTGCTATCCCCAGAAATAAGTTTATATCATCTTGGTCAAAGATCAAGAAAAATATAGCTTTTAGTGAATTTTTAGACAAACTTTTAAATATAGACAGCATCTTGGCATCTTTAAAAAATGATAAAGCTTTCCCTAAAATATTTAAATACTCTAGACTTCTCTTAATCTTTTAAAGCTTGGTAGTAGAGGATGAAAGACAACTTTCAAAAAATCACTTTGGTTAACATCAGCTCTAGAACTTCCTTTTAAAGCTATTTAGTATTTAGGAAACAGAAACTTTAACATTATTTCTTTAAATTTTGATGAGGATTTTCCCCCAAAGTTTTAGTGTGATACACAATGAAGAAAGCATATGTACCCTCCTTTTTTTCAGGTGAACAGAGATACAGAGCAGTGCACAATCTTGTTTAATGGACACAAGCTTCCAGGTTATATACTATACGTAGCTGTAGACTTCATCCATTACACATATGATTTCTCTTTCTAACTGCTGCACTCACTCCATTGATGAGAATATATATAAGCTTCATCAAAATTGTTGATTTCCAGTGGACTCGATTTACAGTTTAAAGAATATTTTGGCTGTTATCAAATTGTTTTATTAATGTAGTCATGTCTTTCTCTGTGGTTAAGCTTCTTTTATAAAGGAGGCAACAAAGAACTTTTGCACAGTTCATCCAACCTGTACAGATTGGCAGAGAATAACTTACACCAGAAGCATAACAAAGACACCCACTAATACACAGAGTAGCCCAGCTGGTTAAAAGCAACAAATAAAATATTTACTTTAGAAAATGCTGGTTTTGAATTTTTTGCAGTGTGATAGCTGATAATATGGAAATGATAGCAAATTGGCTCGGGGGGAACTTGCAAGAATTTTAACTCTTGTGTAGAGACCTACAAGCTCTACCCCCAGCATTTAACATTTTCTCCGCCTATTTGTGACTTGTCTCCTTTGTCATACCAAGACAAACATTGTGTTCTCTCAATGGTTTTTATATTTTTCACAGCATTTTTCTTTTTTTTTTCCGTTAAAAGATAAACTTGTTCCTAATCACAGTTAAGAGTCTCAAGGAACACTCACTCCAAACGAGCCAGGAGCCTGGGACACGGTGGCAGTAATCTCCAGATTCCAATGGCATCCTTGTAATCTTTGCTGAAGACATCAAAGACCTTTAGCTGTGTTAGTGTCTCTGTGAGACCTTCCTATGTAGGGTGTTACAGGAAATGAGCCATATGGTTAGAGACAAATTTGGTCACGAAGTTACCTGAGGCACTGTGTTAAAGCAATGTAAACATCAAAGCAGTGTAAACATTCCAGAAATGATTTCTAGATCAAAAAGGAATTTCATGTGCACTTTAAATATTTCTCCAAAATACAAATCGGTTTACTAGAGCATTTGGGAGATATGCAGTAACAGGACACATCATGGCTAAAAACATATGCCGTTGTGGGTTAAAGGGGATATACAATTCTTTAAAGCACTCTGTATACTTCATGGCCCTAAATTAATTTGAAATTGTAAAATAAATAGTACAGAATAATTATTCTGAAATAATGAAAGAAGGAATATCCATAAATGTTTACATAGAATTCGGGGTCAGGTGTCAAACTTGACAGAGAATATATATATATATATATATATATATATATATATATATATATTAGATCAAGTGTTTATTTATAAGTAGAATACTATTTTAAATTAATTTTCTTATATGTTCTAAGTTTTGTTCCAATTATTATTACCCAATAATTGTTATTTTTACAGGCATATTTCTATAATTATGAGAATCATCACCCTCTGCTTCATGCTGTGACTATCAAATAACAATCTGAAAATAGATCTTGAATAAATGCTTGTTAAATAACTGACAATGACAGAATCTTGGCATGAGTAAATCAATCATATAACTGAAAAATAAATAGGAACACATATATCCAAAATAGAATGCCTTTAAGATTTTAAAAGGCTGAACATTCCCTATTATGGAAATGTAAGGGATATCAAAATTTGACTCCAAATAAGAAGTTGACATAAGGACCGCAAAAGTTCACCAAAATTCACTACAGCAATAGTTATATTGTTTCTGTACACTTTTCTTCCAGAAGAAACATCTTTGATGTTAGCTAATAGCTTTCCATTCTCACCGCACAGGTGCTGTGGTCGTGAAGAGCATGGTAGGGAAAAACATCATTGTAAGAAAGCCCAAGCATGACCCTTCCATCCAAGAAGGCGGCATCTTGCTGCAGAAGTTGGAGGAACTGAGCAGTTAACACTGAGAATTTCACATGAGGCTAACCCCATCAGAGCTTCCAGATTGCTTTGGTTCATTTCTGGGTCTAGTCTACCCTCAGAACATTATAAACAGTGCCTTGGATCTGTATTTCTAAAACTGATTCAAATGTCAGATTGAGGTTGAGAGGCAGAGGTCAAGGGCAGAGCTGGAATTTCAGGTTTCCAATGTCTGTAATTTAGCAAAAGAAATATGCACAGAGTTGGAAAAATGAAATTTAATTGGCAAAATTTTATAGTAAGAGGAGCTATTGCCAAAAAATCATAATCATAATAAAAAGAGAGAACTTTGTTATTGATAAAGTTCATTGAAATATTTAAATAATGGTTTAATAGAAGTTGTTTATGTTAGTTTAGACATAATAATAATAAGCCAATGGAAAATACTTTTGTGAACATCTTTACAAAGAAAAGGCAGCTTCTTGTGAACAAAATAAAGTGATTAACCAAATTTCTGCTGAGATAAAATATAGTTCCATTCCTGTTAATCATCAAATATAGGTCCACCATGGGCATTTTGCTTTAGGCAAAATAAAAACAAATGTTAAATTCATTATAATACAGCATGAGTTATCAATTTTTATGTGATTTATGACATGAAAATTCAGAGTGACCATAAAATTGATCCATTATTTTCTGAAGTTGTTGATCTACAAAGTGACACGCATGTGTTTTTACAATGGATTCAAAGCCAGGGGTGGGTGTGGGTTGGAGAGAAGAAATTAATTAATTTAGTGCTTTTGTAAATTAAAAAGGAACTCACAATCGATAGTCACTTTTATTTCATATCACTAGTATATTTTATCGAAAAAAAAAATAAGGCTAAATAGCTTTTCTTGACTGCATTTTAAAAGATATTTAATAAATAGCAATCTTTAATTTCTCTTTGTGTCTATCACCATTTGCTAAGAAAAGTGAAATGTGAAGCTGAACACTGAACTGATTTTTTAGAAATTTGTTTAAAATGAAAACCTTTAAAGATTCTCTTAATCCCAACTGATAACGTCAACTTCTAATTAGCTTGAGTGAAAGTTGGCTAAGTAACTCTTCCAGACATCTGTAACAGATACATTTAATTTCATTTGTCTAACTGCTATGTTCCCATACTCTCATTTTTCTCCCAGGGCATTTCTCTTGTACTTTGTCACTCACAATATTGTTCTTGTCTATCTGCCATTAATTAAGAATATAAAAATGGCATTATTACACAATCTCCTACATTTTAGCAGAAGTCCGATATTCATCCTTTTATAACTTTATCACTAATTTAGTCATTTTTGTGAAGTTTATTGGGAATATGTAGTAATGCTATTCTTATTGAACCATTAAGAATTCTTTATTGTGTATCCAGTTTTAGCTAATATGTTTCCCCAATACAAACCTAAAAGTACAAATCAGATATGGAGTAAACCCAACCTTTTTTTTTTTTTAAATCATCTTTCTATACTCTGTCATTGGTAGCCTATCCCTTTCTCCAATGTGACACAGTAATTTTTGTTCTGACTTAAACTCACTGATATTTCACTTTGTATACTCTCTTATATACTCATCTTATTTCTAAGAAAAACAAATTGGACATCCATGATGGTGAGATTGCATTAGAAAATCTTTGATCTTGTTTGAAGGGGCCTCAGAAACAACCTGTCAATTCATTTGAACACTGTTGACTATTCTGGTTTCTTAAAATTGATTTTATGTCAGAAAAAGAAAGACATGCAATTGTGCACAGTCTACTCAACAACGATTTGGTGGTTTGTTGCTGTTTTTGGAAGTAACATTTGAGTGGGGCTCTTGATGATGAGTTCTATGTAGAATCTAGCAGGCACATTTCTTCTCTGCTGGTTTTTCCCCATCTAGCTTTCCAGAGTTTCCACCGTTGACAGGGTCGAGGACTTGTGTCTTCTCTACACACTGTTCCATGCGTTTCATTATCAAGTCCAGAAGGGTTTCTACAGCTTTCTCCACATTCTGGCCAGTCGCTGCACTTGTTTCAAAATATAGTATACTTGCATAGAAAAGATGACAAATATTTTTGAGAGGAAGAAATCAGAAAAGATACAAGCAAGATGTACAAATGAATCACACATGCAACAACATGGCTGGCTGAGCAATTGTGAAATGATCACGATTTTGCTGGCCAAGTTGGAAAGCATCCTTGTTTTTTCTCAGTAAGTGAAAATCGGTGAGCTGCTCACTAGTGTAAGTATAACCATACTAAGAGCAAGAAAACTGATACAGGAAGTACTCAGGTGTTTGAAGCCAAGGCATTATCACTGTTTAAAAAGAAAATTAAGAGGGCAAAAATGCCCTAACTAGTGATTAATATTACCTCACTTCCAATCAATTTTCTAGAAATCTGACTAGAATAGTCATGTGGATACAGTCTATATTTTTTGTAATCAAAAGTTTCAAGAACACAAGGAGAATCCTTCAGTAAAAATTGTCAGGTGTGATGAAACTGCTTTAAATTAGAAAAATAATGACAAAGTCTGCCTTGGAGGTCAATTTATAATTGTAATCAGTGTTTCCAATTTTTGTTAATCTGCCATTTAAGTTACCTAGGATAAGGATTGCAATGTTATGTCCACATCACTTATTATTTTTTAGAATATTGCAGCTATTAATTGAGAGACAATAGAGTATAGTGTGAGCTCTGAGCTCAGACTGCCTAGGTTGAATTCAAGCTCTACTACTTTCCAGCTATATGGTCTTCCATCTGTTATTAATCTCTCTATGCCTCAATTCTTCATATATAAAATGGGATAACTCTAGACGTTCTATAAATGCTTATGAGGGCTTAAATGAGTTAAAGTCTAGGAGCAGTTCCACATAATAAATATTCAATAAATGTTAGCTACCATCATTACTAAGTACTTGATTTAAAACATCACACACATTCTCTGGAAGATCTTTTCATTCATGTGCCATTCTTGATTTAAGAAGATTCCTCCTAATATCAACCTTGTGTCCCTGCCCCTTTACTAAGCAGCAGCATGCAAGGTCAGATGATGCCTCCATGTAACTTACCCATATTTGTCTGCCAGTTCTCGGGCTTGCCGTTCATTGACTTCCCTCTGGTCTGGCAGGTCTGCCTTATTGCCAATTAATACTATATCTGGATTTTCACAATAAGCATTTGCTTGTAGTTGGCCTTGGAAAGAAAGCAGATGGAATGAGCAAGTTAGTTATAAACAAGTGATGTCAAATGACTGCTCATATCAGATTCCTCCTCTAACTGTTCATCTCCAGCTTGGCTGCTTACTAGCTGCATTACAGTAGCCAAGTTATTTAGTTCTTCCCAGCTGCAGTTTCCTCATCTGTAAAATGGAGAAAATGTCTCGCAAATCGCAGTATGAAGATTAGTAATAATTTACAAGAAGCACCTGTATGAACACCTATCGGTGCTCTCCTCCATCTGGGGACGCACCCTCCAAGAAGGACATACTGCTTCATAACACTTATTCCTCAAATATAAGTGGAGATGGTAGAACATGATTTTGAAGGGCATAAGTTTGGCCTTCCCTTTAGGAGGCTGTTACATTTCCATTCCTTAAAGTCCAAGGTGATGATCTATAAAAGAGTATTTTTGACCCACCACAAATTTATGTAGAAACAATTTTAAGATAGGTAACTTGTTTTTCTCTTTTCTCCAGGAAACACTGTGAGAGAAGGAAAAAGGGAGGGAAGGAAGAAGAAAGGAAGAAAGGCAGGAAAGAAGGAAAGAAGCAAGGAAGGAAAAAAGGAAGGAAGGAAGGAAGGAAGAAAGGAAGGAAGGAAGGAAGGAAGGAAGGAAGGAAGGAAGGAAGGAAGGAAGGAAGGAAGGAAGGAAGGAAGGAAAGGAAGGAGGTAGGGAGGGAGGAAGGAAATTGTAAAAATCTGTCAACCTGTGCTTGTGAGGTTACAGGGATTACTCTAATACCTCTCTGGAGGAATGCTGTGTGCAACTTTGCCAAGGAAGAAGACAAAGGCTTACCCTATAATACTGATTGTCTGGGTGTTAAAAATTAAAGTATTATCAGACATGACAATTAATAATTTTAAATCTCAACAGTATCTTTCAGAAAATGAGTCTCATCTGCCTTAATAAAGGATGAACAAATCACTTTCTGAAAAAATCTAATAATCTTATCTCCTTATTTCCTCAGAATCTAATAACAACATCAAAATGTGGGTATAGAAATAAAATAATACAAGAAAATAGATCCTAGGATAACCACTCATTTGGAGAAGCAATAGAGAAAGTCAGAATTTGTTGATATTTTCCCCCATGGTAGCAACTGTGTTATTGAACTCACATTTAAAGCAGTTATATATTAATTATTAGTTTTAAAAATATGTAAAAATAGAAAATATATATTTTTTGAACCTCTGCACTGGGCCAAACACTCATCCAGGCTTTGGGGCTCTTGCAATGGAACAAAGTAGTCAAAGTCTGCATGTTCACAGAGCTCTTGTTCTAGTAGCAAAGGGTCAAAATCACAAGTAAACAAAGAAATATATATGTATACATATATATATATAAATATAAACGTGTGTGTGTGTGTGTGTGTGTGTGTGTGTGTGGTATTAAAGGGACACAAAGTACTATTTTAGATGGTGTGGTCAGTGAAGGCTTCACCTAAGAGATACACAAGGTTTGAACAAAAACTCGAAGGAGATGAAATAATTTGCACACACTGTAAAAGAAGAAAAATCCAGGCAGAGGGAAGTAAAAGTACCATGACCCCCAGGTAGAAATGTGCCTTTTGTCCACCTCCTCAGAACAGCAGCAGAGACTTTGGCTAGAGGTCCCTGAGCTGGGGCAGAGTGAGTAGTGAATCAGAGAGGAATTTAAGGCCTGGTCACCACGGCCTCGTAGGTGGGTGAAGGACCCTGGGTTTCATTCCAAGTGAGATGGGAGGTCCCAGAAAGAAGGACTTTGAGCAGGGGAATAACATGATCCAATTTTTAAAAAATATCACTCTGGCCACAGACAACTCTGATAAACCTAGAAATGACAAGACTATCACCAGCCACATAGGATTACATGAATATCCCTTTACAATCAAAATTTACATTAGCAATAAAATATGCAAATGAAATATTCTCTTTAGTGCTATGTCAATTTAAAAAGTAAAGAAAAAAATCACATATTACTCTTCTGAGCTCACATATATTAATCTGGCTTTAATAACTGATTATGTACTTATAACTTCATGTTATATCTAAATTGAATAGAGTTTTCTTTACACAGCTTCTTCACATTTGAATTTTTTTTTTTTTTGAAAAAAGTAAAATTTCAATGTGAGCTGACTAACACACAGTATCTTATCTTCACGTGGCTGGTCTGCTCTGGAGAAGTTTCTCATCTAATTCACCCATTAGTTAATTAACCCATTAGTTAACCCACATGCGAGGGCATGCATTTCAGGTGCCAGTATACCCTCTCAGAAAATGCTGCTGTTTTTCTCTGTCCTCTCTGGGTTTGAGATAGTAGACATAGAATCTCACATAGTTCTAAAAAGCCCTTTCAGATTAACTGGACAAGTGTAGGTAATGGCCTTTCAATCACAGTAATGAAGACCTTAAATGCAGATGATTAAAAAGCCACATAGGCTTCTTCAAAGAGTGTCAAAGGGAAATATAATTTCCAGCTGCCTTGGGTGATATATACCACTTTGAAGGTGACACAGAAAACACTAAACTAATGACTCTCCAGGGTGAATCTGCAGGACCCGATCTGGTTTTGTTTTGTGAGGCAGACAAGCAAATAGAGCTGTTGGTTCCCAAAGTGGCCAACACAAGTTACTTGGTCCCACTTACTCATCCAATTTCTGACATTTAAGAAGCTCTGTTGACTGGTGAGGTCGAACATTAATAAGAAACCCATGGCGTCTCTGAAAAATGCCGTGGTGAGGCTTCGGAATCTGCCAAGAAAGCACAGTGGATAGAGCTAAAAGTTAGTCCACACATACATCCTGGTAACAATACAAACGATACTATTTCTCTTTTAAATATGAAATCTCCATCATGTCCCTTATGGAATAGCCTACAGAAATAAACCATTCATTTCTAAATTAAGATTGGGCAGGAAGACTACTGAAGGGCCAGGGGAGGACATCTGCTTGTAAATGCTTTTTAAGACCACATCTTGGCTTTATTTTCCACAGCACTTACGCACAGAGTTTGTACCATTTGATCACATACTTGCTTACACAGCTCCTTGGACTCTTTCTCTTGTTGGCTCATGGGCATCCTGTGGCCCACGATTGAAGTGTAAGCCACTTTAGAATTGGGACTTTAACTCATACTTTTCAATCTTCCTTGTCTGTGCCCAGAAGAAGGTTTGGCACATGCTAGCCTGAAAATGAATGCTCGCAATGGCATGTAGAAACCCACAACTTGTCAGTCGCTGGAATGAGGATTCTTTTGTGGAGGAAAATAACGTTGGTGAGAAACTTTTTTATAAGTACTCTTTAGGGTGCTAAAGTAAAGAGTGGCATCCATGTCTCCTGAGGAAGAGGGAAGACACTGAAGAAAGGAAGATGAGGAAGATGATTAGGGGGATTGAGGGAAGGTCAGAGAGACTTAATAGTTGGGGAGAGAAAACAAGAACACTCATGGCTCATGGAGGCTTTTGAAAAATACGCAGCCATGTGTGGTGTAAAGACTTTCTCTCCCCCTCCACCTCAATATCTTCAGTGAAGTTGCAGATGTGCTGAGACCCACTTCAAGGTCAGAAATGGGCAAAACTGGAGACCACACATAAGGACCCTGGAAGGTTAGGTTATACTGATGAAGCAGTGCATTTGAAGGACATCACTTCCTATCCTAAATGTCTTCATTTTGGTCTCCTATTTAAGCCTATTCGTAGGTTCTTTGGTTTCCTCTATTAGAAGGGATCACGTCTTTCTCTACAAACAGTCACTGGGTAATCTCATCCACTTCCCTGGCTCAATTATCACCAATATGTTGAACCCCAAATTTATAGGTCTGCATCTTTCCCACCTTCACACTGTGTGGCCACTTACTTGTTGGATATTTCCACTTGGAGGAAACTAAGGTAATTCCAACTTTACATATCTAAAAACAAACTGGCTGATTTCTTTTTCTCTCAATGGAATCACCATCCTCCTTGTTGCCATACCCTGTTTCTCCTTCATATGCTGTACCCAATCAACAAATATCTCCTGACCTGCCACTACTCTGCTTTCCAACCCATGATCTTTTGCCTGGATAATGATTTCAACAGCCTTCTCAATAGGCTTCCTGTCTCCAGTTGTGTTTGGGACCCTTCCCTTCCCTGCTTTCTTCCCACTGATTGTACAAATCTGCTAAAAACGTTTTCATGTCGATGCATCGCTCTTAAGTTAATGACTCAACTCTTTAACAAACTGTCAGGCTCTGCATGAACTGACCTTTCCTCATCTGTCTAGACTCATCTTGGGACTGCCCGCAGGTGTACTGGTCTTCTTTTAGTTCTTCGAAAGTTCACTCTCTCCCTTGGGCTTTCACACATGCTGTTCTTTCTGTGGGTAACCTTATCTTATTGCTTTTGTCACCTCTTACCCTTTTAACCTGAAATACTCACTCATACATTGTGTATGAGTATATGCATAACAGTATCAGAGAAAATACCACTCCCCTAAGCAACCTTCCCAACACATACATCTGGGTTATGGGCTCCTTCTGGTACACCTGCCTATCATCCTCTGTTTTCCTGTTACTATTCTAAGGCAATATTAAAATTGTTTGTTATTTGTCCAAATTCCACCATAGACTATAAGTTCTAAGATGAAAGGAGCTATGTTTTTAATGTTATGCATTATATTGTCATGGCCTGGGACACAGTATTTTCTCATTAAATGTTTGTCAAACTAAAAGAAATAAAGAGAAGAGCAAAGAATATAAAATTATTAAAGATTTAAATGATTTCAATAGAGAATACTTTTAATACTAAAGCAGGGAGAAGAGATATTTTAAAAACCATTTATTTCTAAATTAGGATTTCTTTGGTAGGACATAATCATGATGATTATACAATATATTCAATTTTTGTCTTGTGATTTGTTCCTACCAGTCTGTGAGAAGCTCATAGATTATAGTGTTTTTACTGAATGGTTCTCTCTCTTTGTGGACTAGCTGTACTCATAAATTGTCTCCTACTCAACCACAATACTGTGGCTGGCTCAACCAAAATAGCCAGCTCTCTGTCCCCTTCCTTAGAGTGTGTGTGTGTGTATGTGTGTGTGTGTGTGTGTGTGTCTCATTTGAGGACAAGGCTGTGCCTTATCCCCCTCTCATTATCTGCCTTATCCCCCTACAGCACATGACAAAGTTACCTAACAACATACTTGTCATATGGATCGCATGGGGGCAAACACTTTTGCACCCAGAGCAACATGGATGGGCTGCTCTTGCTCTGGACCAGGCTCATTCCCTGGACCATTCTGCCTGGGACCTTTGTAGTTTCCATTCTTCCCAGGATTTACTCCAGAGGGAAGGTAATTGATTTCTAGCTTCATCTCCTGACCTCATTCTGTCCCCCAGGATGGAAAAAGTTAGGACCCCATTAAAAAAAAACAAAACAAAATGAAACAAAACAAAACAGATCCCAGGGTCACACTATCTCTCTTTCTCCCTCACTGGGAACTAAGGCTGGACCCTGTATCCTTTAGGCTTACATAAAGGGTATTATTTTTTATCCTTCCCATAATACCATTTTTATTAATAATCATTATCTTATATGAGCTATGCTGCCAGATGTCCTCACACAGGGTTGAGGTGCAAGGCATTGTTTATCTTGTTGCTTAGCTACACTTTATACTTATGGAATGGAAAATTCTCAAGGGATGAATAACCCCAGTGTTACCAAGACTGTCCCTAGTATTCCCCATTTCCCTCATAGAGCAGCTGTCTAAAGAGGACAGACGAAAGAAGCCTGTCATCATGCTATGCTGACATATCATGTGCGAAGACATATGGGAACCACATTTTCTCATATTACTTCTTCAAATAAGAATCAAATTGGTCTATAAAACATACATCTTTATGACAACAAAACTGACATATGAACAGAGATTCTTGTGAGGAATGACTTCAGAAGAACCAGCAGTGTTGAAGGATGTGTGTAAATGGAATTCACAGTCAAAAAAGCTAACAGAGAGGGCCCGGCACCTCCTCTGGCATTTACACTCACTGAAAGCGAGAACATTTTGGACGCATTTCAAAAACTGAAGTGTTTACAAGCATAAACATTCTAAGACATGCAATGCAGAATTTGGAGGTATGTGCCTTCTAAATATCTTCTCTGACAATCTATTGCCAATTTTTATTTAATCTAATACTGAAAAGCTTCACAAGCTTGAGGTCTTTAGCACTTTGAAAACTTGTATCTCCAAGAAATATATTTTCATCAAATAATGGAATAGCACCTCCAGTGAGAACCAGTCGACACTGCCGTCTACTGAGTATCTCTTGTCTTGGGCATTGTATGAGAGATGATGCTGAAAACCAAGCATGGTCTCTGCACTTATACAGCTGATAATTTTGTTGGGGTGAGAAGGCCACAAGTGAATCAAAGAACATCAGTTAGAGGCAAAAATAAAACGTTTGCCTTATTACAAGGTGGGATACGATTAATTAACTTAAGGGATGGTAGAATATGTGTCCTAGGAGTCCAGAAGAAAGAGGAAGTTTGTTTCAGTCGGGGTGTTAGGAGGGCCCCACGGAGGAAGTGGAACATGAGCCAGGCCTGGTGGAAGAAGAGGATCAGGGAAAGTGAGGAGGGAGTAAAACATTCTAGCTGGAGCGCAGCGGTGAGACGAAAATCTTACAGAACAAAGCCAGGACAGAAAGGCTGTGCACAAGGATGAAAAGAGATGAGAGAAACAACACGCTTTCCTTCAACTCTCTCTTCGAGTAGCACTTATCACGGTGTTAATTTCCCACCTTAATTCACTTTAATTCTGGAGAAGTTTTTTTTTTTTTTTTTTTTTTTTCCTATTACAAAGTACAAAGACAACACATAACAAGAATCTTCACAGAGATTTTTGAAAATTTAATTTTTGAAATCTGAACCAAACCCACAATGCTAATTATGGGTAATTAACTACAAACACTTTATTTTTATTTGTCAATACAAATGTCTATTTTGAAACAAGAAGAGTCGCATATCATTTGGTTTTCAAGTTCACATACAGCATTTATTTTAAAATGAGTTTTTCTAAGCTATTTGTTGCTAGAATCAAAGTAATTTACTATTACCGCTCTTGTCCTGCAGTGTCCCAAAGCTGAAGATGCACCTTAAATGCTTTCCCTGATGATCCATTTGGCCCCTGTGTATTATAAACCTGAAAGACACAATTTTCATCAGTTGATACTACTTTGGATTTCGTCAACATTCAAATTCTCTGGGTTCGCTCAGTATGTTTTTTCTCAATTACTATAATCAAAGTTCATAGTGCAGGATAAATATTTGCTCTGTTTTTTCCCAGAAGTATCACATATACTCTCACTTTTAAATGTCAAGTACAAGTATGATTTTCAACACAATCTAGGCATACTGCAAACTTAAATTAGACACCTTCTGTCATTTCCTCACACAGGCAGCAAACATTAGATTTAGGACCCAAGTTCTAGGTTCAAATATCAACCCTTCATTTAACCTCCCTTAATCGTACTTTTTCATCTGCAAATTAAGACCAATAATCTCTTCTTACTTTACAGAGTTACTGAAAACTTAAATGAAATAACAAATGTGGAGGCATTTTTAAAACTGTAAAATAATTTACAAATACCTGAATATCTTTTAATATGAATTGGACTTTCAGAATGACTTAGCCATGAAATATGCACAGAATTTCTCAGTAAGTTTACATAGAATATTTCAAGTATTCCTTTACTAGCCATTTCTTCCAAGGTTTATTTTTAAATTTTTAAAAGTATGGTCTTTTGACTTCTTATTCAGCAAAGCATAACAATTTTAATATTTAACCAGTTCCCCTAAGTATGGCTTAGTGAAAACATTTTAAAGGGAACACTTTGCAAGGACTTAGATTAGTGGGGGGCATTTGGGAGGAGAGAAGGCACAGGAAAACCCTAGAGGGTATGGAAGCAGGTTTGCTAAGAGTACAGGACAATATATTGACTTTCAGATAAGGCACAGGACATTATAAAAAAACATGTTTTAACTTCTCATCCACCATTTCTTTTGTTCTACTCCCCCACCCCCAATTCTTGAGGAATGAATAGATTTTGTGACATCAACTGGAAGCCGTAGCCATCTTGGCAATCAAAAATACCTTGGGTAGCAGTAAATCTGGCTAGGCTTATGTGCCTATGCTACACGTCTCACATGTCACAATATCCTTATTCCTGTCATTAGCGTCTAGCATAAGAGAAGGAAGTGGTTGTGATTCTCACTTAAACTCCCTTATCTTGGATAAATAGCATGGATTGGTCTCACATTCTGTTCGTAATAAGCTAGTGATTGATGGCTGAGTCTACACATAAATAAAAATGCAGCAAGAATTTACAGAGCTCATGTTCCAGCTATTTGCCAATCATCCTTTTAAATATCTTTCTTATGAGTAGGGAAATGAACACTTGTTCTTATTGAGGAACTAAACTTAGATCAAGAGTTAATGTTTTTAGACCCTGAATAATTCAAGTTTTGAAAGATTCCTTAAGAATTCACAGAAAACATGCTACATAAACCCATAAATTATTTATCTTAGTTGCCCTGTATACTTTTGGAGGCAAGCGATAGTGTCACTCAACATTTTTCTAGGCAAAATATTATTTATAGCTGAGAAAGTTAAAAAAAATAGTATAAAGTGACAGTTTAGTTATTTCATGTGATAAAAGCCAGACACCTTGCAATGCAATAAATAGAGCTTCTTAATTCTTAGTTTATGTGGGTGGGGAGATCAGCAACAAATTTAACAGTATGATTAAGAACTCACCACACGTTTTTCCCGAAAGTCTATTCCTACTGTTGTGATGAACTTGGGATTGAATTTATTGTCTGTGTATCGATAAAGAAATGTCGTCTTCCCCACCCCCGAATCTCCAAGGGCCAGGAGTTTGATCAGATAATCATAGTCCCCATCAGTCATAGTGATGGTCTTGTCAGGCCTGTGTAGAAGAGAAATAACAGTAAATTATAATAAAGTTGGGTTTTCTTTGCAGTCCTTAAAAATACAACATAAATTTGGGCTTCAAAGTTACAAAATTTGAATTGCTTTTACTCTGAAAAATTCTCAGTTAACTGGTTCAAAGCAACTTCAGGAGTAAGGGTACATGTATTATTACACGCATTGCAAATCTTTTTACATTGGTCAGTTAATATGGAACAACAGCTATATGATAACCACAATAGTCATGACCACAGCAATAGTAGAACTTAAAGAGTCATAACTTTTGTTTTAAAGCCAGTGCCCTTTAGGATCAGGCATATGGTGCTAGGAAGAAAAGAAAATCACAGGAAACAGAAAAACCCACCCAAGACAATGGGAGTATGCTAAAGAAAACCTGAAATTATATAGAGGTGGTGGAAAAACCTAGAGGAATATTTTGTATCTAATCCTACAAGATAAGCTTTCTATTACTATGTGCATACAAAATATTCTTTGTTAATTTTAAAAAGTTAACTGATATGACAACCTTTAAAAACATTGATCTGAAATTAGTTTAAAAGCAATATTTGGGAATACTGAAGCCTCTTTCTCCAAGGGCAAGTCTGCTGTATTTGGAAAGCCTGCTGAATATTTTCCAGGCCTTCCCAAAGGGGAAGAGGTATTAAGAGGCGTAATTATGGCAATTCTGCTAACATTTCTTCTGACTGAAGGAATGATTTCACTTGCTGTTTCATGCCTAACCTGTCCTGCCTCAGTCTTACTTTTTCTATTGTTACAGTGACTATAAGGGCCAATACACTGGTAACGCCAAGACTACCACCACACGCATTTGAACGAACCATCACCTACTCAATATTTGGTGAGGCTTCCACTCCAGAGTTTGGCAAAATGCTTTGCTATTTGGTACAACTTTCTAGCTGATAGTTTATAAACATGGTTTTATCATATCCTTCTATAGAGGAAGGCCTATGAAGATTTTCCTAAAATGGGGAAGTTTCTCTCTTTACTATATGAGGAGGAATATTTTCCCCACCTCTATAGACCTTGAAATCTCTGTAGTCTTCAGGAGTTCTGAGATGATTAAAATTAAATTTCAATAATGGGTTATTCATGGATATATCTAAAAATTACTAGATAATTCCAATCATTTCTACAAGTAAGAAAATGATGCGCATGTTCATCAATTTGTTTTTTATAATGTCACTTTAGTTAGTGGTCAAAACTAAAAGGTTTCATGTCTTTGAATAATGATCAAGATGTTAAGCAGGCACTTTATAAATCAGTATCATTAGATCATTTGGAAGATTTGCAGTACATTAGAATTTTCTAAAATTTGAATCATATTGCTGCTAAATACTACTAAATTTATTATGGATTTGTTTCTTTAATTAATGGTTTTTGAGGAAAGGTATTTTAAGAGCTGCCAATAAATAATTTTGTGCTAAAGCTTTTCTTCCATATAATATGCTTTCTTCAGTGAGTAAGATTCTCATGATGAATGTTCACTGACCATGAATGTTCACTTTCTCTTTCTTAATAACTATACAAAGTATAATCACTGCTCAGGAAGAGGTGTCATCAACAACTAGCCTTCTTTAATAAAAGGAAACAGATATCTCAACGATTGACATGCAATGCTTCTTGGAAAATGTCTGCTTTTGTAGACTGCCTAGCAGTGACTAGTTCTGGGTTTAAGTGGTTCTAAATATTTTACCAGAACTTTGCAATTGAAGATGTTGCTGCTCCTAGTCTTTGAGCTAAATGGGTTGCTAGGGGAGACTGCTGCCAAAGGAGTATGACTTCCCTCCATTTAAGGAAATTGTATTATTCTACCTTCCTCTCTCTTTCTCCCACCAAACTTACTCATGTGAAGCTCTTTTGAAGGACGATAAAGCCTGTCATTTCACTAGTAGAATTGGGTGAAACTGCTAATGCTCATGGGAAAAGAAAGACATTAATATTTATTCTACATAAGATGTAAGTGACTACAGCCAATTTTTTCCCCTGGACATAAACCTTGATAATCAGAGGAAGAAATGGAAACTACTGGCTGTCTAAATACAAGCTAAAGTTGGAGATAGTGTGGCTCCCTTGTAAAATGAAAATAATAGAGTTAAGAAGATACAATAGCATACTTCAAAATTTTGCTTAGTTAACTATGTTTTCTGTAATATTTTTTTGCGACGGTGTTGAGAAGAAAGCCTAAGTCTTGGGCAAATTTAGCTAAATATCTTCTATATAGAGTATCAAGCCCAAAGGTGACAATTCTAAAACATGTAATTTATAATCTACTTCCTTACAAGGCAAGCATACACTTAAAAGTTAAATAAGGATGCAAGGAAAGGTAACAGAACTTTATAAGATGGAACATGATCAATTGATAAATGAGTCAAACAGTCACGCTTTCAGTTCAAACAAAACAGTAATCTTCATGGACTTCAGTGGTCCGAGAATATTTTGTAGAGAAAGAGGACTTGCAATTAACTGTACAGCATAAGGAGGGGTCAGGTACTAAGAGAGGAGATACAGGACCAACGCATGGGAGATGACCTCCCACTTGTAGAATGAGACTATCGCCACTTGCCAACTACATGACCAGTATTCCTAATCTGAGCCGATTTGTTTTCTGTTGTTTGCACACAAACTTGCACAGGCAATAAATACTGGGGCTGCCTCCCAGTCAGGCTTTAATCCAGAGAGAACAATTCTAGCTAACATAGGTCATTCCACTGTGGCCCACACTGACTTTTCTTTGAGTGCAGCTTTGTGGACACTGTAGCATTTAACACATATTTTACCTAAAATGAATGCAAAGCTTGGCACTGTGGAAAACATTTATTTAGTGTCTCCAACAGACTACTTATAGAAATTAACACATTAAACTAGGCATGAGTTAATTTGCCTCTAAGTTTTTCTCTTTATTTCTCATTTTATAGCACGACTCATACCTATATCTATCTATGTCTAATTCTTTTGTATTTAGTTTGGTTCCTCTTTTATTACCACGTGATGTTCTGAGTCCTAAAGTCAGATGATCTCAATATTCTATCCTTAGCACAGCAAATACAACACCACAAAGAAAAATAAAAGCCTTGGCGAGGTTTTCTCTTCTAAGAACTGGACTAAAAAAAATGATCTGGAAAGGATAAAAAAGCTGACAAGTTTAGCAGTATTGTTTATTCCTGCACAATGATTGATGGTCTTGTCAGTTCTTGGTCTATGGATCTAAAAAGGAAGAAAAAGTCAGAAGATTGCTGTGCTTCAGGAAGTGTGTCTGACTTTCCACCATTATCACTGTGTCACAAGCTAGACCACAAGAGCCAGGAGGTCTTTTAGATACAGAAACTGAAGTGTCCTCCTTAGAGCCCTTCATGGGAAGGTATGGGGCTGGGAAAACTAGGGAGATTATTCAAAATACTCATAAAGTTCTGATTAAAGAAGAGTCATAAAAGCAGGAGGAAATCTAAGTAATCATGTGGTCTAGCCCTCCGTTTATAGATGAAAAGCCATGTGACTTGCTGAGTGACAGTTTCTAACAGAGAGAAATCCAAGATCATTGTTTGTTATAATTTGAAATGAAAAGTGGGCTGGATGGGTTGAAAGTAGAAACGTTTTCATCCTATGGGGAAAGGAAATCTTCTCTGGGTATCAACAGAAACATAATTTTCATAGTTAGAATATCTCAAATGAGGTTGCTCATAGCTTCTCTTTTACTTCCTTGCAATGCTTCATTTTTGTTCAATGTAAATTTCATTAGCTTAGGAACTTAATATCCTTTGTCCACTGCTGGATCCGCAAAGCCTAGTCTAGTGATTGGCATATAGTAGGAGCTTAATATATATGTGCTGAGTATATAAGTATATTTAAGCAACTCAGAGCCATGCAAATGTCATGGTTAATGACATTAATCTTTGTGCACTTGGTGGAAGTGGTGTCCTCCAAGTTCAGGACTTGTATTCTCCTTCCTTCCTCATCTGTGCAGTGAATATTTAGATTAAATGGTCCCTTGGTACTTTCCTGGTCTAGCTTCCTGAGCACATTTTTCTATTTAAAGTTGCACAAGAGTATAAAAACCTTCTCAAATAGAATATTTATAAATTCAGAGGAGCAGTTTCAAATAACCCGAGGAAAGAGAAAGTACAGAGGGACTACAATTTTTGAAAGTGAGATGTGCTGGCAGAGTATTTAAACTTGTCAGTTGAAAAGGTCAGGGCTCAGGGAACTGGGCTCCATGAAAGCATCCATTCACCCACCTAACTCACTCAGAGGCACCTCTTCTTTTTGCATGATATTTTGTGTAGCTCTGAGGATACACCCTACTTTCTCTAGCAGGGAACTTAACAAATGCTACAGATATGTATAATTACGATCCAGATCGACTAACCCATGTAAACTGTAGATCATTGCAAGCTATGACGTTGTGATTTGAACTTATTAAATTAATAAAAAACAAAACTTAAATATTCTTAAGGCACTTTGGAAAGCTTTAAACAGTTGACAAAGTATCAGTGATATTAATTTGCATTTAGTGTAGATGGTTTCAATAAAATAAAAGCTGTTAAGCATTAAATGGACAGAGTTTAATATGTTCTCTTATCTTTGTTTGCTTGGTTTGTGTTGGCCTTCAGTAAGTACATTTTGAGGTCTGGGACTCTCCTAGCCAGCACTTCACAGGCCTGAATGATAGCCTGAGGGTGTTGTCATCAACTGACTTTCAAACACTGCTTTCCAAAACCACATTCATGTCCTAGAGGGTAGAGGTAAGTTAGGGGACGGTAGGAGCACTCTAGGGAACTGTAGCCTATGTATCAGTAGAACAAAAGGCATTTTATGGAGGGAGGGGATAATTTTTTTAAAATAATTTTTAGTGGGTTTTATAGCATTTTATTCTGTTAGGAAGGTTTATTGAAGATATATTTTTTTTTAATTTTGATTCTTCTTAACGGCTATTTAGGATTAATGGATATACAGTATATAGAAGATTCAAACCAAATTGCAAATATAAATGAACATCAACTTAATTGAACAACTTTTACTTAAGCTGACAATGGTCTATGTGTCTCCTGAAGCAATCAAATGTAATTTTTTTAAAAAACTGTTTACTTTTTTATTCTATGATCAAGAGACCTAATAAAATAGAAAGAAACTATGAATTTATTGAGCTTACTCATCTTGGAAATAAAGAGTAAAATTCTAACACAACTCAGCTTTAAAATGATTTTTATCCCTATTGATATATCATTATTCTCACATATGACACTCACTTCTAAGCCAGTGAATACATTTATTTATTTCAAAAGTAACATTTTTTTTCTCTGGCTTAATTTTGTGGTATCTTTTCAAACTATATGATCTTTCTTCCATTTTTTCTTTCTTTTTTATTGTTAGAAATTTAACACATACAAAACTTGAGGGAATAGTACTATACTTTCATAAGAAGATCATCCAGCTTCTAAATTACCAGTTTATGGTCAATCTTGTTTCATGTACCAAAAACTTTCCCTCTACCAGATTATTTTGAAGCAAACACCAAGCTTCATAACATTGTCTTTCTTAAATAATTCAATACATATCTCTAAAGATTTCTAAACCTCTCACTATTGACATTGTGCCTACCCTATAGAGAAGGTTGTCAAACATTCGGCTTTTGGGGTATTTGCTAGATCAGAAATAATATAGTAATACTATTTTAGCCTGTATTTCTCTTATACTGATCAAGGTCAAATAACTTTTCATATGCTTGAGGATTATTTGTGCTTCTTTTTCTACAAATGCAAGTCTCTTACCTCCTATCTTTTTTAAAATATGGCTTATCTGTTCTATATTTAGAAGTTCTTTATATATTAGAGATATTAAAACTTTGTTATTTAAGTTTCAAATACTTTTTCTCATTTTGTCTCTTTACCTAGCTTATGGTATTTATGCCACCCAAAAGACTGTTGTTGTGAATCAAATCCTGAGTCAAAAATCATTTAGGAAGGTTTCCTCACCTCAGGTTATAGAGAAATTTATTCATGTGTTCTTCTGGGATTTATATGGTTTCTATTTTATATTTAAATATTTAACTCATCTGGAATTTATCACAATGCATGTTATGAATAATTGATTCAAACATCTTTTTATATCTGTCCCAAAACAACTTACAAATTCATTTTTTCATCACTGATTTGAGATGCTACCTGTATCATTCAGTACAATTCTATATAGAATTAGGTGTATTTCTGGATTTTTCTCTTCTCTTCTACTGGCCTGATTATCTTCTCATGCAGCATCATTTTAAATATGATTATTCATAAAATATTTAATATCTGGAAGGGTTAGCCCCTCCTCACTGTTTTTCTTTCTTTAACATTTTTATGACATTGATGTTCCTATCTATCCAAAAACATACATCTTCCATTTGGCCACATCATCTATTGTGAGTTTTTCAGGACTACTTTATGGTTTTCCTCATACAGGTTTTGAATTTTTTTTATTAAGTTTAGACTAGGTTTTAAAAATTTTTTTTTCTTTATTTGCTTTTGTAACTTGAGACTCAGCCATCTCAAGTTTGCTATCATTTTGTTTATATGAAGATTATTAATTTTTGTGTATTGGTTTTATTACACAATAGTTTGTTAAATTTTTTTATTATAGTGGTTTTGAATTCATTATTTTGAATTTTTTGAAAGTACAATCATATTGTTTATTAATAGGTATGGTTTTAATTCTTCCATTCAAATTCTTATGCCTATTTACTTTTGTCTACTTCACTGTCTAATATTTCTACTATAAAGTTAAGAAAATTTAGAAATAGTGTAGATCTTTTTTCCTGATTTTAGCTAGAAATTCTCTAGTTTCCACCTCCCCCCCCCACCCCCCACTAAGCAAGATGCTGGCTGCTTATAACATGAGCGGACACTGAATTTGTCAAATATTTTTTCTTCTACTGAGATGACCTTCTGATTTCTCTCTTTAGCTTGATTTTATTAATAGATTTCCTCAGATATCAACATCTTTACATTTATAAAATAAATTTCACTTGTTCATGATATATTACCTTTTAATGTGCTGTTGGATTTTGTTCTGTTTTATTTTATTTTTCATCAGCATTAATAAGTAAGGTTTGTCTTGTTTTTGAAACAATCTTCAGTTTTGAGACTTACTTTATATTTAGTTTATTGAAAGATTATGACAGTTTTTCTTTCTTTTCTGTGCTCTGGAGTAGTTTGTCAAGATTATCTTATCTTTAAATGTTTGAAAATTTTTCATGTGAAACCATTTTGTCCTGGTGATTTTGTGTGGAAGTGTTTTTATTAAATTACCTTCTCAATTTCTTCTTTGGTAACTGGTCTATTTAATCCTGTCTTCACTAGGATTAATTTTGCAAACTTATAATTTTGTAGAACATTAATCATTTCACCTAGGAATTCAAACGTACTTTATGGAATGGTACAAACTACTCTCATATAATTTTTAAATTTCCCTCTGTTTTGATACTTATTTTTCACTTGACATTTCTAATTCTGTATATTTGTGCTTATTTGTGTAGGCTTTAGAGAACCAGTGAGAGTATTAGTCTTGTTATCTCAAGAATTTATTATCATTTTCATACTGTAATTCATGGTCCAGTAATTCTATGTTCTACTATCATCAATTTTTCCCTTAGAATGTCCTCTCTACCCTACCCTAGCTTCTAAATTCAGTCATATCCACAATCTCTTTGATCATGAGTTCTTACACTTCTCCAACTTTATTCCAGTTTATATATACCCATGAGATACACAGTGCTTGGAGTAAAGTTCTAGTAGACCTTGGAATGCTGGACTTGAAGTTTCTGAAACCCAAATTTGCCCAAGGTGTATTCTTACTGAGAGCCCTGCAGTTTGCCATTAATCCTCATAATCAGGGTCAGAAGAGGGCTGCTCCCTGATCTTAGAAAGACATTTTTACCTGAATTGAAAGAGCTTTTAAATTTTTCTTTTTACTAATATCGATTCATTTAGATCAATACTTCTCATGTGTTTCCCTACTATTGGATCATTACGTCTGAGCAGGTGCCAGCCAAGCACAAAACTATTTTGTCCACAGTTGAAGCACAATATCGACAGGTGTTCTAAATGAAATCTTTCTAAGAGGACATGAAAGCAATGACCTAGGATTATCCTTGAAGCTCACATGTACTCCTGGATCAAAAGAAATCCCTAACTGATGTGTGCTTAAAAACATTGTTTAGGGGACAGGACCCAAATCTTAGGGTCAGTTAAAACCATGCAGGCTTTGGGCTTCAGATAAGTAAATGGTCAGTAGAAATAAAATGAAGTCACTGTTTCTGATTCTGAGAAATCTGAGGGCTTGCACTTACAGGTTAAAGGTAATTGAGGAATATTTCTAAATGGTTATAAAATAAAATACCTCTTTTAAAAAAAAAAAAAAAAAAAACAAAGGAAAACTTCACAGCCTTCTTGGAAATATAAACGTATGCAGTCTCAAAGTGTGTCCAAGGTCATATCGCAGGCACAGGCCTTGAAGCTCACATACATTGTCACTGATTGGTCAGCTCACCTTGTTGGCACAGGGAAAAACTAGATATGCAGCTTCTTTAGCTCCCACAAGATCTCCTTGTTTAGCTTCTCTGAATCCTAGGCTAGGTGAGTGTGCAACTACATGGCAAAGGCATAGCCCCTTCAACAGTCACCAGCATCATCAAGGTCAGAGGTGGTGAGGGACCTGGGCAAGTTCCAGGCATCCTCCTGGATTTCAGTTCGTCTTGATGGATTCCTTTTTGTCCTTGCTCTCCCCCTCTTCATGTCTATCTTTCTTTCCTGACCCTGGTTATGCTGATTTCAGGTACAACACGAAACAGAAAAGCAACAGGCTTACACAGACTGCCTACCCAGCTCCCACGCTTGCAGAAAATTCTTACTAATAAGTATCATGTTCTGTATCACTTATAGTGATTCTGGTTTGTTTTTGTTGTTGTTGTTGTTGTTTTTTATAAAATCCTTACTGATACAAAATGTTAGAATGTTGAGAATTCACTTCACACATATGCCTTTATTTTTAAATGTTTAGAAAATTAAATAAAAGGCATGGTCATAGCTAAGAGACTGCCATGGAAAGGAAACATAGTCCATATTAGAGCTCCTGTATAACTTACTTCCACTCATAAATTCCAGGTTTGAAAGAGAGCTACATGATTACCACATTTAGGATTGCTTAGATATCCTAATATCCAGCTAAAAGGGTCTTCAGTGAGCTGGCCTATAGCCGAAGCATTTGCTGTATGTCCCATTGCAGCATTTCTATATCCACTACGAAATATGGTTTCAAGCATTTAACATTAAACTACTGAACCCTGAGGCACCGTTTTGTAGTAGCCCTCCAAAATCTCCCCAAGAAGCCCAGTAGATGCCGATGTGTCTCTGAAATCAATGAGTAAGCAAATCAAAGAACTTTCACTTTAAACGTGTCCATCAGCCATAAGCTCACACTGATGTTTTAAGGTAAACCATTGGCTTCTACCTCATTTTACATTATATGAAACCAATGAGAAAATAATTCTTTTATAGTTTGGAATAAGAACGTCTTTAGATCATACATTTAAGTTAATATTTCATAAAATTCAGAAATAGTAATTAGAAACTTCATAGATGTTACAATAAAGGAATTTATGATTACTTCTCCAGAGAGGTAAGAATTATACTTGGGCAATTCTCATAGAATGTACCAATAAACATAATTTTCATATAAATATAATAATTTTTACCAAAAATGGCAATTGGTGACTATGAAAAGAAAAAAGCCACACACAAGAGACAGCAATTAAAGTAATAATAGTATCAAATGATTAGAAAGGGATATTTGAGACAACTTAAATAATAATAAAATGCTATCTAACACAGTTATTATATATCGGTCACTGTTCTAAGCACTAAGTACTAAGGACTAACCCATTTAATCTTTAAAACAACTCAACAACCCTTTAAAATAGTGGATTTTATAGTATATGAATTATATCTCAATAAAGCTAATATTTTAAAGCCCAACGATGTAATAATATATTTTATTTTAAGAATAATTGATCTGGCCTAGTTCCACTAGCTAGGTTTTAATATTGGTTTGCAATACAGCCACTTACTAGGTTACTCACACAATAATATCCTCCTGAAACCAGTGGAAAGGGCCTGAAGATACACTCGATGAGCCTAATTACCACAAATAAAATAATTTCTTATTTGTAAAAATATTTATTATTTGACAGGGTCCTGAGAGCCAACCTACCGAGCAAATGTTCTCGCAAGTCTTGACTAATTGAAAAGCACTGAGAAACAGCAGGATAGATGGATTATCAGGACCCTGTGAAACAACACCTGAATGAAACTTGAGTGCACGTATCATCACCCCATGGGACCCACCCGTGGCTGATCACCCATATCCCTTGGGGGTTAATGAATACAAAGTTTAGGGCCTCTCCAGGAGAGCAGAATCAGAATCTTTACCGGCAGTTCCTGGAACTTGGAGGCTAAATATTCCACTAAGCTATGACAGAACAGCCAGCTTTGGGAACTATTTTGTTCATCATCGTTCTTTACCTTGAGGCATATCTTCCAGAAGGTTGAGACTCTGTAACATCCTCCAGCAGTTCTTTCTAGTGTAGATAAACTCCTTATAAAAGGAGTCAGTTCCTCTAATTTGATCCTGTTAAGGTTTAGAGCAATTTCCTCTTGCCACCAGCAAAGGTTGGCTAAGGCTAGTGGATTCCTTCTTATGGCTAGTGGATTCCTTCTTCTGTTGAAACCCACAATTAAAATGCCCTTTACATGCTTTGCCAGCTCCATATAATTTTGTTCCCTCACATTCTAAATTTTGTTTCCCTGACAAATTGTAGCTCCAAAAACATTATTTTACTCACTATAAACAAATATACTACATGCACTGAAGATGTTGCATGAATGTTTGTATTACATAAATTAAGCTTTAAGACTTTTGAAAGATTTAGTATTTGACCTGATAAGCTTTTCTGCTTATCTTTATAAGCAGACAGCATGACTTACTTTTTATAAGGGAGTCAGACATTTTTTTAAATGCTTTTTTTACGTCCTTTTAGCCAGGACTGCAAATAAGGAGCAAGAAAAAGAAATGTAAATTTCTTAAAATTCTGCAAAGCCTTATATTGAAAGAATGTTTGATACTTATATCTTTCAGACTGGAAATTCTTGTGACGCAATAAAGCAGATTAGGACGTATCTACAAAGAGGCCAACACCTTCCTGTGATCGATCGGTAAGAACAGAAAATAGATTTTCCCAATTTAGTGGTTCTCAAACTTGGCTGCTTTTAAAACCTCCTGACGTCCACACAGCACCCCAAAGCTAGTAAATCTGCCTCCTGCTGGTGAGACAAAAGCATTAGCATGTTTCAGTGCTCTCCAGATGATTCTAACATACAACCAAGTTTGAGAACCACTGCCCTGTCTCCCAGCCCAGAGACACCTCACTACCAATGAACAATTCCTGCTTTTGAAGAGCTGGAGGTAACCTCAATGATAGCTAACAGAGATGAACTGACTGCATTCATGAAGACATATCTTTTCCTAAGACAGAGGAAGGTTGGGAAGAGGGTCCCTTTCCCACCATAGGCACCTGCCTCAGTGGGTCAACAAGCACTAGTCACATGACAGTTCCTTTCTTTCATTGTAACACGAGGGCGTGCCGTCCTTTGATGCCAGTCAGTCTTCTCTTTTCTTAGTAGAGTTATGTGATACATGCAAGGACATTAAACAATGTCTCCACATCAGAAAAATGTACGATTTTAAGTTAAAGAGATGTTTGTTTAAAAGATGTTTTACTATGTTTTCAGATGTTGGCCTTATAATCTTGCAAATTAGGCTCATGTCCCAGCTGGCTGCTGCTTTAAGGAAGTCCTGCCAACTTCTGCTTTGCTTCATTATCTGAGAAAGGGCATACTAATCAAAATGTCTGCACATGAAGTCTGCCTCTCTGAGATATAAGGAAGCCAAATTAGATGGTATCTATGGGTTCATAGGTACATATCTATGAAAATAAGATGAATGCCACATTATTACAATTTTCTCACTTACACATAATTCTAGGTAACTCAGAGAGCCATGTAATTCCAAGAATAAGAAACATAAAAAATCCAAGACCCCTTTAGGAAAAGAATGTTGGCTGGCCATTGTTTTAGTTGATCTTTAATAAGAAGCATTTTATGAGCTTAATACTGGAAAAGAAAGATTATATCTACAAAGAATAGTTAGTCCAAAGGAAGTACTTATTTGTCTCACAAGGGCTCTTTCTACATTATGTAGATGCTTATGGTAATTGAAATTTCTAAATTGGAGTTTTATTCCTGCAATATGTGTGAGACGAAGCTGAATAGAAAATAAAGAAGGTTATTACACATCGTTCTTAATCCTTCTGTGGTTGGAGAGAACATGTTAAGTCCCTTCATCTGATCGCTTACTTAAAATGAGCTCTACATTAAAAAATCTATGGCTCTAAGTCTTAAAGGTGTTCAGAGGAGAAGGAAAAATTCATAAAGGATGAACAAGTGGGAGCAGAAGTAATCAGGATGGCTTCATGGAGGAGGTGAGGTGAGAGCTGGCATTTAATGAGGAAAGGGGAAAGGAGGGACTGGGATGAGCAGAGCACTCACTGGTCCTGCAGTCAGAATGTATACCCAGTGTCACTGGCTGCAGGAAACTTGGCTTAGATGGAAGCAGAAGAGGCATTCTGGGGGCTGCGGGGTTTGGCCAATGAGGCTGGATCTGCAAAGTCAAGTGTTTACAGTGGTATAATGTTAAGAGGCAGGTGTTGGAGTTCCTAGCCCTGGATTAAAAGTTTAATTTTTGCTATTTGCCCAACATATGGCCATGGGCAAATTACTTAACCCTATATCCTTAGGGTCTTTACTGTGATTGTATGTAAAATACCTGGCTCAACTCATTCAATCTCCATTCTTGACCTGCCAAGAAAAAGAGAACCAGAAAAATTTTTTTGACTAGTGTAACAAAAACACAAAATAATTAACCAATTAACATAGGTTACTTTACAGCCTAAAATGAAGTCACTAAATTTCTCAGAACAAAGGTAGAATAAAAATCCCAAGGAAAAAAACAAGGCTAAATTTTAAAAAACTGGTTTTATTTCTACTTAACAAAGCACTATATTATTATAGTCACTTTATCCACTGTTGGAGCTCTGATTAAAAATAAAATATGTCAACAGTGACTAATTACAGTTTTAATGAGTCTATTGTTTATTTCTTGGCAGTAACCTAATAAATTGACCACCTCTTAAACTCACCTAACATTTTCCAACATAAAACATTTATAATTTTGTCTTTGACAACTTTCACCCCCAGCTGTTACTGGTGACAAAAGAAAAGTCACCATTAACACGAAGGCATTTGCACCTATGCCCACCTCCCCCTGCTGCTCAGTACATTTTAAATTCTAATCAGAACTGAGCAGAAGGCAGCTTATTAAGTTCCTCGTGCAGAGCCTGCTAAGGTTCTGATAATGCAGAGAGTCCTAGCAGGGCAGTGAGGTTCTCTGTTCTACAATATTCTTTAACTTGCGAGGGTTTTTTGTGTTTTTTTTTCTTTTTTCTTTTGTTTGTTTGTTTTTCGTTTTTTGTTTTTGTTTTTGTTTTTCGGTTAATAACAATATTGGGCTGAGAAAAGCCATGAAATATTCAAAAGTGTGCATGGTTTACGGGAATTACACTCTAATAAGGTTGCTACCCAGAATTATGCATTATGCTTTTGTCCAAATTTTCCTTAAAGTGAAAAAGAGACTTTCATGTGGAAACATACTCTCTTGACTGTGCCAATCCAGACTGAAAAGAAGAGCCGTGATTTCCAGCAAAGAAATAAATGCCGAGAGTTGGAGTTTTCATAAACTAAGATTTGTTATAAGACAGTTTTTATGAAATTAGCTTTGCCTGTGTTTTCTGGAGTTGATCTAAAATGAGAGGAAAGCTTACAGCATGCTGCAGGAACAGAGAGTGGGTTACATCGCACCTCATCTCTGCCTCGCCGAAGTCCACTCCTGCCATGGTTAACCATGGTAACATTTTCCATTAAAGATTTACATTTTACTTTTTGGTATTTTTGAACAAAAGAGACATATCATAATTTGCTACATTACGTCAAAATACTGAAAGGTAAAAATTAACATTGTAGTGGGAAAGAAATCACAATAATGTGTCCACAAAGAACATATTTACTGTATCTGATACTTTTCAGTTTATTAAGGTCTGTGGTCCAAAGAAATTCTTGAGAGTCATTCTATTTCCCCAACATCAAAGAATATCCTTTCTATATCTTATCTATCATTTTTTAAAAAGGAAAATTCAAATATGTTTTTATCCCTGTCTTGTTTCCTAAGGTTCCAGTAACCTTAATTGCCAGTGAAGGATTCCTGAGAGCTAAACTGAAGGTTGTCCTGCTGAATTCTGAGCCCCTCTTAGTAGGTTATTATTATAATGAGAGGTAAAATTATGAAAGCTAAATGCTTGCATATGAAATTTAAAGAGTACAAATTCTAGTTACATAGAAAACAATATAGAGGTTTCATATTTGTTCCGTATATATATTTCCGTTAAATAGATTAAGGTGAATACCATTGTATATGACTATTGGGGGATTTATATTTTAGAATAAAGCTGGCTCTGCTCTTCTCTGATAAAATTACTCAGTATCTAATCTTCCAGTTCATATTTATATAATGACAAACACAGGCTAATTTAAGTCCATTTTATTTCCCCTAATTAAGCAGAGGGTGGGACTATGATATTATATACTTGAAAATCTTCCAGCTTCTGGAAGAGCTGACTTCCCCAGGTTATGAAACAGAAACTAATCCCATAAATTGAACTATAATAATGTGTCCTTGTTGAATAATTGAATAATTTTACAAATGTCAGCAAGTGATATACTGTATTTCATGGTGGCTAGGCTTACATTTTCTTATGCAATACAAATAAGTAGGATAAAATGTAAGGAATGAGTATAAGAATGCAAGCTGGAACATTTTTTTTCAGTATAACATCACTGACTGTGTCACATCAGGTATTAATTGCAAAGGATTAGCAGGGTCATAATGAATACATATGCATGCATGCACACCTGTACACACTCATGCATACACACACATGCATGCACACATACACACTCACGCACACCTGCACACACTCATGCATACATACATATGCACACACTTAAGCATACACACATGCACACACACCCACACTCATGCATACACACATGTGCACACGTGCATGCAGCTACATCAAACATGGAAAGACCATCAGGCATCCACTGTCTAAGAGCCAGTCTTCTCTATAACTGATCTTGTCAGAAGAGAAGTCTGCTTGAGTGTTTATGGAGTAAGCCAGAAATTTATACAATTTACAATATGAATTTTATAAAATGCACACATTTGAATTTTTCTATGCCCATAATTCAAAGTAGGAGGATGAGGTCATCTTTTTTTGTTGAGAATTTGATACAAGTTATCTAACAAGCAAAAGCTACTCAACCTGTAAAGAGTGGGGTGGGGTACTGTGGAAAGGATTCCTAGGTCCCTTTACCTGGGAGCAAGGTGGTACTGATTTCCTGGATGGGCAGAAGAGGACAGAGGAGGGAATTCTTTGTGTAAGAAGTAAGTGGTACATCAGGGCACCACATACCATCTGCCTTGTTAAATGAACCCTGACAGATTGCCCAGGTGGAGGCCTTATGAAGTTGGGCATTAAACACAGCACAGAGCTCCTCAAAGGTAAGATCAAAAAGTTGCCTGGGGATATTACACTGGCAGTGACCTCTCCGATTTCTGCCTTTGATAAAAACTAGTACAGCAAACACATTTATAGAATCTCTGTATGTAAAACACTAACACCCAGGAGAGAGGAGGAAATGAAGGAAGAAAACGAAAATACATGTGAGGCAGTTCAGAAATATTTAAAAGCAACAATAATGAGGTGCTGGGTAAGAAAATTAAAAAGAGAGTGTGGGTTTTATAATAAAAATTAGATTTCACAATGTACCTATAGCTTAGCCCCATTAATAAAGCAAGGAGACTAATCTGCAGATTCACTCATTGACTTATTCATTCAACCAACAAACATTTATCAGGCACATACTATGCACTGGGCACATAGAGTTTACTGTGGGGATTAAATGAAATGGCATAAGAACCGTAATAGCTAAAGTGACCACATGCGCTGGTATGCTCACCACAGACCACATTTTCATCTCCTAGTCAGTTAATAGCATCTCTTTTCACTCTCAGAAGGGTCCTAATTTGAACAAACTGTAAGGTCACTGCAATTAATAAGAGCCTCCTAACTTGTCTTCATGCTTCCAGTTTTTCCTTTCCCTCATGCATTCTCCACATAAAAAACGGAGTTATCTTTTTAAAAATGCAAATCAGACCACGTCTCTGTTCTGCTTAATGTTTCCCAATGGCATCCCATCACAGTGAAAATAAAACTCAGAGGTCCTTCCTCTGCCCTACAAAGTGCTGTGTGACCTGGCTGACTGTTCTCTACCAATCCTTGAAGGAGCCACATTTCATCCTCTCTTATAGCCTTTGCACGGGCTTTTCCCTCTGCCTGGCACCTTTCCTCCTTCCCTATTTTCACAAGCTGTCGCCTGTCATTCAGTTCTGAGTTTAAATGTTTATCAAAGAGGTCTTGTAGGGCCCCTGAATCTAGAGAAAGCTCCTATTCACTTTCTATGGCGCCACCTCATTTTATTTTTTTGTATAGCCCCTTCTCCCAGCTATTACTTGTTTTCTTTTTCATTATCATTGGCAAAACTGCAGAATCTCATGCAAGAGAACCATTGGCTCAAACTCTCCTTTCTGTGATCCCTATCCAAGGCTCTTAATAGAGTAACACATTATCTTAGATGTCAACTTTGGAGGATACATAATAAAAATAATCTATACTTCTAGAAAAAGCAAGAATCATGTTTTTAAATGCATAAAAATGGCCAGTGTTTCAGGAAAATTCCAGAAAACATTATCACAATAGGGTGTGCAAATAATTCACATTCTATGTAAATTGAAAGATGAAAATTGCTATTGAGCCACTATTTTTACTTTGGACTTGATTCCTGGACAAAAGACAAATTAATTGCTCAATAAGGGACTGAATTCTGGAGGTAGGTTTGCCTGCAGATAAAATTCAGCTAAGTTGAATTCTCAGAACCTATATGACAAAGATCTTATAGAGGATTAGAAAATTTTTTACTTAATTTACCAGCTTTGTTTTTCAACTTCTGTATATTTTTAAAATAAAGGTTATGGTTGATCTTCCCCTATGTGATATAAAGGCAAACTGTAGAAAACTTCTTGTATTTTCCCCCCCTTTTTTTTCCATAAATGTTCTCTAAAGTAGCCTTTGTAGACAATTTTTTTGAGGTATACTGAAAGACTTTCTTGGATCCCAGCATTTGCTCAGCCACAATATCTGAACTCCTCATAAAATCCCCATGCAATAGACATTCCTTAATGGGTCTAGTGGAAAGTAATGTTCACTGTACAATGCATTAGGGCAAGAAGTCACCGAGGACATAATGTATTAACTAGTTCATTCATTAGTATTGATTAGGTTAACTCATCAAACTCATTACTTCCCACAGTTGCCTAAACTAAGTCTTCTAAGGCAAGTTTCCATTAGCCAAGTACCTGGTTTAAAAAAAAAAAAAAGACAACCTATTTTGTTGAACAGATTATGGAAAAGAGGCAAAAATTAGAACAGGGCATATTTGTATTAATGAAATTCATGAATGGGAAAATAGACAAGAAACTTAGTAGAATAAGGTCAATGGGCAGATAGCAGGACACTAAAAAAGGGAGAGAGTGTCCTCATCTCTTCTCCCCCTCAATTTTGTTCCAAGCTGGCCCTAAAGATGTCATAACACATTATAAATATCTGTATTGGGACTGGTCTCAGCCCACAGTTGTTGAGCTCCTCCAATTCTAAAAGCTACTATAAATAATTAACTTGGGAAAAACCAATCTGCCCTTTAACAGTGGCATTTAATTGAATATATAATAATCTGCACATTTGCTAATACTCTATGTCTAAAGCTAAATGTTGAAACAAGATGCAATAAAATGGTAAGGAGTAAAGGGGAAAACTCAAATTGTTTAGCTAGAATTTATAAAGACATACTCATATGACTGGATTCCAGATATAAAAGAAGACACAGGCAAAAAGCTACCAAAAAAATTCAAATGAAAATGGTCTGGAGAAAGAGCATGAAGTGAGGTGAAAACATTAGAAGTGAAATAATGAAAGTCCTGGGCTAGGTAAAGGGGAAGTTTATAAACTTTTGACAAGAGTTATATGTTATTCTGAGCTTAGAAAGGCTAGTCCTTCAACCAAAACAAGGCTTACTAACAGTAATATACATGAAGAGAATCCACTGTCTGGTGGAGACGAACAACTGTGATATTTCTGAAAGAGACAAAATCAAGAAAATTCAAGCCAATTCATAGAAATAGCAAAATACTAAGAGAATTAATAAAACATTAAGAAGTTAACCTAGTTTCCATTTCTTTCTTATTTCATCAGTTTTAGAGAAAACTATACTTACAATTTCTTTGTTGCTGTCACAGCATTTTCCTTTGAATTATGGGCCAAAACCAAATTCCAAACTACTGGAATCACTCAAATTGTGGTTTCACGGATGCCTTTCTTTTTAAAAAAGAAAAACAACAAACAAACAATCCCACACTTGCCATGGACTGCCAGGCATCAAGCTCGCTCTCTCTGAAACTCACTGGACCTTAAAGAGTTCTTTTTCATCAACTCTTTGCTGAATGTTATCATTTTGGGTTTAGTTGATCTTCTAAAGATGCTTCTAGGTGAATCAAAAAGGTCAAAATTAAAAGAATTTAAGATCCCAATGTATCTCCATGGTTTCTGATTCCAGGATAATTGCAAAATTGGTCCCACTGTTATCCCTGCCCACTTTGCTAAACTACTCAGAATACAGTGTATCCTCAGTTTTAAAAGACAATGTCAAGACAGTTCCACAAACATATACTGAACATAACTACATGTAAGAGATTTTTACAAGTGTTGTAAATATGGAGACAGATGACAGCAGCTAAGCTGGGAACAGAGTTCAGTTTCTTCCCTCCTTTGGGAATCTGCCTCAAATATACTAGAAGATATCATTATCAGGAAATGACTTTGAAACATACTCATGTTGTGTTCTCTGCTGCAGAAACTAGAATGGTTTTGTGGTCTATTTGTACATCATGCATTTCAAAAAATATATCCGCAAAGGAAGAGAAAGAAAATATTTGGCATGTGCAGGAACAAGATATTTATCCCTGGTGTTTTAATTCAATTCCTTCATTGGATGTGAGAGATACACACAATTTGAGCAGTAAGATAAGGTTGATTAACAAAAGACACTGTTTCCTTTCCCCTGAAATCACAACTAGTAATTACGTCTGTTCAACTTCTTCATAAACCCTTCACGCTCAGGTGGTCCAAGGCAGGTGAACAAATAAACACAAAATCCAGAACTATCTTGTAAAGGCCTAGAGAAATGAAAGAAACTCGAGCCCAAAGGAATTTTACCTGTTCGGTTTCTCCTGCTGGTTCTCTCTAGAAGGCATTTTAGCTGAGATAGTCATCCACAGGGAAACAGAAACAGCCATTCTGAATCTTTCCCCCAATTAAAAACAAGAGTTTCTGAATCATATCAAGAAAGGTGGAATCTCAAAAGTAGACCAGATTGGGATGTGATCTTAGCAAGTCCTGGAGTCGGACATGGTTCAAATCCCAGCTTTTCTAAATACTAGCCACGTGGCTTGAACAATTTAACTTCTTGTGTAAATGGGGTCATGCAGGATATGTAAAGAACCTGGCTTAGCACTTAGCCAATGGGGAGATGCTGCATACATGGAGATGATCTCTTGATAGAAAGCACTGTTGGCAAAGATTTCTTCGCAGTCTTTGCATTTCTTTGCAATTGCAGTCATTAATAACATTTCTCATTTTGTGCATTAAACCTAAATAATAACTGAAATAAATGACTCTGTTCCTAGTCAACCTGTATGTATCTGAAACACTTATGTAGTTCTCAGTCCTATGGAGAAATGTAACACAATATAAGGCTTGCTCTAAAAGGTTTACACTTCAAGAAATGATTTTTTGAGTGATCACCAAAATAGATTGTTAAGTAAAAACACGTATATGCATTTGACAAAGTGCATCGGACTATCCACTTAAAATGGGTGTAATTTTCAGAGTGTAAGTTTTCCTCAATTAAATCGCTGCGAGAAAATCACTTGGAAAAAATTGCTGCCCAAGCACAATGCCTAGACATTCTGATGAAACTGGTCTAGAGTGTGTGGCTTGGATCTGAGGAATTTTAAAACCATCTCGGGTGATTCTAATATGAAAAAAAAAAAAAAAAAAAGCACAAACTAAAAGCAGACAAACAAGATGCCCAACAGTGGGATAGGAATTTAGGGATGCCAGAGTTAGCAGATAAAATTCAGAATACTTAGCTAAATTTGAATTTCAGATACTACACCAATTAATTTTTTAGTGTAAGTCCCAAATATCGTACATTTAACTGGATGTCATGTGTTTCATTTGATAACCCAAAACAGTATACTAACTTTTGTGCAAAATGAGGGAGAATGGGAAGAATAGGTGTATCTAATTGTTTATCCAGGCATAAAATAGATTTTGAAGATTTGTTTGTGGAGAGGGGAGCTAGACAGAAGACAAGAAAAGGAAGGATACTTTTTACTGTATCCTTTTGTGCTTTCTGAATTTTGAAACATCTGAATGTAATACATATTTTTAAAACAAATATAATTAAAATATTTAAAAATGAATAATTTTTCATCAGAGTGAAGAACCGACATTGAAAGACAAAACTAATACCTATGATACACTTTGAAAATAAAAATGATAGGAATTTTCCCAAATACTTTATTCTATTATACTCTGATTTTTCAGTGTAGTTAGATGTAAATAGAATATTAATAACCACTTGTTGAATTGCCAGATGGTAACTGGAATTAATATTAGCAACCTCTGGTGAGCTGCTATTATGTTAAGCACTTTAAATACATTAATTTAATTCTCACAAAAATTGTTGGGGTTTTTGTAAATGAAAAGACTGAAACAGAAAGGTTAATGAACTTGCTTAGAACCACACTGCTAACGACTGGCAGACTTAGAATTTCAATCCAGGTCTGTCAGAATCCACAGCCTATTGCTTGTAAACACAAGACAACGCTGTACTGTCTTTCAGACTATGTATACATCTAAAGTCAGGAAATTTGTATTCGGGCATGGAAATCAGTGCAAAAAGAAAGAGCAGTGAATAAGTATTTTTAGATACTAACATCGGCCACTAAGCTTTGAAACATGACATGCTGGTAAGTACTTTGTTTTTAAGTAAATATACAGATATACTTTATACAGCGGTTGCGTTCTAGGTCAGTTGCTTATAAAAGACACTTATACAAATGTATACATATTTAGAATAAAATGTGAGTCTGCTTTTTAGACAAATTCTGTTAAATTCTTTTTTTTTTAAGAAGGGAAAATATATTTATAATATGACTGACCTCTATTCAGTTGTTTTTGGACAGTGTACAAAATAAGATAATCTAGGAGTCTGCTTATTGTCCTTTGGTGTTGGGGGGGGTTATTAATACAGTGCATGACTGATGGTCTATGTGTAGGGAGGAGTCTGCTAAATTTTTACTAATTTAGTTTCTAGCCTTAGTCTACTTTAGTTAACTTATTATTTTAAAAATATGAGTAAATATTTGCCAGGGAGAAGCAGAATGTTGCTTAACTCATCAAACCAGTACTATTTTCATAGCTTATCAGAGACAGAAATATGTTAGAGGGCCATTTAATTTTCTATTATGAATGGTTTTTAAAAAGATTTCTACAAAATCTATTTTGGTCTGCACATTGTATACATTCCCAAAGAAGTAATCTACCTTCTTTATATTGCAGGGTGTGGGGAGTTAGAGGAAAGGGTATTATTTATTGGATGACAATTGAAAGCTAATAATTCAGGAATCTTTAAAATTAATAATTTTAAAATCAGTTAACCAAAAGCTATCATCTCATTGAAAAGAGAGCCTCAGCCTCCATGAATAGTTGTCAGAATTTTTATTGGGTGTTGGCATGGGCAGGTACCCATCCTCTCCAGCCCAAGTACCACCAGAGTAGGGCATGTTGAGGTTAAAGCGAGCCTTGACTTCCCCATGTTTAAACTTTGTACTTTCTCCCATTACATATCAGCCCTTCTAAGCAGTGCTACAATTCCAGATTTGTACTTTTCAAAATCAACTCAGGAGTGAACCTTGAAAGCAATGACCCAGAGATGCTGTTGGCCAGGCAAAAGCCCCATTCGTCCATGTCACCACCTCCGTAAAGCAGTGTTTGTGCCACCACCATCTCTGTATAAAAGGGAGCATTTTCTTTAAAAGAACAAAATTAAATAATATGTATACAATGGTATATCTGTACCATCAAAGATTGTATCTAACAAGCTATGAGTAATTGAGGATTTTATATTGCTTTTAGCTCCCTGAAAATGAACCCCCCACCTCCCTACTCCTCATCATCCCATACCATACCATGAAATTTATTTACTTATTTTTTATACTTACACATATTTTATTTAATAGATATTTTCCAGAATGCATTACATTCTGGTAAGGTACTGCCAGTAATCTGCATAAAACTCATATTATTCAAATAAATCAAATTTTATCTCCACTTAATTGTATTTGTTATATATAACTGAATCAAATTTTTTGTTTGCTCTTCTTAATTTTAAAAATAGGTAAATTAAATTATTTATATCTTTTAAAAACTATGATACTTAGCAATTCTTTTTCCCTCAGTTTTCTGAAGTCTTAGTTTTTTTTTTCCATGTAGGTCAGCAGTAATAAACTTAAATGTCTCCTTATTTAGAGTCTGTAGAAGTACACTGTCATTTATTTATGAATTTTTCCCATTTAATCTTTTAATCATATGAAGGCCCAAGACTCAATATAAAAATCTCTATACAAAAATTGCTAATAATATAGGTTTACAAAACAGCCACTGACACTTATTTTTATAAATTCTGATGAGTGGGTTAATAATCAAATCAATACAAAATCAGGATAAATTAAGCTCAAGAATTTAGGCAGCAATGATCAATCCATAAAATGTATATGAAAGGTTTAAATAAGTTTATAAGCTTTTGCTGAATTTTTGTTTTTTTCTTAATATTTTTTTATTCACTAGAGTATTTGAACCTATACTTTGTATCTTCCTCCGAATCTTATCAGGAAATTTTTAGCACCAGTGTGGTAGACTGAATTAATAAATAAAAATGAGCATGGACATTTTAAAAAGTCAAGGTTTGAAGGGACAGTTTCAAGTATATCTTAACCTCTCGATCAACATGATATTTCTAATTAACATCATGTACTTAATGGGAGTAGTCAGGAATGGTTTGGAGACCACAGCCTTCCACATTCCGGGATGCCTGCATTTGACTGTCCAATCCACAGGCAAATGCAAATATTCTTTTTCGACTGACTTTAGAGGCACCGAACAGCAGCCTGCACAAACATATTTACCCTTCTTCCCCCACCCCTGCCCTGCCATCAATTTACTAGAGGACTGGGTAATTCCACCATTACAATAATTTTATCTGAAGCTCTTTAAGAATGTAAATGTCGGCGTAACATATGCGATAGTAGTGCATTTCGTGTCAGCGTCCCATCAATACACAGACTTTAGATCCCTATAGAAATCCTTCATCGAGCAAAGAAATAGAATCAGTGCCTTGGGTTTTGTTATTGTCAATATAAAGGCAATCATATAAGGTCCATTTCTACATCATTTATAAAATTACAATTAGAAACACTATCCATTATGTGTTTAGTATCATAAGGTTACTCTTAAAATATAAAAATAGAAAAAAATGTATCTTTCTCAATACACTGATATACTTTTTTTAATCTGATAGGAAAAGCTATAGTACTCTTATCTCTTTTTTTTTTCTTTTTTTTTCCCCCCTCTGTTGCCTGGAAGGTCAGAATTTAGCTTTTCGCTTAAATGTAATAGATGTCAAATGTTCTCTGGTTAGACTACTTTACCTCTCTCTGCTTCTGGACTACATGACTCCATTTTTGCTTGTTTTTTATTCTTCCTTCAGCTACTTGACTCCATTTTTATCTCTAACTCTAAACTATTGCAAATCCCTTCATGGGAGAAAATAAATACAGCCTATTCTTGTTACGTATGGTAGTTTCGTTTTATAAAGACATTGCAGACTTTGAATCAAGGAACACTGTGCTCCCAGTGAAATACAGGGTGAAGTTCCTATGAGCCTCTGGTCACAATATTTTCACCAACTGATCAATACAAATCTTATGTACTTTTCTTTTTAAAGACACATATTTAATAAACGTTATTGATTCATAAATGTTGAGTTCATGGCCAAGAGCTGTAACTCACGCCTGAAGGAAGCTTTTCTGACACAAATATTTTCTCCATAAGGCACACCACAGCCATCTTGCACCTAGAACTCTAGACAGCACTTTAGCACTAGGCTTGGGGGTTCATTTTAAACAGAAAAACTTTCACCCAAAAGCACAAAAATGCAAAAAAAAAAAAATGTGGCATCACTAAATAAACCATGAAAAGGACACTTGTGGACAGTATGAGAGCTAAAAGAAGACAGAATGTCAATGTGTTTGACCTCAGCGTGGAATCTGGACATCAGGAAACAAAATCTTCCCTACTTCCACGTATGTCTATGAATGATCACAAATGCATCAGGAGTATTGATTTCAGGGTTAGAAATGAATTTTTACCAGTAGGCAAATTCACAAGTATACAATCAACAAATCATAAGTATTGATTGTACAGTTTCCCAAAATTAACACTATTATATTTTGGCCAATTAGCACATTAGCACATTAGCAACAGTTAGAATATCTGATTAATTATCAAGTAGAAAGGGTGGCCCTGTGCGAATGGCACCTGGGACAGGTATACTTTGATAACCTTGTGGACATGGAAGAAAGTTTAGAGCAAAGACAAGAGGAGCAAATCCCAGGGGAGTGACCGGGGAGCCCCACAAGGGACAAAGGTCCCTGGGGAAAGAAGAGAAACAAGGCAAGCCTACGAAGAAGACAATATCAACTTATTTCACAATTTTACTTTTTTCCTATTGCAGTGGCCTTTTATTATTATTATCATATCCATTCATTATTGCTTAACTAGAAGAATTGAGAGGACTTTTTTCTTTCCCAATAGATTCCTACCCTAAATTTAGGAAAACATATCAGGTATACAACCAAGTATTATAATGCTAATATGTCTGAAGGAAAAGCAGTCTAATCCATAAGGAGTTAATTTTGGTTAAATTGTTAGTAAAAGTTCTAACAACAGGTTCTAAAGGGAGATTCCTCTTTCTAGAGTTGATGGAAAACATTACTCAACCTGGAATAGCCACACCTTCATATTCACGGTAGCATCAATATAAAGGCATACATTAGGCAAAAATTGGTAGAACGCAGGCTGGGAAAGATACATGTGACTTTTTTAGCACTAGTAGTAAAGCAAATTGGTCCATTCAACTAGGATGTGCATATAGTAGGTCCTCCAGGGACCAACTATGTGAGAAGTAGCCTTAATTAAAATTAGTTTTTTAAGTGAAAATTCAGTCTAGTGTTTTATATGTACTTGGCTTATCACCAACACTAATTAATTCTCTTGGATCTTTATTCAATGAAAATTATTGCAATTATTAGCACCGCAGAACTCAGTATATATTTTAACTCAAGGCTTTTTGTTATAGTTGATGGCTAATTCATTGCTTTTTTCCACAAAGTCATTTCCTGTAGAGGATATTGATATATAGATAAACCGTAATTGTGTACTGTGCTTCATTCACAAACTTGGCTTGGTTCTTAAAGTCACACCCTTGTTATTTCAGACTCCACCCTAATTACTATGATACTCCTCCCCTCTTCACTGAAGCCATCTAAGAGTTATGAAATGACTTTTCTTCTAGTTCTGTGGCTCTTATACTTCCTGTTCCTCATTTAGACTGTGGTCCTTAACCTGTTTGGATGAGCACTTGACATACAGATTGCCACATATGAGGGTGGTTGCTCTAAATCCATGGTTTTAAAAATTATTTTAACCTTGATTATCTGAAAAAGAAGAAAAAATATATATCTCCAGTTTGGCCAAAGTTAATAGAATATGAAGAACTATTTCAAAGAAGACTTCATCATTCACACTTCTTATTTCAGAAGAATAGAAATTATCCTCCTGTTACCATATGATGCTTTAAAGTGTTAGAATCAAGTAGACTGAGTTGAAGGTTAGAATGTATCTGATTTCCAAATAAGCCAGTTTGCTCTGCTTTATTTAATAATAGTTTGACCTTGATCTCCTGGCCCAACTGATATGAAACAGGCACAAACCAGTGTGGCTTAAATGTTCCTGATATTCTGATTGGTCAGCAGGTGCCATGCTGATTGTTCATTGTGTTTACTGTCACCCCTAGTTTTTGGAGAATCAGAAGAGGGAATAGGAGAGATCATTGCAAAAACATTCCTGGCCTATTTTTAAAAGCACTTCAGGTACAAGTTCTCCTTACAGAGTCAGAAGCATCTTCTTGATACAGGGTTATATACCATTGCTAAAACAAAAGAATAAATTTTATTGAAGATCTAAGAGCATAGGTATGCTATTGCCATAAATCTTTACTAAATGTCAACTGTACATAGAGCCTTCCTGAACCTCAATTATTTGTAAAAGCTTTACCACAAACTCTTGTCAGATTATATTACTTGCTAACAACACCCAGTGACAATGGTACAGGTAAATCCGAAGGACAGTGATTGACTTTAAAGAGATTTACACCTTCTGCTCATTCAAAATTATTACAAATACATGAATCCAAAATACAACCATTGTTGTCTGAAACAAATAAATCTAAGGTTAAATTGTTAGTTGCAGCAGCCCTCTACACTAAAAATAATTTTAAATAGGCATGTGCTCTTAAAAGTAAAGACAGATAAAACCTAATGGCAATGAATATGTTAAAATACATTGTAGTCAATATTTTGAATTCTGCTTTGACCCAGAGGAAAATGGAATTTGACCTATCCTATTAATATGTTCCCAATGATTACTTTCTTTGTCTTTCTTGATATTATCGTCTTAGCTTTGATGGACTTAAGAATGTCCTGATAAACCATGTTATTCTTAAAAATTAGTTGAAAATATCTACCCAAATTTCCTTTCACACATAAAGTTGTATAGAAATGTTTTTCTGAAAAATAGTTCAAAAACTTCAGGTCCTTAATAAGAGATCAAAAATAATCTCTGCTTATTTGATTAAGTGTTCTAGTAGTTCTGCAAAGAAAAAAATATAAAAATATTTCAAAAAATGTCTATAGTCATCTGACCTGTTTTCCTCATGGTAGAATAAACAAGAGACTGCTTGTTACAGTCCTTCTTACAAATAAGTGGGTCAACCACTTCCAGTCCAATTGTCTAAATTTCACTGACTCGAACTTAAGCATTGTTTGGAAATAATCCAAGTACAGATAGAAAACCAGGACTAAATTTTCTCGTGATGAACAAATTAGTTTTGCTTTAGAGCTATATCTTACATAATAGTTTTCTGACAAGAGACATTTGACCTATCTTGTTACTTGACAACACTCCAAATGAGTTTAAGTGGTTAATGCTGGACTTCATTTTGCTTGCTATAATCAGTTACGCAAGGACAAACTCTTGTCTCTCTGTGATTCTTGTGAATTGTTCAAATCCTCAATTTTGAGCCATTTCATTCTATGTAATGAGTGTGTTTTTCCAGGCTGGAAATTGGACTAAAATATACTGGTGTCTATTTCTGAAGGTAACAACTCAGAGGGCAGTAGTGCTGTTAAGAATCACTCTAAATTTACCAAGATGCAAATAACTAAGTGATCTTTTGATATCCTGTATCTATGAGGTTGGCCATTTAGTTTGCAATTGTGGACCTGGACCTGTTTAGAGAAACTAGTTGTTTATAAGCCTGCCTCTTAAACTAGCAATTGGCTGAAGTTAGCTAAAAAAAAATGCTACTATCCCTGATAGAAAAATGCTCAGGCAGTTTGATCAGTTACTATTGCTTTAGTTTGTGGACTAAATACAGTGTCTGCCAGCTTACCGCCAAGTCTATTTACATACTTGTAATTTCACCCACGAGACAGGAAATCAAGAACTTAAACTATCAAGGATACACAGTCAAGTGTTGTGGACAAGCCTCAAATTCTATGAATGCGGCCAATTCCCTTTCCGAGGTTGGACTTGAGACTCTATAGAAAGGACATCTTTTCTACAAGGGCATGTGACCATATTTTTAGAACTAAGGACTTGGGTCTTTATCTAACCCACGGTTGGCCCTAGCGATGGAAGATTTTCAATGGTGGCTGCTCAAAAAATTCCGGACCATAGTGCCACCATTCACATGGGCTACAGTAGCTCTAAGTGATAAACTTCTTTTTGCCCCAAAGTGTTCCCCTACAAATCTATTCTTAAGCCTGAAACTTCTAACATTAGGATCTTTGCTACATGTTATAAAGCAAAATGCTTATCGAGAAGAGTAATTCATTCATTGTTTTCAGTCATAGCTACTTTAGCAGAAATTAATTCATCAGAAAGACTGGGCAACTAGTCCTTGATTTTCCAGCTTTGGAGCAACAAATTGGTACCAAGCACTGTAGGAAAATATCAAAAGAGAAAAGTGGGCTCTGAGATAAAGTTTTGAGAGAAATCAATTTAACCATGACTTACACTTAAAAAGAAAGTTCTTTGCTCAACCATCAATAAACGTTAAAGAAAAAAAGAAGACTCAGGAGACAATCTTACCTCCATGATAAAATAGAAATGTAATAAAATTATTTGCCCAGGCAGGAGTCAAGGGGCCCCAGGGAATGTCCAGCCTTATAAAAAGCTTCATTATTTCCAATTACATAGGAGGAGCTGAGAATATATCATTTGTCTAAAATGCCTACAAAAAAGCATCTTTTGTTTCTTAATAAAGCTTCATGGCAAAATAAACTATTCTTAAGAATATTCTTAAGAATATGGATTTACTTATATATACAATTGCTATTATATAAATGTAGTCCTGGAAACTCACCACTGCAATAGATATCATAAAAATATTCACTCTTCTTTTAAATTCTAGTATCAATTAATTTTAGATACAGTTAAACAGGATAACTTTAAAGTAATGGGAATTAAGTGATATTTGCTGCTTAAAAAAACAAGATATTTTATTCAAGATTGAGTCTACTCCTTAGACTTGTCTTAATTCATGCCAGATTCAATATATGCTCTCAGTATCTAGGGATGTTAGATAATATATCAGGCCAACAGGAAAGCCCTATTTAAATAGATTTTTTTAAAAAACTTTTATTTTTGCCTTTATATATCCTTGTCCTTGGGACTCTGTGGTTTGGAGAAGACCTCACTGTCACCTGGATCATTTAGTTCACCTTTGCCTTTAAATCGTTCCTTGGACAGATTTTGGCAATTGTGTTAAAAGAAACTAAATTCATAAAGATTATGACTAGAATGAGAGAAGTGTTTACTTTAACATTTCATCTTTTTCATACCTTTGCATGTACACTATATGAATGTCCTGAAATCTACAAGTTATATAGGAAAAATTATTCCAAACAGGAAACGTTTGAAAGAAAAAGTAGAACTTGAGAAACTGAGTCAATTAAGAAGCAAATGATCAAACTTTCAATTTTGTTACACAGTGGCCTAGACTGAAAATTGGTGCATTCAATGATACATTCTTTTGGTGATAATATTTCAAAGTTGAAATATTGTCAATCTTTAATCAAAAACTTATTATTAATGCAAATTTTTACCCTTGACAACCATGTCTAACAGTCAAAATTTATAGTAATCCACAAATGCTCATCATAAATTATAGGAGGACTTTTGTGATATTTGTGCCTTTTTCTTCATATTATTATTACACTTCCACACAAGTCCAAATATTATGCAAAACAAAAGATTTGTGCCCATGATATTAGCTTACCAGTACATAAACCTCAAACAAGAAAAAACACACTGATATTTACCAAGAGAAAATGAAATATTGGTGAATTTCCAAAGGGGGATAATCTAGAAGATTCACAGTAAAATAATAGCTTAGTGAATAACATAAGTAATCAAAAGCTTAAGGAAAAAAGTACAAAAGGACTAAAGTCAATATGGTTCCAATTAGAAATTCTGAGTGGGATATTTCTAGACATGGATTATATGTCTAATTCATAGATGAGTCATAAATGTTTTTCAGGATTTTGCTTCTCCATCTATAATAATTAGAATATAAATAACTGAGCTATTGGCATATTATGAGTAGTGTTTATCTAAAACACATTCGTTCAGAGATAGATGTCTGAAATGATGCATCCATAGCAAAGAATGCTTTACATACCCGGAAGCCAGAAGGAACAAAGAGAACACCTCACTGGACAAGTGGGCATGTCAAATGTTCTCATACTGATTATGTAATAATCAGAAATATTTTCATTGAAAAGTTAGAAGCAGTCACATGACTGTACAAAAAATGTTTGTAAATGTAATAAAATATTCCCCAGACGTTTTTCAAACAGTGAACTGGAAGGCATAGTATCGTGAGGATGAAGATGGGATGGGAACAGAAGAAAGGAGAATAATTTTCCTAAATTTTCCCACTTGGCATATACTTACAAGCCAATCATATGACAATATTTCACATATTGAAAATTACAAAAGTAATCATTACAAGTGAATTAGTCTTTAGTTCTTTTAGAACATTGTGATACATTTTGTTATGCTTTGGGAAGTAGATCTTGAGGCTCAAAGTATCATAATTTCAGTCATAGCAGAATTAGAACAAAGCTACTAAGTAAAATGAAGAGAATAGGAGTTTGTCCTTAAATTAATATGGGCTGGCTGTCAGTTATTAAAGAATGATATTAATGAGCCCAAATCAATAGATTCAATCACTTTAGCAATCTGTTAGGTTTTCTATTCTATGGTGCTAGAACACATTCTTGAGATATGACTTGTCATTTTTAACAGAGCAGCCAGAAGAGGATGTGAATGAACAGAATTTTAGGGAAATAAAATGTTACCTACAGTGATTGCCCTACAAAAAGGAATAAATGATGTCACAGTCATAAACTAAGAGTTACAGAAATATTTAATATAGTCTCCCAATTTAACAATAATAATAATGACAAATACATGTAATTAGATATAACCTTACATTTCTCCTAAGTTCTTCCAGAACTTAAATGTCATTATTAGGCAAAGCAGAGCAGTACTTAAAGAAAAAGAAAAAATTATGAGTCCCATCTTATGGCTACTATTCCTCTCTCTTTCCAGGGTCTTTCTGAGAGATGGCATTAGTTTTTGTGAATTTTAGTGATTACCTGACTACCAGTATTCCCCAATCACTATTACCAGCCTGATCTCTCCTAGGCAGCTTAGACTCTGGGAGCCATTTTCCTGAACAAATCCAATTGAATGACCACAGGTACCCCAAATACAGTATGTATCCCTCCCTCAACATGCTTCACTTTTTCTATACCTCATTTCCATTTGGGAGACCACTATGTATGCATCTATTGCCTCCTAAAGCCAGCAGTTGAGATGTTATAAAATTTCTCCTTTCTCCCAGTATCTGGTCAATGCTACTTGTTAATAATTTCTCTAATCTGACTTTTCTTCTCTACCCTTACAACCACTGACTTAATTTCAGACCTTTATTATTTATTTCTCACTCCTAACTGATCTCTCTACATTTTTAATCTCCTTAAATTTGTCTTCCTCTTAATTATCACAATACAACATTCAAAACACTAATTTTACCAGTTTACACTGAAATCATCTGCTCATATATCTCTCTACTCTATCAGATTCTAAGTTCTTTAAGAGCAGAAACTATGTCTTATTTATCTTTACAACCTAAGTACTAAATATGATGCTGATACATAAAAGTCACTTAAAATTTTTTAATAAAAATTCAGATATATAAAAATTATACAAGAGATTAATGCTATTATCAGTTTTAACATGGTAAGCAGATCTTTTATTCTAATAAATAACATTGTCAACTTTAACATAACTACTTTGACATTTTCTCTAAATTTTATGCTATTCAGGTAGGATTTGCACTCTCCAAAGGATGTCAATAATTCTTGGGTTTCTTATTTTCATCTTTTGGATCAAGTGTCCATGCACAATTACATGTTTATGGTAGAAAGAAATATTAGAAGGCAGTTTTGAGCTATTTCTTTTACTTCTTTATTCCAATTTCTACACATTTTTACAAAAACATGATTCCTGAAAAATAAGACAAATATAAATGTTACTGCTAGTTATAAAATATGATGTCCATAGGACATCTTTCTTTAAATATATAGTTAATATTTATGAATTTGAATTGTTCCTTTTATCTTTTGAATTAATTCTCTGTTCTCAAGGTACCTGTTCCTGTAGGTGTATAAATATTTGCTATATTGATTTCAAGAATCAACATTACCACTCTAGACCAATTACACCATATTTCAAGGCTCTATTTCATTAAAATCACCCTAATCCAAAACCTTCCATGAATTAAAGGATAGGAAACTAGTTTCTGATTCCCTGGGCCTCCTGCATGAGCTTACATTAAATGTCAATTTGTACTTGGAGAGAGTAAAATCTGTAGGAAGTCAGAACCGTGAAAACTGCACTTGATTAGAAAAACTGTAGGGAACCAGGAAGAAAAACATTATAATTTAAGGGAAATTCATCTTCACAGCAACTCCGTTATTATTATATAGTTTCTTTACAGAGAAAACCACAACAAAGGATTCAAAGGCATCCTTGCAGCTTGCACTGAAGACATATGCACACCAGACTTTCTTCAAGTCTGCAGAGGAGACCAAGCCCTTTGGTTGGTCTAACTGTCGCTATTAGAGGAAAAACACACTAGACAAGGGTCTTTACCCTTCATTTTCATGTGGTCCTCACCTTTAACCAGGAATAATCTCATTGAGTATGTCAGTTTTGGAGTGGGAGGGTGCACCTCAATTAAGGAAGTACCCAGGGGCAGTACAAATGAGTTATGCATTCTACTTTAGTTTGCTTGGTTTTTCTGGTAGATAAGATAAAAATTTTAACCTAACAAAAGAGATTTGGGGAGAATGTATATGGTGTTCCAAAATAACTAGCACCTGATGATGATCTAGTGAGATCCAGAGAGATAAGCAAACCCTAAGTTGCTCATTTCATTTTATTGCTACTATGCAGTCTTCATAAAACTAGCATCCCATTTCCAACTGAAGATTAAGGAACAGGTCTTTCTCATGTCATGTTCTATTTAGTTATGCTGGTTTCATTATGCCTTAACTCTCAGTTATAAATACCAGAATATTTTCACTGAAATGATTTTTTTTCCTAAGATATGTTTTTCAGTGTTGTTTTATGTATCATTTCTGGTAGAAGCTTTTGCCTCTAAACCAGAGAGGCAGCATTTGATAACAGATATTGCCAACCTTAGGAAGATTAAAATGGAAGACTGAATGGGGAGGGATAGGAACAGAGACCGGGAATAATAAGTTCCACATAGTAAGTGGTGGTACCTAGCTTTAGTTCACTGAAGGAATTAAGAAATTAGCAGGTGGGTAGCATGTCCCACATTTCCTAGTAGTTGGGAGAAAACTTCAGAAAATCAGAGGCCCAAAGTCAGTGCAAGGAGGCACCCCAGTCAACATATGGAAGCTCTTGATCTTGGAAAAGGTTTTCATTTTTTTTAAGCACTAAGAGATGCCTAGTTTTTTTCCTTTTGAAAACTTAATTTTGTTCTATATTTTAAACATTTAATATGTCCAGAAACATTTATCAACAGTACATTTGTTTATGAGAAGAGTATATATTGAATACAAGACCACGAGGACTGAATAATTCTTTTAACAAACTTCTGAGGCTCTGAAGTCCTTGCCTAAGTTAGATTGGACAAATAGAATACAAAGCAATTCTGCTTTTTTCTAATTATTTTCATTCTGGTGTGTTTTTCATGTCATATTTAATACACAGTTTCATTTTTCTGAGCAAGTTAAAGAGAGAAGCAACAAAGAAACATATTGGGTTGATCCCAAGATCACTATAATAAAAAATAAATGCCACTGAAAAATTAAAATAAAATTTTGTACTTCTTCCCTAAGCTTTTTAAAATGAATTTTTTCTCTTTTATAGAGTCTATATATTTCTCTTTTTTCTCTCTTTGAGTGTGTATATTTATGTACATATATATCCACGTATATATACATACATCAATATCTATGGATATCTATCTACTTACCTATCTAAATGGGTAAACAGGTACATAAATGGAAAGAAGAGAGGAAAGGTACAAAGAAAAAGAGGAAGAAAGAAACCAAACATAAAGCACGGATTGTAAGTTACCCAGATATACAGCTAGACAATAGGGATATTAAAATAATCAATCTTTTTTCTTTTTATCTTCCACACAGGAGAAAATCAAGTTTTATGGAGACTAAATGCCATATTCATAGCTATATTACTCAGCACTAGCAGTATTTTATATTATTGATGGACTTCTTAATGTTTGTTGTAAATCTCACTAATTTATGACATCTAGTTTGCCTTCTCTGAAATTGTTCCCAAAATTATGTGGGTGAGTCTTGATATCCTCGAATATAGTTTTTTATCTACTAAAAAAGAGTTTCATTCTGCATGTCTGGATATTAGACATTTGGTTTATATGGTAGCTACAACTTATTTACTTTGTTCTGTTCTGTTATTTTTTTACAACTATATTAACTACATTTTCACTATTATCTCTTAATTTGTGATCCAGAATATCTATCAAACATCAGATGCATTGTGTTCTTGTATCTGAAGGATTACGGTTTTGGAAGAGAGCTCAAAGGTCATTTGGTCTAACTTTCCAGTATCAGCCTTCTCTGCGACAAATAACTCTTGGAATGCTGCACTTCTTGGTCTTCTTTGGCCTGATCCAGTCCCTGTAGTGACTCCACAAGTGGTCTCTCCAGTCTCGCCTTGTGTCCCTCTCTACCACCTGCCTTTCATGCTCTGAACTCTTCTGTACAATCATTAAATGCACCAAATGCTGTCCTAAGTCAGGAACTCGGCAGATGCTTTTGCTCTGTCTGAATTGTTCTCTCTCAACTGTCCACCTAACTGGCACTGAGACATCCTTCAGGTCTCAACTAAAACACTACTTCTTTAGACAGGTGGTCTTGACTGCTCCCACTGTTGTTCTTTCCTATTTAAAGAAGTTACTTACAGTCACGATAACTTCTCGTCTTGTTTTTATGTCAATTTTCTTTTAGTATTGTCGTATCCTTCCTGTTTTTGAACAGTAGTTCCTTTCATTGGAAAATAAGAGAGAAGCAATAAACACTGAGAAATTCCACTTTCTCTCACATCTACCAACTTCCTTAGTCATTACTTTGCTCTATACAACACTAGAAGAATCTTGGGCTCTCCTCAGCATTTTTTTCAAGCTTTATCCCACTTTGGGTCTTACTCTTCTTCATGCTGTGCTTACAGTTGATTTAACACTTTTATAGGTATTTCTAATTCTGTATGCTTTAGCCACCTATTCTATAATCCATTTTTAAAAGCTGATTTTATTAAATCCTCTATGTAGTCTCATGAATATCTCTAGTGGTATCGCTTTTAAGATAAAACAAAATGCTATTTCCAATTTTTTTGAAAGATAGTTTATCTGAATTCCTTATTTTTAAGAACTCCAACTCCTATCAAAGTGGCCAGTGATTCCAAATTGCCACACGCAATCATCACTTCTCGGTCCTCAGCCCTTTTATCATTCTAGCCACATCTGATACAATTGACCTTTTCCTTTTTTTTTGAAATATTTTCTGGCTTGGGTTCCATGACAACACGTTCTACTGGTTTGCCTCTCACTTCACTGGCTTTTTACTGGCTTCTATACAAGATCCCTCGATGTCAGAATAAGCGAGAACTTGGCCCTTGAGGTTCTATGTTTCTCTTCCTCTGCTATCTTTCTAAGAGATGTCTTCGAGGCCATGGCTCTAAATAGCATCCGTGGGCACTTGATTCCCAACTTTCTATATTCATCTGTGACTTCTTTCAAGTACTCCATATATTTACATCCAAGAGCCCAGTTTGACATTTCCCCTAAAAATACCTCAAATACCTCAAAGGGCTAGAAGCAAATTCTTCATTTTCCCTTCAAACATGTCTTTCAGCTAGCTGTGTCCATCTTAAGAAATGGTTTCGCCATCTACCCAGTATCTTTAGTACTGAAACTGGTGATCATTCTAAGTCTTCCTTTCCTTTGTCCCCACCCCTTAACCAATTAGTCAGCAAATCCAGTCAGCCCTGTCTTCAAATATCTCCTGACTCTATCTACTTCTCTTTGGGACCACTGTTTTCCACCCTGTTCTATGCCACTGTCATCTCTTGTCTAGTGGAACAGCCTCCTAACTGGTGTCTCTTCTACACTGGTCATCCTACAATACATTTTCCTCAGAAGGCCATGGTGATCTTGTAAACAGATGGCCTTCCTTGAGGCTCTCCCTGACTAATGAATCATACAGTCTCCTTCTCCCTCTCAGGTCACTCTCGTAATTGTACTTCAAGTTTTAAAAATAGCACTGAAACTTGTATAATTACTAATTTATTTATTGGTGTAGGTGTCTAATTGAAAGTATTTTTAGCTATGTGTCAGTTTTATTCTCAATATTGGTACTCTAGACAAGTTTTTTTTTTTTTCCATGTAAGGAGGGCCTATGAAAGATTAATATTAGAGAACATGAATAATAATTGCAAAAGCATGAAACAAATTAAGTAATACTCTCAACTCCATTAATGGGGTTTATGATAAGGTTTTTATTGTCTTAGTGATGTCACTATTTCTTATAACGATGTAATAAACTTAAGCTCGATATGCACCTAAGAATGAGTAAAAAAGTCATTCCCCTTTAGCCACCATCTTTAGAAAGTGACATACGTGTCATGGAAAACAACATGTCTGTCCTGTCTGGTTTTACTGTAATTGTTTTCCTGCGTCTCAACATACAATTATTTGCTTAAGAGTTGAACTATTGGTCAACCTGCCTTGATGAATCAGCTCAAGAAACTGGATTAATTATGTGCTGAACTTTCTGTGACTAGTTGGTCTGTGTTTCATCCTCCACTCTCTGAAAGCCAAAAAAAAAAAGAAAAAAAAAAAAAAAAACTAACTTGAAATTTCCCAGAGCGAGGGTGAGAAAAGAGCAGATTTCTGTTCTGAACCACCTGGAGCTTTGGATGACTTCCACTTTTCCAGGATAGTTAAATACATGAAAAGAGATTCAGAAAACAGCAGAAAATTTAAGTATTAGCTTGTGTGGCAAGGAGCTGTGATGATCGATTATCTTAGGGTTACCTTACCTATCAGGTCAAATATTCCTGTTCCAGAAACGACCTATGAGAGAGTTGTGGTTTGCTTACATATGACAGGTTCCCTTTATTCCTTCTTGGCAACTATGAGAACAGGCTCATCCAGTTTCATCTGCAATACTTTAGTTTCCTTTCCACAGCAATGATGGCGACATTTTATGGGAGACAATAGTCAGTTCTTGACCGGAAACTGTCAAGAGCACCCTTTTTTGGTGATCCTTAGGAAGCCCATCTCACTTTCAAGAAGGGCCGATCCCAACTGGGTAGAGGATTATGTTGGGAACCTAGAAAATATTTAGGGGAATGACTCTCACTTCATAGTACAATTTGGACTTTATAGTAATTTGAAAATTCAATAAACTTAAATACCTTAGGCTATAATGCTGAAGTTCATCTTTTCTGTTAACTTTTCAAATTTAGAACTATGCCATCACGTATATATAATATTTATTTATAATATTACTGAATATGCAGAAATGTAACTAAATATTAAAAACAGTACACATTTTTCTTTTAAACAGAACTAAATCGAAATCCATAACTATTATTATGTTAAATAATAATTTTGTTGCAAATAATCCTGGGACTACATGTTATTAATTTGGGCTTAAATTAATAATATTCCATTTAAACAACTGGAATCTTACACCCTTAATTTTAGATCTTGAAATAAAAAGCTAGTAAACATGTCCTGTCATAGGTATGACTTTAACCAAAACACAGCTTTTTCTTAGGAAGGCAGCCCCTCTAGCTTTTGCTGATTACATTTCACCTGCTTTAATAGTCTTCAGATAACTAAATAATGTTATTTTGGAAGCTAATTTATTATGATCACTCAAAAGAACACACATGCTCCCATCCCAGTAGCTGCAACACTTGGATCAGAATTTAGAAATAACTGAGCAAAAAATCGGAAGAGAGAAATTACTTCTGATTTTTCTACAGCTATTTCACCTGAGGAAGTGCAAAGAAATGTCCTATCACTTGCCTGGCTTGCCTCACTAAATTACTTCTTAAATGAAACTCTAAACATACCATTTTCTTCATCATCATTATTATTATTATTATTATTATTAAATTTTTGGTTGATTTTTATTCTTTTAAGATACAAATAAAAGAAAATTAGCATTGCAGTGTCTAGTTTTTTTATCCTAACCAGCTGTTTTACAGGCAATACCAAAACGAAGACAGCCAGCTAGAGTTTTCTGATGCCATTCTCCCGCACACAACCGTCTTCGCTAGGATTTCTGTAGAACCGCCGACCCAAGGCGCTCACACAGCAGGCTCTGCTCGTCTCTGCCGGCCTGCAGCTCCTCATCCACGTCTCACTTCCTTTTCGCAGGCTAGCAGCTGAGAATACCCTGAGTGGGTGGGAACACATTCCAGCAGTAACAGCCCGGCTTCCCCAACTCACCAGCCTGCGAAGTTTCCTTTGCGAGAGCGCTGGGTGTCAGGTTTCAGAGGCGTCCTTCTCCTTTCCCGAGCCTTTGAACTCCTGGACTTCCACACTAGCAACGACACAGGATCTGCTTTACAGGGCGACCATCATGGGGATAGTTCCTTATTTTTCCAACCTGTGGCGCTGGATCGGTCCCACGCTGGCCGGTCCCCAGCCCCTGCCTGTCAGCACTGCAAGTGGAAGGACTTGTGGCACCACCCCTGAGTCCGCAGTCTGAGGCGCCTGGATCTGGAAGGTTTGTGTGAGAAGAAGGCGTGTCTCCCAGTCCAAACGCGGATGTGCGGAGCTCACCTCTGGCAAATCTTGATGATGACTCAAACGCACTTGGCTCCTGGTTAAATTCTCCTCTGTGGGGCTTCAAGCCCTAGTGGCAGCTCATTCTTATTCCTTTATTTTCCCGTGTTTTCTTTGATATGTCTTATTAAAAGAGCCCAGGGCACTGCAAGGACTGCCACCAACCTACTGCATCCTCTCCTCCCCAGGGAATGTCTCATTAACTATAGAGAGAGCAAGGAATTGCCAGCGAAGAAACGGAGAAAGGCCTCGGGAAATGAGAGGGGAGTTGGAAAGAAATTCGGGTCGTAAAAGTTAGGATCTGTAAATATGAATACATTAATCAGTATTCACCACACTCATCTTTGCCTCCTTGTCACTCCAGAGATCAATAGGTTACCTCTTGGATCACATTTCAGACAGACTGATTAACTCTAGTTTACAGGCTGAAAGTAAAAGTAAGAATCCCAAGTTATATACTTATAATAGCAGCTGGCTTATTTCTGTGTGAAGAAAATTAAAAAGTTCCAAACCTGTTGGTTGCACTCATGTTGGTAAACAATGAGATGACAGCTTAAATTTTCATTGTTTGACTCAGTGCTGACAGGGTGCCCTGGAGAATCAGCTAGGAAGATCTGTCTCCCAGAGGAGTGCTGTGGAAGGGGGTAAATGAAGACCCCAAACTGAAAGGAAACACAAAACGAGAACCAAATGGTGGAGAAGAGTATCAGAGAAAACATTCAGTTCCGCAGGACTCTGTCGATTCTATTAGGAAAATGCAGGGAAATTTCTATTTTCTGTGCCTCAATGTTCTTATCTGAAAAATGGAGATAATAAAATGCCTTCATAGGGTTATTGTGAGTAAACGAATTCATATCATCAAAGTGCATCAAGCGGTGCCTGGCACAGTAAATTCTATATACATGTAGGCTAGACTTATTATTTTGGTAGCACATATAGACTTCAGCTACCCACAATAAGGTCCAATTCATAAAAATAATTCTGATCTACCAGGTGAAAGTATAAGAGTTTCGGATTGTAGATTTTCAAAATCTATATGCTAGAAATCAAAATTTGCAGCAAATCTATTATGCATTCATCAGCAATATCTAAGTATATAACAAGTGTGTTTTCATGGGCCAAGAGAGAGGTAAGAGATGGGAAATAACAACCTTGAATTTATTCCACTGTATTTAGCACATTAATTTAAAACAATTCTCTGTGCTATATAATGATAATCCGTATTCTTCACATAGTTGATGTGTTCAGTTACAGTAATCCTAATAACTATTATTTTATGTTTGCAGTAGAGTTTATAAAGCCCTTATCCATAGATCATGTCATTTGACTTTTGCAACGTTGCTTTGAAATAGGCAAGGCATCTATTATTTTTATTGTCCACATGTTAAGAATGAAGAAACCAAGGTTAAGAAAGCCCCAACAATGTGCCCAGAATCATGAAGGTCCATCAACATGGAACTCAGGTCTGCTGATCCTGAAGGCAGGTCTCAGATGATCATTGTACCACTCTGACTCCCTACTATTTTCAGGGACAGTTCCTGCCATGAGAAAGTCTAACACACATTTATCACCTGCTCCTTGTCACTCTTCCCCAGATAAGTGTATTGCCTCATAGGGTCGACTCTTACAGGGACAGCTCTCCTGGAGTCACTTGCCACATAAGTCCTGTTTATCGGGTCCTGAGGCTCAGGGCCACTGGTGCTACTTAGTAATGCTACTCATCTACCCGAGTGGTGGGGCTTGTTCTCACCTCTGGGAAGAGGGGCTCTAAGGAGGAGAAGGTGGTAAGTGAACATCCAAGAAATGATTCTTGGCCACCTCACGGAGGTCACTTTGAACAGAGGAAGAGCAGAATAAAATACCCAGGAAAACCAGTAAGAACAAGGTAACAGCATCTTGTGTCATAATAAAAAACAAATGCCTTTTTATACCTGGAGGTTTTTTAGCACATATTAAATAGATATAATTTCTGTCAATAGGTTTATCATTCAATAAATACAGCACTGAGGTAAACAGTCATAAATGCACATGAGAAAGTTCTAGTGGAAAATGGCAAATTGATTACACAAACTCCTCTAACACAAGCATAAATTAATTTCTTAAATGTTATTAAATCATAAAGAGAAATAAAAGGGAAAAGCAATATAAAAAGACAAAATAAACTGCAATAGGTGGGTGGGAGAACCTAAGTCAAATAGGCTTGGTAACTTTCGGTAGAGAACAATCTACTGCATGTCTGTAGGAGGCGTTATGGATAAGAAGCAGCACAGTGCTCCCTGTATAACCCTGGAAGGCTCAGGCCTAGGAGGCATAACCACCACCATAGAGGGAGGCTAGTTGGTGGGGTGAACACAGGAGTTTGGTTAGATGTCTGTACGCAGAATGCTTGGACCCAAACTTCCCTTCCCCATGGCTGTACCATCGACCAACCATAACTTCCTCCATCTGCTCAATGCAGCCCTCTAGGAGACTGGAAGTTTATTTTCTGGAGAGAGCCAACTAGAGTAATTTGTGGTTTAATAAGATGAACTAAGCACATGGATTTTTTACTCTGCTCTTACAGAAAATGAATTAAAAAGAAATTATATATGACAGAAAAAAATTCTTTAAATTGAAAATATGCTCAAAATTTTAAAAATTTGACAGATGGGTTATAAGATTAAGTTGAAAAAATCTTCAGGAAGATAGAAAAACCTATAGAAATAAAAAATTGGAGAAAAGGGAAATATTTTTTGACTAATGGAAATCCCAGAGAGTTCTAGAAAAGAGGTGCTTTTTTTTTTTTAATCCAAAAAAGGATGAAAAAGTTAACTAAAGAAATAAAGCAAAAACAATTCCAGAAATGAATACCATGAATTTTGGGGATCAGAAGTTTCACCAAAAGTCCTGGAGAATAAAATTTTAAATTAATTAATTAAACACACTAAGACACATCATTTTGAAATATTAGAAGCCCAGGAATAAAGAAAACCTAAAACATCTTCCAATAATATAAAGCAGATCATATGCAAAGGAAAAGATATCTTGAGAGTAATAATAGATCCAGAAGATTCTTAAAATGCATTCGCATTTTAAAAATAAAATTATTTTGAACTTAGATTTGTATACACAGACAAAATATTAGCCAAATGTGATTAAAGGTATTTTCAGATATACAAGGATTCAAAAATATACTTCCATATTATTTTTAAAGAAGAGTCCCCAAAATGAGCTTATAAATCAAGAAAGAGGAGGAGATAGTATCCAGGAAATGGAGAACCAACAGAGGAGACAGTAAGTTTTCCAGAACAAACATCTGTGAAGCAGGCCTAGAGATAAGAAGGTTAAATTGCAGTAGGGAAATCACCAAGAAAAAAAATAAAAGAAAACAATTATTTGATGTACATGTCCATTTGAACAATTACTGATAAATGTGTGTGCAGTCAAAACTGGAAGTGCTCATCCAAGTCAATGTTCCCTTTTTTCTACGTACCCCACTAGATTTCGTTTCTTAGCCCCTTGCAGGCAGAGAGGGATGTAACTGAGTTTTGGCCAATGGTATGTGAGTAGCAGTGATGTTCACCACCACTTCCAGGCCATTCCTATAAAATAACATATGAGAGCTTCTATGCTTTTCTTCTTTCCTTATTAGTATCAAAGACTACACACACAGGCTTAATGAAGAGCTCTGAGTCCCTAGAAGACATTAAAGTCCCAAGTTGAAAGCCATTTGTGACTCTGGATGACTGTGTGACATATAAACCCTAGCTGCCACATGTGACATGAGTAAGAAATAAACATACCATATAAGGCACTGAGACTTTTTGAGTTGTTTGTTATAGAAATTCTGACTATTCTGACTATTTAAAATATTATTTGGGGATATTTGTGAATAATTACAGTAGATACAAAATTTATTAAACAAATTGTAAAAAAAAAAAAAAAGATATTACTAACTGCATGTAGAGGATGGGGATAAGGAAAGACCATCGGTGTATATGTGTGTGAAAGACAACTAAATTCTCAACTATTATAAAGTCAACAAATAATGTGTAAAATCACTAAATAAAGAAGTAGCAGGATAAGCAAGCCATTTAGAAATAAGTAAGTACAATTAAAAAAAAAAAAACACTAGAAAAGTCAAATGTTTTCCTGTGGGAGTTGAGACTAGGGCTTGGGAGGAGATCTTTCCTAGTTTATTAGGATTTTAAAACCATTTAAAAAAAACTATGAGATATATTACCTTAATAAAAATAAAATTAATATTAAAGTCATTTGAAAATATACATAGAACAAAAGATATTTAATAGAGAAAACATTACAATTTATTAAAGTACTTGCATATATTTTTTGCATAATAACCTATAAGCAGTGGAGAAAGTAAATTTGAGACATAGACTAAAGATAAATTTGAGAGGTTTGCAGTCATTTATTCACTCAACCGACATTTATTAAGTAATATGTGCCTGATATTCTCTTGTCATTGGTGACATAAGACACTGACTTAACTGGTGTTCATCCTTCAAAATACTCTTAGAAATTGCCATTTTGTCTCCTTACTTGAACTCTACACAGATGAGATCAGAGGTTTCCTAACTCACTCTTCCGGGACTGGAGGGAAGGCTTGACAGGTAGTCACACATGGGTTTGCCTCCACCCTCTGCTGGTTTTCAGTTCATATGAAGTCTGTCTAATCACAAATAAAAATCAACTGCTCCCCAGTTTGAGGAAACCCCACAGCATGACTAAAAGTCACAAGACTGGACTTCCAGGTCATGCCAGTTTCATTAACTACTTTTAAAGATGTTACTTCAAGAAATATATAGGCTTAAGTAGATTTCTATTAGCAAATTAAATGTGTAACATATCAAGACCCATTTTAGGCATCAAAATGGACTGGTCCACCTAATTATATATGGAGCATCTACTCTATAATGAAGTCTTAAACTCCCCATTTCTACCTTCATTTTGTCTCAGTTTCTTAGAATATGAAATGAACATAGAAATTGTTGTAACTTAGCCTAATTCTTTCTATGTTAAAGTAACATTCTCTGGGAAAGGACCAAATGATTTCTTGAGTAATATTTGCATATAGCATTTAAGCAAGCCTAGACTTGCAAAGAAGCCACAGTTGCAACAAGTCATTATTCTGTCCATGAATGGCATTAGATCCCTTTATAAACAACAACAAAAATGCTATGAGTATAATTATAGACATAATTATAATTGCAACATTATTTAATTAATTTACCAAGTTGAGTAAGGAGAAATAAATCCATATTAATAAAAACTAAGTGAAGAAAGAATGTAATTACAATACTTATACATATAGTCACATATCAATATATGTAACTATATGTGTGAACATAAGCTTAGTCCTATATGAGCACGTAAAACTAGATACATATATTTGTTCAATGTTAGCTTTACAGTGAGCTACAAAATAAAATGTCATATGTGACTACCATGTAAGTATGAACAAATACATGGTGATTTCTTCATTTCCCCAAAAATATGTTATCAAAAAACAGTCTTCTTGCTCACAATTTTTGCTACTTGTTAACTGCAAATACTTTAAATTATCATGTCATGCAATTTAGGAATAATTCTTCCTTAAATTCCTGCTTTCACCCAATTATCAGGTAATTTTTTCAAGCATCCAAACTAACATAGAAAGGCAAATATGCCTTTCCTCCTTAATTTTTTGATCAAATTAAAGTACTTTCATGAGTTTTCCATTATAAGAGACACCAATATAAGATGAATATCTCTTTTTAAGGTATAATTTGAGAATGATGTTGCCTTATATTCGATCATGTATAATATCAAAAGATAATTTGCAAAATTAACTTTTAGTAAATGAAGATTTGGTCATAGCAAAGAATTTCATGCTAAATTATTACTTTTTAAAACTGTATTTTCAACTACATCAACTATAATTGAAATATTTTTAATAAAAAAACTATATTTTCAAAAGAGTAATGCTCTCTTAATAAGTAATCTTACATCATAATTACATGAAGCATGAACTAATCTATTTTTATCATCAATATGGTAAAAGTCTATAATCCCATAATAAATTTTTATTTTGTTTATACTATGTATTTAAATGTTCTACTTCCAAAATGACATAAAAATTATAAGTACCGCAGCCATACAATACCTCCTGAAATATGCATTGCTATCATAAGATTTCTGCTCTATGGAATTTTTAGATACAGATTTCATTACTACAATAGATTGAGAGAGTAGAATAAAATCTTTACATACTTCATATAAAGGATATGCTTTTGTTAAAACTACTCAACTTATTTTACATAAATTGTAAATGATTTATTTTTATAGTCATAAATTTGGTGTGAGTCTTGAGAGAGAGATATTTTAAAAGCACTGATAGAAGAATATATAAGAATGAAGTTACCACGTTTAATAAGAACTTCTCATTTTCTTGCATTTCTCCACCTGTAAAATGTGGTGCATATTAGTCTTCATCTTGGAATAAGGCATTCAAACCCCTTCCCTGTTCGTAGGGTCTCCCACAATATATATTTTGGTAGGAATCCCCTGTAAAAGTCAAAGAGGCCAGATATTCATTATAGGGGTGGCAGTATGTATTGTCTGGATGCAATAGCATCAAGGGGTTCCAATGGTGGCGTTCTAATCATATGATTGAATGCCTTTAGGCTTATAACTCTAGTCCTATCCCAGTATGCTCTGGAGTGGGGACAGCAAAATACTCAAGCCTGGGAAAAGCAATCTTACAACTAAAAGAAATATGGAATCTGCTGATTTATATAAGCAAAGAAGTGAGAAACATATACGGGAATGGATTCTGAGGGTGCTTGTACCAAGGACAAAAGAGCACAATTTTAGAACAGAAGGACTGACTAATACAGATGTCCAGGATAAAGTGTACTAATTGATTAGTAGAGAGTACATGTAATCACTTTCTCAGCGTGATGAAATTCAAAACTAAAGTAATCCCTGTCCAGTTTCAAAGGCCCACCCTTGCTCTTTAGTAGGGGCACTGTGACATTATTATGAATATATATAGAATATCATCTCTGTACATTTTCCCAAAGAATGCTACAGCTGTTTTTCAACATAATTGGCACTGAGGAACAGAATAGTAGACTATTGACTCTGAGGTTTTATTAAGGACTAAGTGGCAAAAAAAAACACTGCAACTCAAAGATTAGAGTCAGGGCTAAGGGCTTAATCAAATTCTGCTTCACAGTGGGTTCAATAGGAGTTGCAACTCCATCTCACGTTTATTTTGCCATTTTCCCCTCACCTATAGGTTAAAGGATAATGTGATAGAAAGGTTAATTTGGACATACTGAAACTATGCAACACAATCCTAGAAAATATGTCCAATGGGATAGCTGTTCTCTGAAAGAAGAGCAGATATTAGTGTCACTATTAAAAATTCAAATGATGCAAAGAAGGTAATATCTATCACATCTCCACTTGATTTTCTACATTGACCTGTGTAGAAAATGGATGGGTCTTCAAGAATAAAGGTGCATATCTATAAGCTTGATGAGATGATGCCTTCAAATGTAACTAATCAAGTAGACACAGATTCTAACATACTTGATATATTTGGATAGGTGGCTATAAGTCACTTATTAACTGAATTACCTGTAAGGTTCTCCAATTGGTCCATATTTTAGACAAAGCACTTATGCTTCTTGTACTTTACACCAGGAGATTTATAAAAAAATATAAATAATGCCTTTGGCATTATTTCCTAGTGGGGGATCATTTTGGAAGCCTCTATGTATAATATTCTAGAATCAAGGGTCTTCCCAAGTTCTGAATAGAGTAAGATGAACAAGAATTCTAAATAAAAAAACTTGAGTTTTACTCCAAGTTCTGCCAAAAGACATCTGTGATAGATTCTTCTATGATCTTACTTTTTAAAAACTGGGAGTTTAAAAATAATTTGTTCTGCTTATAAAAAATTCACATATCTGACACCTTTATAGATGTCCAAAGAATGAATATTTATTGAATGGGTCAGTAAATAAATGAATTGGTTCACTACTTTGACATCCTTAATAAGGAGGTTTTCACAGAAAAGAGCAGAAGAGACTCTTGTTCATTTTGTGCCTTATATTTCAAGAAATATAAATTTTCATCAGATATTAAAAATGGGGGAAAAAAGATTTGTGAAAATGATTCAAAGTACTATATATTAGACTCTCCAAGCAAATGGAATTTGTAATCAAAATTCCCATAACAAATTAAGTAAACTTCTTGAGGCATAATGGTACAAATGTGTGTATTTTTTCTTAATGATAATTAGAAAGAGAAACTTTGACTCCCTTACATTAATTATTATGGCCTATGTCACAATTAAAAGTAAACACACTGGCAACTCTCTCTCTCCTACTATTTAATATGATAAATAAATCACAGAAATGCCTTGCCTCAACTCATTAGTGGCAAAACTGGATTTGTAACTATTAGAAGATACATGGCCCCAACTTGTACTTAATGATCTACGATTTTTTAACATTGGTCATTACAATTTGGAATCTGCTTTCTCCAACTAACAGCAAATGTTTGCAAGTAATCTTTCCTCTTGGAGACTGCCACTGTAAAGATAAAATTATTATCCTTGAAACTTCTGTTTTATAAAATTAGAAATAAAATGAAATATTTGCTGCAATCATTCATTTGATTATTAACAACCACCCAATATGTTAGAGAAAATTTTAATACATGTATGTCCATCCTCAGTTGTTTTGGCACAAATATACTTACAGATCAAAATAGCACAAATAAAGGCTTCTAATCGTACTGGAAATTTGTGAAATATCTCAAAGTTGAATCTATCTCTGAAGCCATAACTCCATGACTCCCCCCCACTCATGTGGTAGCAATTATTGTATGTAAGCTATCCTTGATTTAACATAGGCTTTTTGCCCTCAATTTGGCCCCAGGGAACCATGAAGCATCTCACTGCCCTCCAGGTATGTTTGCTGGCATAATCATTGGGCTTTGGCTTTGACAAGGGACTACCAACTCTGATCATCCACAGCAACTCCCAAAGTGTTTGCTGTTTATACCTCAGCAGGATAAAATCATGCTTTATACTATTAATAAAAACTATAGCTTCATTTATACTGCTAAATTTGTGTCATAACAAAAACAATTAAGTTATAGTCAATAAACCAGTTGAGGAAGGCAAGGGATTAGATAGTCAAATTTAATAAATAAAAATACTAAAACAAAAAAAATTGATATATAAAGAGAGAATCTTAGCTGGTAAATTAGTAATATTAAGTGAAATATTGAATTCCCTAATGATGTCACAGAAGTCAAATATTTATAAACTTTAGCCTTGAAAATTAAAATCTATGTATATGGATCTCATTAGTTAGAATTATTTTCTCATCATTTTATTTACTCAGCTTCAAAATAAAATAATTTCATCCCTACTTTATGCTTTTTTGTGTCCCAAATTAATGCACATTTCTTCATTCAATTAATATCTGCCTATAATTTTAAAAACTGCATTAAGTATGACCAAATATCCCTCATAAGCATCATGCTTCTAATGAGAGTGAAAGAGTTTTTTTGTTTGTTTGTTTGTTTGTTTTAACAAATATTTTTGTTCTAACAGTTCTCATTAAATTTATTTCCTTGAAATGTTCTGATATATTTAAATCTGGTAGGTGGTATTAAGTGTAATATAGTTTGGTCTAGGACCTATGTAATAACCATTGCTATTTTCTTGAGTCCTCAGTATTGTTTTCAACCATTTTTAAAAAACTATTTTTATATTTCCTGAAAATTTGAAATGTTCTATTATGCCTTAGCTTAATTGATTTATCTATTAAATTATGTTTTACCTATAATGTTCTTTTGTAACTAAAGAGTTTCTAGTGCTAGGTTGATTAATTTTACAAAAGCCATAACTTAGGACACTTATTATAGTGTGACTAATCTATGGCAGAAATGTAGACTACATTTTTAAAAAGTTATCAACTTAACCCAAGAATGGTAACTGCTGCTAGTTTATCCTTTGGCAAATAAATATTTTTAAAGTAATAATCATTTGCATAATAAAATTTTACAGTATATTAGACATAAGAATGATCATTAATTGTATCTCTCCTATGAAACTGTCCATTTTCAACAGTTCTTAATTATTCATAAGTTTCATGAAGTTCTTCAGTGACTAGCTAAAGCTTGATCACCATGAATAATCATGGTGATTGACATTAATATTAGACTCAGAACAGACATACTGTATCCTTGCTATTTAAAAATGGTGCTATCAATAATATTGAATTTTTAGCTCTTCAAGTCTTATATATAGTTTATTAGTACTAAAGAGTCAAGTCCTACACTCAAAAGGCTTTGGCTTATGGTTAGTTTTGATTTGATACCTCCTTTATTTTTTCACTTTATTTGTGTATACTTACACCATAATTTATTTAAGAAAGATGATAAAATTTTCTATAACTGCATAAAATACAGTAAGAAAAAAACTGAAGTAATAACATAATTGAAATATGGGCAATAAAGTTGAACAGGCACTTTACGAAAGAGAATATCCAACTATCCAGTAAGTATGAAAAGGTATTCACCCTCATTAGTCATCAGAGAAAAGCAAATTAAACCATAATGAGATACAACTATACAACTACCTATCAGAATGACTAAAATGAAATACCAAGTGTGGGTGAAGACATGGAGCAACTGAAATGTTCATTCGCTGCTAGTGGAAGTGTAAGTTGGACTGAGTATTTTAGAAAACTAAACTTGGGCAGAGATATGGCCCATTCAAAATACATGGTCTATAAAACTTTGTAATATGTTCACCAGAAGTCTTTTACAAGAGCTATTTATAGTAGCTGCAAAATGAAAACAACCTAATAAGATACAAAATTAAGTTCAGCTATATTCATAAAATGGAATATTGTACAACAATGAGAATAAAGCATACCTAAAACATTAGTAAATCAAACAAGAGTAATTATAAATGAGAAAATCTAGACGAAAAATAACACATTCCATGGGATTTTATACACACGAATTTTAAAATCAGACAAAATTATCTATAGTACCACCAGTCAAGATAGTGGTTATCTTGGGGAGATCAGCGGCAGTGACAGAGAAGAGACACAAGAGGGCCTCTAGCAATGTTCTGTTTCTGTTGAATACATGTTTATCTTCTCTCCATCCCCAAACTCCAAAAAATGGCAATGAAGGAATTAAAAGGGCATTAATCCATAAAGACAATAGCAAGAGAAAAGTACAACAGATATTTTGATATTAGCAAGGAGATAGAAGTGTGCTAACTGCCTCATCAGAGTGGAAGGTCATAAAGGAGAGTCGCTGGAGACACAAAGTACTGCAAAACACACTGGGTGGGTATGAAGCTGAAATATAAGGACTGAGGGAATGTCTCTATGCAGAGAACCTCCTCTCCATCCAAAGTTTAGTGACCCAGGTGGGTAATGAAGCACAGGAAGGCTTAACTGAAAAGTAATTAAACAACTTAGATTCTCAAGACAATTCATTGTTTTCATAGGAAATGCATTAGTTTCATGTAACACTTTTGGAGCACTGACTATATAAAAATAATGGACTAGATGCTGGGGATACAATTTAACAGCAAAATTTATATGAAAGTCATGATTCCTGGTCTTAAGGAGTTTACAACTGCAGGGTTAGGGATCACTAAGTTTTTCTGATTCTTTTAGTCACTCATTCACCAGATAATTAGTGAGCACCTACAAACTTTCTGAGGTCCTGAATATGAACTTCAGAACTATATTAATTCATACAATTTCCATAATCTCTCTAATCCCTTTTATGTAAAAGAGATAATAATAGTAGTATGAATAATAACAATAACTACTTCATAAAGTTGCATGCCTGAAACATGCTTAGATAAGTATTTCTGATAAAGATATAAATAATAAACTACAGTATTTTCTAGAATTAAATTTTGTTCAACCAAATTTATTGAGAGCCTACTAAGTGGCAGGCCCTACAATGGACCTGAAAATTTAATTTTACTAAAAGTGAACAGGGATTGCAAAGAGATTATGAATGAGCAAGAGGAAATGTTAGGGATGGTGGGTATGTTCACTGTCTTGACTGTGGTGATGATTTCATGAATATATTCATGTGTCAAAACATATCAAATTGTGCAATTTAATTATGTGCAGTTCATTGTATGTCAGTTATACTTCAATAGGCTGTCTAAAACAAGAAACACAAACACAAATTTAGGCTTAAATATACACCTCTTAAAGAAAACACCATTATCTTTTTATTTAATTCCCTCCTCAAACTCTAACCCCTTCAATGTGGGGTGCCTGTGGGCCCTTATTCTTCTATTTTATATTTTGAAGATGTTTACTTATTCTCACATGGTGTATTTTCAACAATATTTTCAGAACAACTAACCTCAAAATTTCAATCTATATAAATGTTGAAAAGCCATAGTTAGAAGAGTTAAAATAATTACTTAGATTCTTAATAGTAAAACCTAACTTCTTCAGCTTTTTAAAAATCAGTCTAATCCAAAAAATCATTATCTGTACACAAATGGGCATGAGTGTACCCTCTGAAGCAATTTTAAAAAGAGCCCAGTTTTCTCAGAAATTAATCTCACTATAGGCTCTATTTAATAATATTTATGCTTAATTTTTGAATAGTGTTTTATATGGCATGTCATTAGATACTCAATAGGCGTGGAATTGTATTGAAGTGAATAATTATTTTATAATCAATTGCACCTGCTTAACGAAAGCATTGCTAAGTGCTTTTGCCCCTAAAAACTTGGTTTTGATTTTTGTACTAGTTAACCTTTTACTGCAATAACATACTGTAATAAATGACTCTAAACCTTAGTGGCTTTAACCAGTGTTTATTATCTCATTGGGAAGTTTTCACTCAAAAGATGTTATCATGTACTACTTGCTCTAATAATTATCCTTCCTTGGGAATGTCCTTCTGTGGACCCTGAGCTGCCTCTTTTCACTTGGCCTCATTTTGGCCCCATAGGTTTCCTTTTGCTTTCTCTTAGCAATTTGTCACAGCTCCTGGTCTATTAAAGGTTCTTCTCATTTGCGATTACAGCTAGATATTAATTGACCACTTTTCATATTTTCTATCATCCTAATATTTTATATTAATTATGTTATTATGGTGAAGTGGGATTATTTAATTATGTATTCAGTGCATCATCTAGAAAGTTGAAAGTTTTTTAAAGTATATGTATATGTGTTTGTGTGCACATGGTAATAATTTTACATTTTTGACTATAAGTTGGAAAATAGATTAATTTAGTTTGGCCAGTAAAGAATTCCAAGATAAATCAAAAATTAATATATTTTTAAAACATATTCATCAGTGTATGGCTTCGTTTGAACAGGTTGACATGTGGCCAGCTTGGAGTGCTGGGCCAACGTGTGGAGGACATTGCTCAGATATGGGGAGTGTTTGTTGCCACAGCATTACTGAACTTATCCAGATGAGCATAAAGGATTTATGATAACTTAATTGGTAAATAAGGAACAAAATTTAAATATTTATAATTACATAATATGTAACCAATTTCGTTGACTCTTACAAGATGACTTTATGATGGAAACTCCTTTTTTGGCTATTTTTTATGCATGCTAAGTATGTAATTAGTGCAAAATTAACTCTTGTTTTGTAAGATACAAGCCGACTAGGGCCAAGAATAAGATTAAATGTTATTTGGGCTAGTTTAAACATGGTGTTAATGACTCATGTTTCTTATCCATCTCAGCTTCATAGTAACTAACAAAACATACTGAAAACTAATCTAACTATGCCATTTATATCTAAAAGATATATAAAAATTCATGTATTTATATTCCATGTATGTTATCTTCTTTAATAGGCTTAAAAATTTCAAAGTTTTTGATTACTTATTTAGGCATTAAATTTTAACAATTCTTTCTTCTATTTGTTCCTGTCAATGTTCATTTCCATTTTCAATTCATATTCATTTAGTCTAAGAACCAAGAGTATCTAAAATACATACATATTCACGGTTATGTCAGAGAAACACATGTTTTCTTGTAAGAATTTCAATCTGCAGATACTTTATATTACTATTAGCAGTCATTAATCAATCATTAAAGAGCCACAGATTCTTAAAATAAATAATATTTCTAATGCCTTTAATTTAATAGGCAATCTATTTCCTAAATATAGGTACAACCAGTGCTCTCTTTACTATTCTATTGAGTAAGCAATTTTAGAAACATTGAGGGTAAACAAACTTTAAATATTTTTCAATATACAGTTGACCTTTGAACAACACAAATTTGAACTGCACAGGTCCACCTATACCCGATATTTTACAACAAATATGTATGGTATTATAAATGTATTTTCTCTTCCTTATGATTTTCTTAATAATAATTTCTTTTTCTAGCTTACTTTATTGTAAGAATACAGTATATAATATGTATAACATACAAAATATGTGTTGACTATTTTATCAGTAAGGCTTTTAGTAAACCAGAGGCTATTAATATAAGTTTTGGGAGAGTCAAAGTTATATGTGAATTTTCACTGCGTGGGGGTCAGTCCATCTAACCCTTGTGTTGTTCAAGGGTCAACTGTACACTGAATAAGCAGAGACTGTCTAGGTAGTGACACGCCCCATCAGCCACTGCTTCAGATCCTCATGACTTCTCCCCTCTTTGGTAGAAGTCTTAGTGTTTATTTGTCTCAAGCTCATTGCAGGGGAATATAACATTATTCCCCACATATTCTCCATTTCTAGGTCACATTGGAAGTGAGAAACATTTCAAGCGACTGAGGAAAAGAAAGCACGCTCTTTTAATGATTAGACGTAATGGGGTTGAGTGGGGGGACAGTGGAAAGAGCCTGAAGTAAAGAATCATTATTATGATAATTTTCATTGTGATAATTCCTGTAATAACTTTTGAATTAGGCATAAATGTAAGCTTTTAACATATGAATGGGAAAGAAATGAGCATCCAAGAGGGTTAGGAAGACTGTATTTTTTCATCTTTTATTTGGACACCCAATGCTTGTATTCACTTGAAATCAAAGTGACTAGTGAAAGAAGGAAATAAAAAGAGAAAATGCTCCTCTATTCAAAGTCTTATATGCCCCCTACAAGGTAGCACACAATAGCCTCCATGTCACACCAGGCTTCATCTCCCTAAGAGATGGGTTCTGAATTAAGCAGAGGATTCAGACATGAGCCACCGTTTGCAGTCCTTGACCAAAGGCTGAGTTTATTGCTTATCTGTGCTGGCTGTCAACATATTTGAAACACTGTGACTCCACAGAGTGGAAGATGTGGGCAAAGTGAGAAAAACGGAAGCAGCAGCAAAGTGTTTCTTATCTCTGAAGGAAATCCCACAGCTTGCAAGTGGACTGAATATACCATTCACTTTTATCAGCATAGGTCATGATGGAGCAGCTAAATCAGATGCTATACAATAAAACAACTTGGAAAAAATGAGCACACAGTTTCTTATGAAATGCGTTTGTCCCAACTTATGAGTAATAAATACATGATTTTGATGAAATAGTATTTACTAACTCAATTCATGCATTTCGGGACCTAAACTATACTTTCCAATAGAAAAAAAAAATAAACACTTTTCTGAAGCTTTTTTATTACTCAACATGAAAGCCAGTCTCTTGAAACCTGACCTTTGATTTAGGAACTTAAGTTGCAAACAACAACTAAAGACACCTGCTTGGAGAATGGTGAGTTAACCTAGAGATTATATTTGATTCTATTAATATTTTCTAAAAATTAAATGCCCTTAGCTTTCAAGGCATGATAGCACATGATATCTAAACTTAAAATTACCTATGCTAGGATGGTCAAGGCAACAGTACTAGACTGTAGTCTTTTCTGAGAGGGAATTCTTCAATCACATTGGGATAAAGACTAACCTACTTATGCATTCTCCAGGTATACGGGACAAATCATTGTCACTGATGATTGTAAAAACTGTTCTGTGCTTTGGAGATATGCTCTTGATGGTATGTATCCTGACAATTTTAAATAAAAAGACATAAATTTCTACAAGTAGAGGAAAAGGTGAATAAAAAGTTTTTGACATTACATAATCATTGATAGGAAAAATGAACCAGAGCTATAAATGTTTTTATGGTGTCATCCTGTATAGCCTTTTCTGGGAACGAATCTTACAGTGACCCCTCAGTCTGCCTGAGTTTTTCTCTTGCTACTTCTCTGACATTCAATAAGTCTTCCCCTTCTTTACCTGTGATACCACGTGGAATCAAACTTGAGAGAGCTCTGCAGAGCACCTTGTGCATCTCACAAGCCTTCATTGTTCATTAGCTGAGATTTTAAGGAGGACACCCTTAGACTCAACTTAAACCTCTAAAAACTCCTCTCTCTGCTCTTCCACATCTGTCTTAACACTGCACGTAGGGGCCCATAGCAGTCAAAATTACCAAAAACAAACAAACAAACAAACAAAAAACAAAACCTTCAAACACATATTAAAAAGGTGAATGCACAGTAAGAAACTCCGATATACCCTTCATCCAGAGACCCAATTCAAATTTGGCCTGTTGTCCCAAGAATATCATTTAAAGCAAAAGAGTCTAGCTCCGGTTCAGGATAATGTATTGCACTTAGTTACCATCCCTCTTTATTTCTCTTTATTAAAGCAGCTCTACAGTCCTTCATTGACCTTCAGGACCTTGACAGTTTTGAAGATTACAGACCAGGACTGTATAACGTCTCTAGGTTTGGATTGGTCTGATGTGTCCTCATGATTGAATTCAGTTCCTCCTTTCTAATAGTCAAATTTGAATGTGCACAGGAATCTCACAGGGATCTTGTTAAAATTCAGATTCTGATTAATAGGACTATGGTGAGATCATAGTTCTGCATTTCTAATAAGCCCCAGGCCATTGATGGTCTGACCACACATTGATTAGGAAGACCCCATTAGACATTGGTCAAGAAAAGGAGGCTAAAACTATTTACCCACCTCCCCCTTCATCAGGACTAATCCCACAATCCTTCATGCCTATTTCACATAGTCACATCCAGAATTCCAAGCCTTCCAACATTATTGATTTCCCTACCAGAAATCCCAAACTTCTAGAATCATCAATTTCTCCTACCCTTAAATGAACCCCCAAACCTGTCCTGAGCATCATCTCAGTGAATAGTTCTATCATCCACCCAGATGTTTAAATCCAAAACCAAGAAGTCATCCTCGATTCTTCTTTCTTGTGCAGCTCCCACAGCTAGTCTGGCAGCATGATCTAATTCTAATCCCCCCCCCCCCAAAACTATTCACTTTTATTTGTCTCTACTGCTTCCAATGCATTGCATATCACCATCACCTCTTGCTTGCACATACTGAAGTTATTTCCTAACTGGTCTCACTGATTCCACCCTTCTTCCCCTATACACAGCCGCATGGGAGATCTTTTCAAAATAACATGTCAAGTTCCTCTTCTTAAAATCCTCTAATGACTACTCATCACTTCTGGGGGGAAGGGGGAAATCCAAACTCCTGTCTTCTTTTGCAAAGACTTGGGTGACTTCTCTTATCCTACTCTTACTTACACATTGACCTATTTCTGTCTCTGATCAGCCAAGCTTCATGCTTCTTCTGGCTTAGATGTGCTTTCTCAGGAACTAGGAATAGCTTGCTACTTCATGTCATTCAAAGTTCTGCTCAAAACCTATTCCATTCCAAGGACCTCCTAATCACTTTATCTGAAATAGCCTGAGTTTCTATACATCTCTACTCCCTACTTTTCTTTATTTTCATGATAAGCATCATCACTCTATGAAACTGTTATTTATTTGCTTACTCACATTGTTTCTTTTCCCTTCTACATATAAATTCATAACAGAAGGCACATTGTATTTTATTTCATTGATATATTTCAGCTCCAGAGCCAGGCGTCACGTAAACATTTGATAAATATTAACTAAATAAATGAATGAAAAAATGAATAAATGAGTGCTACCCTAAATCAAAGTGTTTATGTGAGCAAAAGACTGCCAGTGAAGAATTGGCAAGCCTACTACTTCTTACACGATTGCTCACCACCAATATATTCTCTCCAATTCTGCACATGCTCCATCTAGGTTGATGTATCTGTACACTATGATGGTGTATCTGTACACTAGAATGACACTGAGTGATGTGCAGTCCTTGGACCATTCTTCTTGCTGTGCCCAGAAGCTTACTTAAAGTTTTGCAGAATGATACTAGTCCAACTAGACTTTATAATCCTCAGAGAAGGCATCTCAATGTTCCCCATTCTAGCCAGGGGATTTCTTCTGAATTCTGGTTTCAAGATGGCAAATTAAACCTACCCATTTAAACTCTCTTTGTCCCATATTTCATTGAAATTACTAAAGAATTTTAAAGTAATAAAATATCTGCACAGTTAAAGAAAATAAGAAAGGGTAAAATCACTCAGCAAGAAACTTGAAAACTCTCCAAAGGATACAATACTAATGGATTTCGCCTGAGAGAAAATCCTATCCATGCTGACCAGTTTACACTTTCAGTCGAGGAAAAGAAAGGACCTATCTTAGACATACATGAAAAGGTTTCTACAACAAGCCCTAGGAAAAAAGGTGAATCTTGAATTACCATATAACAGATCCAAGGCAAGCACTGAGCCAGTAGGTGAAGGTCAATAGAAAGACTAAGGGAACAATGACAGTGTCCTCAACACCAGCTAACTTGTCTTCCAGATCAAAAAAACAAAGGAAGAAACTCAGCTCTGCCCAGAAGTAAAACCTCAATGTTCTCTGCCTGTGGAAATTTCTTCCCTATCTCTCACTGGCAATTATTGCTGGAAGGGGAAATACACTCTCCAGTGATACTGTTAGAAGAAGCAGGAGCAAAGAAAGGGATCTTCTGAATTCTTCCAGGACCAGGTTTCATTGCACTTTCAGTAACTTTGACTCCTAGCTTTATCATTGTGTTCATCCTGCTCACAGAAAGGGGGCTTTGCTGTTTAGAGAATCCCACAGTCAATATCTTATTCAATGGGAAGGGAAAGGGGCCAGGAACTTCATTGTTGATTGCTCCTGGCTTATGCATTCTGAAGGAAAGTCCATCCACTGTCTCACGTACTTCTGCTCACAGACCCCAAATTTGAGCTCACTCTTCATTCTCTGCAGCTCTCCTCCCCACTCAAAAATAGAGACAACCCAACAGGGGAGAGTGTAAAGTGACCTACATTGTTGCTGGCTGAGCCCTTATGTTTTACAGACTAATCATTCTAGAGCAGAAGTCCTAAAGTGGTGGTTCTCACAGAGTCACAGAGAGGCTACTTTGATTTTCCCTCCTCACAGGGTGATTTGGCAAGGACTAGAGACATTTTTGGTCATCATAACTAGGTGCTAGAGGGAATACTACTGGCTTTTAGTAAGTAAAAGTCAAGGATGCTGCTAATCATCCTAAGATCACTGGACTGTCCCTCAATTCCCAAAAAAGAATTATCTGGCTCAAAATGTCAATAATTCTAAGGCTTAGAAATCCTATGCAAAGGTCAATGGGCCCAGATGGACGATGGTAAATGTGGAGCTGGCCGTGAAATGATAAGGCCTCATGGGGACTGTGGCAAGCTGCGATACAGCAATATACACTCAGTGATGACAGATTTTCCAAGTTTTGAAGACAAAGAAAGAGTCTAGGTTTTTAATAAGTGATTTATATTGTTGCAAACCCGTCTTATAATTGAGTTTATAAATGTTGGAAATCAATTTTATAATGTTGAAAAGCAATCTAAATTAAAACATAGAAAGAAAACAAATAAAAAGTAAAGCCTCTTCATGAGCCAAAAAATAATGTCCGTGCCCTGGATGAGGCCCATGGATTGCTGGTTTTCCATTGCAGATTTAATACTTTATATATTATACATGAACTGACTATAACAACACAATTAAGTTTGAGCACCTAGGAGGACAGACAACAGTTTAAGTCTGGGCATTATTCTAAACAATAACTAGAGAAAATGTCTACCACTAAAAAATGTCAATACAAACAAGAGTTAGATTTAAGCAATATCATATACTTGACACAACTATAGAAGATGGTGAAGAAGTAAGCATAAGCTAGAGTCTTAATATCTGTGATCTTTAACACTATTTCAAATAGATAATGCAAAGAATATGCAACCGAAGAGTAGGCAAAAAATAGAAACAGGTAAATCTCAAAAGAAGAATTGCAAAGAGTTGAAAAAGATGCTCCGTTGCAATGATAATCAAATATATGCAAATTAAAATGAGATCTTTTTCATCAATGATATTGCAAAGGAAGTAGTACCCAGTGTTGGGGGGAGAGAGAGAGAGAGGTGCGCAGTAATGCACGGTTGGCAAATATAAACTTTCTTTGCACCGTACAATTTGTATCAAACTGAAAATGTACCTGTTCTTTCATGTACAAGTTTATATCTAGGAAATTATCTTAAGGAAACAATTGAAAAGGTGGATACAGATATAAATACAATTCTGTTCATTGAAACATAGTGAATAATATTAAATAAGTGGAAATAACTCAAATGTTCATCCATAAAGTTTTGGTTAAATAAATTGTATTAATGACCACGCAATGGAGTGTTATACAGCAGCCGAAGAGAATGAGCTATCAATATGTATGGAGAAAAGTTACCTTATGGTCTTGTTAATGTAAAAGAAAAATTCAAAATATTATAAATGCATAAAATAGATGGGTGGGCATGAGAGAAAGTGAGTTGGAGAAGGCATTGAAAGGAACGTTCTCAGTAGTTCATGTTGCTATTGATTGATGCTCTCAGTGCTTATTAGGTAGTGAGATAATATGCTGCTTTAAAAATCATGGTTTATATTTTCTGTCATTTTTCCTATATATATTGAAAGTATATCTTGCTTTCATAATAAGAAAAAAAATAAAATTTATTATTGATACACAATATATTATTACTTTCATGCATAAATCAATCAGAAACATATATACTTAAAGGTAGAATATCCACATATTACACCCTTGGGGAAAACTTACTGTCGTATTTCTTTGTATGAAGTTGTATTTCTCATGATCTAAAAAACATTAACACCAGACTTTACGTGGTCTGTTAGGCATTAAGAAAATTCCAGCTGATTTATTTGTGTTCTATAAATCTGAGAAAAATATGGTTAATTAGCAAAAGCAAAAGTGCCAGTAAGTTAGAAAAGGAGACATTTTTGGTCATTGATTATAAATTAAGTGGTCTAAGCAAAATAAAAAATGTAAACTTAAATTTCCCTCCCTAATTTTAGCATCATTAATTAATATTAATTTGGAAGTGTGTCATAATTTTGATTTTAAAAAGTATTAGATTAATGTTATAGAAAGTTTATTTTTTTTATAACTAGTGCTGACCATAACCTAAAATAAGAAACTGAACATAGAAACCAACTGGCAATAGCAATTTTATTTTACTTTTAAATGAAAACTGCCAGAAATTGAACAAATGATGTTTCCTTATGAAAATAAAGTTTCCTTATACTACAGAGATTATGTATAACTTTGAAAAAATGTACAATTTGACCTTTGCCTTTATCTCCATTTCTCTTGAGATGTCAATGTTCTTGCTATCTCTTATGTCAACAATATACTCAAGAAATATATATTTAAATTTTCTTTTGAAATTTATTAAGACTTGATGATAGAGTACATTAATATCTAATACCATGGGTGAAAACAATAGAGTCATAAATAAATATTATTTAATATTCAAATGACTAGTAACTCTTTGGTACTAAGTTTGGATTATAGAGTATGATGTAATATATAACTGAACGTTAGTCACTTAGAATTTCCAAAACTAACAAGGCTTAACCACTTGGTAGTAATACTTTGAAATGTTGTCACTGCTGACAATATTTTTCCAATTTTCTTTGAAGGCTTAACATATAGAGAAACTTCACAAGTGTAGGTTGACTTAGGGAGAACGTGACTTTTCTTTGCCTTGACACTTATCTGAAGGAACTCATATACTCTCCATCAAGACGGAGTTGAGACAGAGTAAGCCTTGGTACCCAGACCTTGGTTCTCATCTGGGCTCTGCCATCACTCATTCTTTGATCTTACATCTTTGTGCTTTTGTTCCATCATCTGCAAAGTGGAAGAGTTCTGCAACACAATAACTAGGTTCCTTTTACTCCCTAACCCTCTATGATTCTGTGAGCAGAGCCAGGAATATGCTTTAGTCTGGGATTCCTTGGGGTCTTCTCTTAGCATGTCTCAGTTTTGAGGGGGATCGCCTGCATGTTCAGCTTGCTCTGAGGAGGGTAGTTATCTCCTGAGCTTCTAATATTCTCAGAAACCAAGAAGTGAATGGCTAAACAATGGGGAGGGAAAGCAAGTTCCCACTTTCCCATGAAACATTAAGGCGAAAGAGAAGCAGAAGAACAAATAAATATGAAGAGAGGTCAGTTGTTAGATTATGGAATATGCCAGCTGCTTTCACATTAGAGACACCCAGGGAATTTTCAACAAAATATTCACTTCACCTCAATCAATTAAACCAGAATCTTTCAGGGTAGGGTTGACACTAATATTTAAACAAGGAAAAAAACTAGTAAGACTCCCAAGTACTTCTCTTGCATGCCAATACAGAGAATCACAACATAAAATGATAATGAGAATATCATGTAAGAAAGGAAATAAACTAATTCAGAAATATCCTTATGAAAATGAAGTTTTTTTAAATATCTACAAACCTAAAATTGTTAACTGTTCTGAATTCATAAAGAAAACGCAAATCACTGTTTTAATGAGTCTATGGGGCAACCAAGATTGAGAATCACTAGAGCACAAGGCACTATGTGATATTTTAACGTTTGATCCTTATTAGATTCCAAACCTAGGTCATTGACAAAATAGAAGCAGATAGTTGTTATGTAACCAGTCACCATAAATGAGAAAAGCTCTAATTTACCCTCAACTATTCTGAGGAAAGAAGGAATGAATTAATGTCTTTTTGCATTTTTAAAAAGCTGTGAGTACCAATAAACAGATTTCAGATTTCTTAAAGACTTGTACACACACACTTGCACACTCAAATGCCTGCTTTCCTTTCTGTGTATACAGAAGAAGGAACCATGGACATGAACGTATTTGGGAAGGGCTGGGGAAACAGTCCGGACTCTGGAAGTAAGACGACAGGGAATGCTGGGGACTGTGGCATTCTGGAGATGGTTCCCCCGCAATAAAGGGGGCCACCTCTGCTCAGCCTCGGCTGATTACTGTCATGAGACACATGCCAGGTTTTCTCTTCTTTCAATAGCGGACAATCAAAAATTTTATGTGAGCTCTCAGTAAAAATATATCGTAAGGGTTATTCCAATAATTTTTCAACATTGTATGGATCAAACATTTTTGAGCAAGATGCATATATATAATTTATTACAACATACGAACACATTAAAATTTCACCATTTATGCAATCTAAACTCTAGCAACATATACAAATACTGAGAGACTACAGTACATGGCAAGGTAAGAAAAAAAATATACGCCTAATGTAAGTGTTCATAATTTGCACAATATAATTTTTCACACTTAGTCTTTAAAAGTCAATTTAATTGTCCTAAAGTTCCAGTGAAAGACTCCATTTAGACAATAATGAACCAAAAATATCTGAATCTAACTGGTCC
>CM053504.1:76322265-76373233 GCA_028627145.1 Eidolon dupreanum | reverse complement strand
GCATTGTGCTGGAGGAGAAAAGAAATTAAGATCGAAGGGACAGGATATATGCAGAATTTAAAAGTCTTTATCTTGATGAGGATTTGAGAATCTTCATGAACTTGTGGGTCTTATTCACCTTAGCATCTTGCACACAGTCTGGGCATAAAAGAGACATTTAAAGCATGTTAGTTAATTGAAAGAACAAATGAATAAGCGTGAATAAAATAAGTACAACAGAGAACAACTGGAGAATTTCTGTTTGGAAAGTGAGATGATGCAAGCAATCTCTTTTGAAAATAAATCTGGTTGGTGATATTTGAAGTGCATTGGGGTTATGAGATATCACGGGCAGTAGATACCAGTTAGAAGACAAAGGTAAGAATTTAAGACAAACTTCTACCCTGGAGGAGACAAATTTGAAATGTACTTTGAAGGAGGACAATAAGCCCAAAGAGTAACTCATTAGAGAAAATAAAGAAAAGGGACACTGAAAAAAAAAAGAAAGAAAGAAAGCAACTTTAAACCTAAGAGAGTGGTAGTGTCATTAATAGACAAAGAATAATTCTGAAGAGGAATAGGACTGTAAAGGGTTTTAGCATTGAGGCATGATGGAGAATATTCAAGGGGAGGTGTTCTATTACCACAACAGTGACATATGAGAGCACATTGCTCACAAAGCACTCACCCATCTTAGCTTATTTTAAATGAGATATGGAATGATTATCATTACTCCCCATTTTGCAGATGAGAAAAATGAGTAACAGAATTATCAGGTTTTGCTCTAAATACACACACTCAGGAGGCAGTGTAGCTAGGACCTTAATCCCTGTCTCCTGATTTTATACTCAGGACATACGAGCTTGAAAGACAACATCTGGTCAGAGACAGAGATTTAAAATTTACCCACATAGATATGAGAGTTGGAGTCGTGAAACAGCATATATTCTGTTGGAATTGAGTTCAGTTCGATGAGCTTTAATTGGGTGTCTGGTTTGTGCTCAGCTCTGTGACTCTGATGAGGGAATGGGAAGACCATAAGCACAGGGTCAAGAACTGACTTCTAGGAAAAGCTAAGAGGAAGAGAAAAGAATCAGTAAACAAGCCAAATTAAATGAAAACCAAGTTAACTACTGTTTCATGAGTACTCACTCACTATATGCAAGACAGAGCATGGCTGACTGACAAAGAATGTGCAAGTGAGAAAATGCAATGTTGCCGATGTTAGAGCTGGCAAAGAGGGATAGTTTGACAAGCAGTGAGAAATGCCACAAACAGAATTAAGAACAAAATTTTCTGCTTCCAATACTTCTTCCATTCAGGCAAACCAAGAAAAAAAAAAAAAAAAACGGGCCAGATCAATACCTCTCATTCATCTAATCTGCCAATATCTACTATGACCAGACTCTTGCGGAAGTCTTCAACTAAGTATAAGGCTTTAGTACTAAAACGGTTGGGAACCAAGGGGAAGAAATGAATGATGCTTAGGGATTAAAGGGAAAAAGCCTGAGTCATTAAAGTTTTTCAAATATATTTGAATGACTCTTCCTACTCGTTTCACGCTCTCTCAAACAGAATTATAGGAATCGAATAAAAATAGTACAATATGCAGGATATTACAGTCACCCACCTTTCCAGGCTCTCTCGCACTAAAAAAGAAAACACACCGAACATTTGGCAGATCAATGGTATTATTTGCTGTCCTTGGAGCACATTCTGATAATCCCCACCTGCCAAAATCATGCATCCCTTCAGAGCTTTACTCAAATGCCACCTCCCCCAGAAAGTCTTTTCTGAATACCTTCGCTTGATATGATCTCATCCTTCCTGAGCTCTATAACACTTCGGATTCAGGGAAGGAGCCTGTCACTACTCACTGGTCTGTCACTTTTCAAAAAAATATCATCTGTAACAATATAAATTTATTAAAGTATTTTAAACATCAAAAATAATGGCAGACACAGAATGTGAACTATGGCACTCTGACTTCTGAGCCTTTCCAGTATCTTCACTTACTTTTTTCTTTTTTTGTATATGTTATTTACTCTTTTAAGTTTTAAGTTCCCTGATGGCAAGGCTGAAGTTTTATACATCATAATATTCATCAAAGTATTGAGCTTAGAAACTCAATAAATATTTGATAGATGAATAAACTAATTAATTTTTAAAATATGTGTAAAGTAAAATAACTTTCTTTAGTTTAAACATTTACTCATCAATGCCTGGATGTACTGTGACACACAGTGTTATAGGTGCTGGGGATATGGGTGGATGTGAGTAAAACAGTAAAAATCCCCACCCACGCAGCCTACAGACTAGAGAGAGGAGCCATACAATGTGCAAATAAAGGCGTAGCCCATTTGCTGAAGAGTGATAAGCGTTAGGGAGAATAATAAAGAAGGGAAGACAGATAAGAAGTGTGTTTTGGGGAGGGGGGAAATGTGTAACTTTAAATAGATGATTGGGGAATAATTCAAAGAAATAATCTTTGAACAAAGCAGTGAGGAAGTGCCTGGATGACCCATGCACGTATATGAAGTGAGACTATTCCTAAACAAGAATAGCCAGAGTAAAGGCTGAGACAGGAGTGTGTCTTGGTGGCTTAAGAAATAACAAAAAGGACACTGTGGGTGAAGCAGAGAGCTCAAGGTGAAAGTAAAAGGAAATCAGGTTAGACTGCAAGGGAGTATGTTAGTTTCCATTTTCAAAGGCCCTTCATGTAATTCTCAGCCATAACTAATTATCATAAACCAGATAGCTTAAAACAACAGAAATTTATTTGAAATCCAAAATGAGGCTGTTGGCAGGGTTGGTTCCTTCTGAATACTCTGAGGGAGAATTCATGTCATACAACTCTCCTAACTTCTTGTGGGTCTTTGGCTTATAGATGTATCACTCTTACATTTACCTCCATCTTCACATCTCCTTCTTCTCCATGTCTCTGTGTCTTCTCCTTTTCTATCTCTTGTAAAGACACGTTCATTGGATTTAGGACTCAGCCTAATCCAGTAAGGTAATCCAGTAAGGTCATATTATGATCTTTACCCTAATTATGTGTACAGAGACCTTATTCCCAATAAGGTCAACTTCTGATGTCCTGGATGGGCATGAATTTGGGGAGACATTATTCAACATACTACAGGGAGCAAGGGTGAAGCATTGAGAGCAGTTAAGGGCCATTTACATGTCAATAACTCACCTGTGGGATCATGTGGCTTAAGCTGATAATGATGGAGGTGGTAAAAAGTGGTCTTATTAGATCTATGTTTAAATAGAGCCAATGGGATTTATTGAAGCATAGGATTAATGACTTATCGAGTTTTTCTTCACTGCTTTATAAATAAGAGTAGCATCAGTATTTGGAATAGAAAGGATTATGTGGTAACTCAGTTATTGCCTGCATAAACTAGCTGTGAATACCTTGAAAAAGATTTACAAAAAATTGTATGTAGGCAGGGGAAATAGGAGCCCTTTTCTAGGTTTAATATTTAGTGTTTCGTATTATGTCTATAGCAATATATTTTGTTGCAATTTAAATAGAGCAAAATTTTAAAGATAAATAAGTTTTTCTGAAGAAGAGAAATAGTCACAAGACAGGAATGGAGAAATGCATTACATTTCTTATGCAAACTCCAGAACCAAAACAACTCTATATTCTGATTCACTGTATCTATTTGAATGGAAATATTTGTCTTTAGGAAAGGAAACTTATCTCACTCATCTAGGAAGAAAGCAAAGACTTGCATCTTAAAGAGCCTTAGGAGTTCAGCTCAGCTGGAAAAATAATAATGAGAATCAGTATGACCTCTGAGTGCTTTGCTAACAGTTTCAACTGAAATCTTGATTTACTTCCCAAGTTATAACCTTAGGGAGACATGACATGCAGGGAAAATGGAGGAAATGAGATACTATAAATTACCTTCGTTGTGGTGTTGGATACTCAAGCAAATTTCTTGTTATTCGGTGAAAGAAAGAAAGACCAAGAATGGCCCTCATTTAACAATGGCCTCTCCATGGACCTTTCCCATCGATTCAACACAGGTCTCGTTATTTATTATCTGATAAATATTCTCCCATTTTCAAAGGCCCTTCATGTAATTCTCATGCTTTCTCCTCCTTCCAAAAGAAAACTCAAGGCTCCAGGTAAAGCCACTCTATGTCCCTGCAAACATGGTGTCCACATGACTGCCCAAAGGCTCGGCCTATCCTGCCAGAACAGGTCATCATCTCTCTCTCTCTCAAATTCTGGCTTTTGTGATCTGGTTTGACTCTCACTTACTTCCTCTGTGCTACATCCGATCCTGTGACATCAATTTGCACACCAAAAACTTCTCCTTTTACTAAAATGTTCATGGTCCTGCCATGTCCAAAGTCATCATCTCTTGCCTGGACTAACACAAGAGCCTCCCAATAGGCTTCCCTACTTCCTTCCTTGACTCGTATGGTCTACGCCCACATAGCAGCCAACACGATATTTTAAAAGCATAGGTGAACTTACGTTATCACTTGCTCAAAATCCTTTGAGAGGCTTTCCATCTCACATGGAGTAAAATGCCAAGTTATCTCTCCAAGCTACAGCTCTATCTCCACCTGCGACACAAGCCATTCACTCCGGGCCCCGTTTTCTATGCTCCCATCTAACTCATTAGACCTGAAAAAAATCATTCTCTTTCCCAGTTTCACTCTCTTCACCTTTTAGATCTTAGACCAGTCACCACATTCTCATAAATGCTTTTCCATCCCATCACATCGGGTACTCTGCTTTTTTATGCTCATCATACCATATTACATTTTTCATAGCACTTCTCACAGCCTGCAATATATGCTTGAGTGACTATGCAATTCAGTTCTATGCAGATAAGGGGTCATATCTGAGTTGTCAAGATTGTCTCCAGTGTCTGGGAGATCCCCCTGCACAGAGACGAGACTAATTAAATACTCATTTACTTGATGAATAACATTATTTTCTGTACCACTAGCTTGATATAGATTATATTTTACCCAGCATTCTTAGTTATCTTTTTATTTACATCCCTCTGAATATATGGCCTCTTGCAAAGCACTGTGTCTAAACTTCTCACCAGTTAGCAACTTGCCATATCTCTTGATCCTAGGGATTAAACATGTACTTACCGACCAATCACTGTGTATAAAAATCAGTGGTACTCACTGAAGGAATACACAATTAAAAAAATAAAAAAGAAACATTTCTTTACTTCTGGTAAGTATATGATGATAGAAAGTAGTATTTGGTTTGTGTTTGATTATGCAATTCCAGAGGTGTAGAAGTGTTGGGGTCTTCTGATCCCACAACCTCATTATAAAATGAGGCATCAAGGCCTCAGCAGGTTAAGTGACACACAAGCTAATTTAGTGACCACTTAGGGACAAGCCACCAAATCTGTTTGCTAGTCTGATATTCGTTCCCACGTTACACACAGAGCACATTAGAATCATCAAAATTAAGTCAAATGTCTTAATTTTAGGGAAAAGATAAATTAGAGTAATATGTTTGTCCAGAGTGACATAGAGTGAACTCATGGCAAAATTAGCTTTAGAATGCGGCAGGGTCTCTTAGCTGTGTTCTCATTCCCCGTTTTTTCATATGTTTTTAGGCACTTGAAAGCTGGAGAGATGCATTTCTATCTACTCATTGCTCACCCCCGCCCACACACACACATACGTTTGAGCCCGTCTCAGTTGGTGTTAACTCTTCACACTTTGTTTATAGCACATTTTGGATATTTCTCTTATTGAATTTTGTACCATATTTATTCGGATGCTTGTTTAATTTTCTTCATTGAGTTGTCAGTTTCTTGAAGATAAAATCTTTATCTGTTCTCTTTTTATATAATTACTAACGCAATGCCTCACTCATAATAGCTTTATAAGTATTTGGTAAATTGAATAGCATCAATGAGAAATTACCATATTGTACCTGTTCTATAAATAACAGTGAAGGGTGTTTCTGAGTCAAATGACCAGGGGATTGACAACAATCTTAATTATTATGCCTCCAATGAGAAATCACTTTAAGAACACTTGGTCATTATCTAATGGAAGAAAACTTAGGTTACAAAACACAGCATTGATCTTAAACCTAACATTCATCAGATTCTTCTAAAATTGTTATATTGTTCTAACCAAAAAAACACTCTCATTCCCCAGAGAAAGAAAAGATACAACACTCACGAAGTCTCAACTTGTTTCACAAACGGATTTCTCCCCATTTCAAAGATTAGTGACTGAAAAGTGAAATTCTTGACCTGAATCTGTTTTCCTACAGCATGCTGTCCTTACTGAAGTAGATCACATTATTTCCTTGTGACTGGGGGTGGGGTGAAGGGAGAATCTGGTAAATAACAAAAATAAACACTTTGAAGAACGCATTCGACAAAGCCTACTTGATGAGTTAGGAAAAGATGCAAATCAAAAATATAAAGAAAAAATTTGGTTGCAGTTCCATAGTGTAGCATTTAGCACATCTGCTTTATATGCAGAAGGTACTGGGTTTGCACCCCAGTGGAGCCACTGTCCATGGTCTATCGCCGTGCCACCCTGAATAAGTCCAGTGTCTGATCTCAGAAGCTAAGCAGGGTTGGGCCTAGTTAGTACTTGGATGGGAGACCACCTAGGAAGACCAAGTGCTATAGGCATAAATAATAATAATAAATATATATAAAGAAAAAATTAAATGATCATACATACTTGATAAGTTAAAATAATAACTGGAGCTTTTAGAAACTAAATTTTAATCTGAATCAAATCATTCGAACAAGTGAACTACCTATAGAAATTCAGAGACTTTGCGTTTACTAAAGGAATGATTTAAGTTAACACAAAATATAACTTTATTCTGGCAGATATAATAATTCGATTATTATGTCTAAAAGATTTTAATCTACCTAACATTATGAAAAAGAATCAATTCTTGGTTCATATGTGCTTTACATTTTATTCTTGGCTCAGATGTGCTTTATATTTTATATGATGTTAATAACCACCACTATTGACTTCACACAACTTGAAACACTGCTGTTCAGTTGGAAAATGTGGAAAAAGAGCAAGGCCAGAACTTATGAGAGCTTAGTGGTAGGGATCAAGTTTATGCACACAAGCTTTGGGCAAATTGAGATCCCGAGTCAGATTCCTAAACAGTGACACACTGGCTGCACATAAAAAAATAGATGATAGCACCTGAATAAAGTGCTAATCCACTTAAAATGAGAAAATGTTTATCAAGATTCTGCTCTGTTTAGAATATAATCTGAATAATTATTTACTAGGGATAGAGCCTAAGGAAGAATCACATATTATTTCTGATTCATTGTCCAAATTAGAGTGGACCTTCCTAGGTATAATATGACAAGCATCCCTGACAAGGGTTAGGAAAGTGCTGAATTTGGGGATTAGAGAGGTCAGATTATGGTTGGCTGGTATTTCTCTCATCAAGTTCTGAAAGCAGGTCACACTATTAGGAGTTAAAACCAACCCCATGTCATTCTCTGCAAAGCTGTGTGTGTGTAGTGTAAATAGCTTTTATTTCACTAGTTTTCAAGTGTCTCACTGTTTCTTCCCTACCTCTTATGTCAATATATTTGGAAACACTAATACAGATATAATTGCTTATAAAGAACCTTAGAGTATCTTGTCTTCCTCAACTGGACATTATGATTTTTGTGCATTACCTAGGGACATTCAGGTTATATTGTAAATAATTGAGTCATACTTTATACTTTCATATACAGACAAATTATATATGTATACGTTAAATGTCATCTACAACAAGATTTGCCACAAAGCCAATGAAACATAAATTTCAGGTCCCCTGACATGCAGAAAATAATCAAAAGGTCATATATTTTTGTTAAATTTACAAAAATAAGATATTTTAAGTCCCTTTCCATTCTGACTTTTTCTCTATCACATTTCCTCTCATATCACGTATATTCCATACAGCACATAAATGATAAGGGCTTCAAACAGAGTGGTCCCCGCAGTAGTCACTAGAGGTCAGGATAGAGCCAAAAACCTGATGGACAGAGGGCCATTAGGCTCAAAGCAGCAAGTCATGGGGCGATGATGTCTGGCAGTCTTGGTTTCAGAGCAGGAGTATGAAACTTTAGTTAGAAACAAAGAAAGAACTTTCCGAAGATTAAGGTGATAAGCACAGGAAATGTATCAATCCTCTTTTAAGCAAAACGAAATTTCTCTACTGACCTTAGTCATTTATTCCTGTGTCTATCACCTTCGTTCTTCATTGACTCATCCATTCATCTAACTTTAATGTCTGGCAAAGTGATAAGGTAACTAGAAAACTTACATCGCAGTTCGGTATGGGGGTGGCCTTGTTCAGACTCCTAAATGCATTTGTCCCAGAATGGAGCAGAGTATGCTTCTGCTCAGCAACACCAGGTCTGGGGTGAACAGCCACAGTATTCTTTCCCTTATTCACCATATGGAAAAGGTAGTTCTGAATAAAAGTGGAATTGGTTGCCAGATGCTGGATGAGGGGGCCAGGAGGAAATATTATGTTAGAAAAGCCGTATTTTAGGGTCTGAAAAAATTGAACCAGCATTCAGGGTTCTGAATAAATGTATCAGTGTAGAGTCACTTAAAACAATCTGAGTGATCCAATTGGACAGGTGTAATGCAGAATCGAAAGAAAAAGCTTCAAGTTGAAAGAGAAACACATTGTAGACATCAAGGAAAGGCAGAAATGGTGGTAATTATTCTAAGAAAATGTAAAATGGTCCTTTCATGCTGTCCTTCTCTTGCTTAAGGAAAATATCACTGGGAGAGAATAGGCAAGGTTTTAGGTGATTCCTTGATTATTCATATTGATTTTTGTATATGGAGGTCATATTTAACAGAATTACTTAGCTGACAGATCAATTATCATCTCTGATAACACTACTGATGACATTACCAGTTATCATTCTTTATTACTCAATGATGTTTTCACTTGAATAGAGACACAAATAAACTACAGATAGATCGTAATACCCAGACTTCTCATGAAATGGCCTTTCAAAACAGAGTCACTATTAATGGACCGAAGTCTCCACGGGTTAACTGTTTTTGATTTAATGCAGGGCTTTGAACAAAGAACAGATTGTGGTGACACTGTTATTTGCTTTCCATGTAATATTCAACATCCTCTTGTGCAACATTTTTACATGATCATTGCCCACTGACATATAGGTTACTACTTTCTCACAGAGTCATTTAGCTGATGAAATTCTGATGGCTGTGATAGAACAAGGGCATCTGCTATTATCAACTTTTCCTCCTAGAAATCCAAACTGAATATTAATAAGGTAGAGATCTGAGGTCAGACCAGGCATGCAAGCAATAAAACTGCTGAATGATGATCCCATGCAGTACATATCATCGGCCCACTTTATTTGGGCTCTCCTTAGCTCTAAAGAGGAGAAGCCACCCACTTGTCATTTAACATGATCTGCAGTTGTAGGGATTACATTGTAGTCACACAGGGAAGAATCCTAGGGACTCTCATAAACCAACCAAAGCATGATGCCATCAAGAAACTATTTCTGGATACAAAGACCCACCTCTAGGTTTTTTATTTTATGCTTTCAATTTCTTGTAACTCTTCTTTAACATAATTGAGAAAAATATTTCATTAACAGGCAGTGAAAATATGTAGAATTTATATTCCTAGAATACTTTACTGACAGAATAATGTAGAGATATTTAAATTATCAACTTTATATATATTTGAATACATATTCTTTTTTAAAAATTTATTTTTCAATTACAGTTGAAATATAATATTATATTAGCTTCAGGTATAGAATATAGTGATTAGGCATTTCTATAACTTACAAAATGATTGCCCCAATAAATCTAGTACCCATTTGACACCATATATAGTTATTACAATATTATTGAAAGTGTTCTCTATGCTCTATTTTGCATCCCTGTGACAATTTTGTCACTACCAATTTGTACTTCTTAATCCCTTGTCCTTTTTCACCCAGCCCTTTAACACCCCCTCCTTTGTGGCAACTATCAAAGTTCTCTCTTATCAATAAGTTTGTTTCTATTTTGTTTTTCATTTACTTTGCTTTTTAGATTCCACATATAAGTGAGACCATATGGTGTTTTTCTTTCTCTGTCTGACTTATTTCACTTAGCTTAATACCCTGTAAGTCCATCCATGTTGTTGCAGATGGCAAGATTTTATTTTTTATGGCTGAGTAATATTCCACTGTATGTATGTATGTATATATGTATTATTATTATATATATAAATATATATGTATGTATATATACACATACATATATATAATATATATTATATATATTAATATATATAAAATATTCATACACACACACACATACACACACCACTTCTTCTTTATCTATTTATCTGTTGATAGAAACTGAGTTTGTTTCCATAAAATGGCAAAAACTACATATCTATCAACAATTACTTTAAACGTAAATCGATTAAATGCTCCAATCAAAAGATATAGGGTGGTTGAATGGATAAGAAAACAAGACTCTTACATATGCTGCCTATAGGAGACTCACTTCAGATTAAAAGGCACACACAGACTGAAGGTAAAGAGATGGAAAAAGACATTTCATGAAGATGGAAATTAAAAACAAAAAGCCAGGATAGCAATATTTATACCAGATAAAATAGACTTTCATACACAGCTGTAACATGAAACAAAGAAGGACCCAGGAATTCCACTTCTGGGTATTTATCCAAAGAAACTCAAAACACTAATTCGAAAAGACATATGCATTTACGTGTCATTGCAGCTTTATTTATAAGAGGTGAAAGTTTTAAATGCTATTTTCCTAATGTAAGCAAGTAAGCATTTCTAAAGTGCAGACAGAACAATATGCCATGTACAGAAGATGTCCTATTTTCAGCATTTCCCTTTCAAAGGAAAGCTAATACTTCATAATAACATAGCAATAACAATAACCTATATTCATATAGCTCATGCAGTTTACAAAGCAGTTTTGGTACAAGGGTGCACATCCAAAGAGGATGGTCTCACTCAACCATCACTCTGTACCAGGCTCCATTTCCTTCCTCTAACCTCTCTAAGCAGCAGTAGAGAATCGACAAGAACAGTAGGATCTGCTGTTGTAAGTAATGCTTCTAAACACCAACTGTGACAGTGTGTATGGGGTTGGGGGTTTGGGATTAATTTATTTCTTTGTAAAATAGCCAAATTGTTGGAGGTAAGTGAAATAAATTATGCAACGAAATAAATTATGTACAAATTGCCAAGTAATTAACTTACACAGGTACATTATTTTTCTTATTATTTTGTGGTTCATGTTGAACATACCTGTGAAAGCCTATAAAAATGTTTTTATTTTAAGGATAAATCTAAATGGAAGAAAAGGTAAATAAGTAAACAAAATGAATTTCAAATAATGAGTAGAACTGCAGTGCCATGTGGCTTACCCATTTTTCTGGGGCTTGCAATCTGTCTAGCACCCTGCTAAACTCTAGATGTATCACCTGATTTAACTTGCACAATAAACTTGGGTACAGACAAGGAAATGGATGCTAGAGGAATTCAAATAACTTGCCCAAGGCCAAAGAGTTATAAAGAGGGCAAGCTGACAAGTTGGAATACAAGTCTTGGAATGTGCTGCCTGGAGATACATTCAGAAAGTGGAGAGGCAAGTCGATAGCTTAGGAAACAGGAAAAGGGCATAGAAATCCCAAGATAAGCAATTATAAATACATAGCTGGCACAGCCATTCCATTATAAAGGTGACCAGAAGGCTTTCAGAGGCCATCCAGCTGTTGGAAGGAGCATGGAAACCTGTAGGCTGCCTACTGCGGGAATAAACTGCCTCCCCTGGCGCAGGTACGTTTTAACAAACAAACAAAACAAAAACCTCTTTCTTGCTGCTTTCTTAGGACTTCACTATTTCTTTCCTCTTACGTGATCCCCTTACAATGTGATTATAGCCTCACATACATTATTTACCTTATTTGATTTCTTCCCTGCTACTCTGATTTAGCAAAGCAGGTGTTTCCTTAGTTGACAGCAGTAATTCTCAATCTTTTTTTTTAATGATGATGCACTCATTTTAATAGTTAAAATAACCACCTTTAATTAGACATTTCAGTAATTGGTAGCATTTACAGTTCTTCCTAATAATCACTTTTGCAAAATGATACATGACAACTACATGCTATTAAACATTTTTCCTAATGACAACTTTCCTCAAAATAGACTCATAATCACATAGAAAAAAAGGATTATTAATAAATGTGACCAGGGTTCACTTTTAATCTTTTATTTATTGTTATTATTATTATTATTATTATTATTAGAAACTGGGACAGGTTAAGAGGCATTAGCTATGTATATATCTTTTTCCTTTCTTTATTGATCTCTTCCATAGTAATTTTTAGAAGGATCTAGCTCCTGTCGGAAGGGAAAAGAGTGTATAGGATGCTGGGAGCCATGGTGTTTCTACCTACTAACTGTGACTTTTAGCAAAACTACACAGCCTCTCTGAATCTCAGTTCTCTTGTCTATTAAAATGAAATGAGTATACAAGAAAATCTCTAAATTTACTTCCAGGGCTGAATTTCTCTGAGTACGTTTCCAAATATAGGATCTTAAGAATGTACAGGAAATTTGAGAAACCATTTCACTCAGTCACCTGAATTCAGAAAATAAACACTTCTATAGTGCTTACTATTTGATATACTCTAATAGAGTGTTTGCTGTGTGATTCTCAATCTTGCACATTAGAATCACCTGGGAGACTTTTAAAACATGCTTGAGCCTCACCCCACAGCAATTAAAGTCATACTCTCAGGGGGAGTGGGTCAGTGCATCGTGCTTTATAAAAGCTCCCCAGGTGACTCCAGTGGGCAGCCAGGGCTGAGAGCTGCCATTAAGCCTGAATGAAGGGAATTAGTGGCTTAAGTTGATAGTATCAGAAGTGGGCCACCCACCCACTGTGTTCCCCTGCCTCAATTTACACATGCATCAAGCACAGAAAGATATACAGTGGCTTGTTACAAAGTGCTGAATTGAATAGTTGCAAGCACTAATATTTTCTTTGACTGAAAGAACCATATCCTCATCCAAACTTCACAATTTGGGTTCTAGAATGTGAGCCATATGTGGCCACTGGGGACAAAGAACCCCGAACTAGTATGAACTGTTTGTTACTTTGCAGCCCCAGAAAAGTAACAACCAGAGAAATTATTAATTTCAGGAACTATTTTACCAGCTCAGAATTTTCTCTGATTATTGTGTTACTTCTCCAATTGTTTTCTCACAACCTAATAGCTATAATGCTCAGGTTTTAGGGATGTTTTTTATTCTGTGCTTTGTTAACTTCCCTTCTCTTTTACATCTTCCCTCCAGTACCTGGGTAAATTCAACCACCTAGTTAATCATATTTTGTGTAATCTGAGAGAAATACAGTCCACACATATGTTTGTTCCTGGTTTTAAAATATGTTTCTCACGTGTTACTTCTGAGTTTTTAGATATGCATTGCCACATTCCAATGGGGACTTGAATTCATGGTGCCCAAAATTGAACTCAGATTTTTTCAACTACCCCCATAGTCTTGTGAGCCCCAAAGCTATATTCTCTGCCTAGATTCACTTTCATATTCAAATATCTAATTTCCTAGGATGACTTCTCCAAGAGTGACAAATCCACCTCCAACTCAATGTTTCCAAAACCAAACATTGACCATCTTCCTCTTCATGCTTATTTCTCCACCCAGATTCTCAATATTCTCAATCAGTGGTATCACCACACACCTAGTCAGCCACGCTAGAACTCTGCATGTCATTCTTGATTGTTCCCATCATCACTACTTCCCATATCAATCAATCAATCAATCAATCACTAAATGTTACTGATCTGACTTCTACTATATTTCTCCTGCTATACTCTTCACTACTCCCGCCCCTGCCCTAGGTAAGGGTCTCTTCTCTTGCAAGCATTACTACTTCAACACCCCAAGCTTCTAGAGTTGTCTTTCTCAAAGCTATTACCTATGCAATTGCCAGAGCATAAATTTTAAACTCGACTCATTTAACTTAATCATGGCTTGCTTAACTTTTAGTGTCTCCCCAGGGCAGTCTCTTAAAGTCCTGTCTTTTCAGATGGTCATGGGTCCCGTAGACTGGCACCTGTCTCCCTTTTCCCCGACAACTCCTATCAGCCTCTGTCTGGGACTCGATTCTCCAGAAATAATAAATCATTTGTAGTCCTCCTCCAACTTGTTTTGTAGCCTGTGCCTTTGGCCCTTTGCATTTTGCTTTGTTAATTCCTGCCTACCACCTAAGCCTCATTTCTGTTTTATCTTCTTCCAGGAAACTGTACCTTGTCTCATCACTTCCTAGGTACTTCTTTGCTTTCATAAAATTCTGTGCAATTCTCTACCATTTAAATGAATCCTCCTCCTCTTCCAAAATGTCAGTTTCTTGACTTCAGTGACTATACTTTGTAACTCGGCAGCTAGACAGAGTCTGACACCTATGAGACATTGTAAATTATGAATATGTCCGTGGTATTCAGTACCCATTTCTTTCACAGTACCTATTACCTTCTACAGTATTTACTGTGTTTTTTTTCTGTCTTTTTAACTAGACTGTTAACTCTAGGAGAGATGTCAAAGACTCTACTGTATGAATCTTTGTTTCTTCAATGCTAACCATATTGCCTGACCATAAATAGGTGCTCTATCAATGATAACTAAAAGAAAGAAGGAAAGGAAGAAAGAAAGGAAGATCCAATTTTCATATAATGGTTCAACATAATTTGAGAAGTTTAAACATTGAAAATTTAAGCAAAATTGTAATATCCTTTGCTTCTTTACTTAAACAAAGAGAATAATTGAAGATTTGTAGAACTTTAAGAACTAGTTACTATCTTCACATATCTGACCATAGAATATTTGTATTATAATATTCCAGAGTTGAATCATCATAAGATTCTGAAAGAAATTATCAATCTCAGTGATAGAAAATTACATTCATACATGTAAATTGCTCCCTTTACATGTATGAATGGACACAGACATACTAGAAAGAACGGCTAGTGAGGAAAGATGGAACTTTCATTGTGTATAAATGCAACACGAGTCATTCCTCTTTTTAGTTCATGCACAATGTTGTTGAAAGCATGACACTAATTGACGCAAATCTCAAGCATCAGTTATGAAGGACTTAAGGACAGTAAGTATTTTAAAAAGCATGTCGGTAGGTATTTTAAAACAATAGATATTTATTAAAGCCCAAAGCAAAGAGCATAATTAATAGGAAGTATTATTTGGCAGCTAACAGTCTTATAGCTTGCAATGAGAAACAAACAAACGAACAAAATCTAATATATTTGTGGTATTGCTGGGGAATACTATGACTATGTAGAAAAATTTTGTTCCCTTCTTTCTTCTTCTTCTTTCTCTATCATCTCTTTTCACAACCAAATAAGACATTAATAATTTGAACTCAATCTCACCCATTTAGTAACTTTTTTTCATATAGTATGTTCTTTTTAGAAATTACAAAAAATATTTTTCCATTTTCTTTGCTATTTGTAGGTGGAAGTGAAATATAATTTAAAGAAGCCCTTCACAATCTCTATTAGTATAGTTGAGGAGGAGGGTGACTCATGTTACACAGTGACAGCCATCAGCACCTGTCATAAGAAGTTAAGGTCCATGAACCCAAACTCCTGTGGCTAAGAACAAACTCCAGCAAGTTTTAGACTGGAAGCTAAGACAAGGCCTTCGGGCTGGAAAGAAGTCACAGGATCTGGAGGAGACAAGTTGCCTTTCATGAAAGTGAGCCGCCATTTGTGAAAAAGTGATCTCCTCACAGTGAATAAGAGTCACCTGGGTTCTTTGGTAAAGATGCAGATGTGTACCTCCACCCAGACCTACAATATCAGATTCTCTGGAAGTTGGGCCTGAGAATCTGCATTTTACTGGTCTCCCCTGAGGATTCAGAGGCATGCTAGAATTTGGAGACGTCTGTTTTATGCCATATACAAAATGTCTGTAACTATGATCCTCTTCCTTCCCACTCAAGAAAACTGCATCATTTTAGGAAGAGCCTTCAATTCCACTTAAATTTAGGCAATTCATTTAGAGACTTTTATATTTCGCTAACAAGAAATTACTTGTGACATATTGTACAGTGAATCCCAAAGTGTGCTAAGGCACAGAGGTAAGAACTGCCACGAATTCTGGGAGAATCCAGCTCACTGAATTCCCACAGTGGTCATTCTGACTTTTCTCCAAAAGCTTGCCCTTCGGACCCATCCTCATAGAAAATATGTTCATTATTCTCATGAGAACCCAGATGATTTTGAGATGTAATACAACATTATAACTTTAAATAGGATCAGATCAACCACTGATAAAAATCTTAAGAAAGAGAATATAAAATACTCAAGTTGGAAATTCTAATTTCACAATCTAATAATTAACATTGGCCCAGAAATCCATGTGTATTTTAGAATGTCATAATTATGTGGTAGACAAGGTGTGGGAAGCAAAGAGAAAATTTAATTAATTCATACGTGGGTGTGTGTATGCACGCGCACTCGCGCGCGTGCGCACATACACACACACACACTTACTGAAATACCAAGAACTATCATTCAGATTTTGTTTAAAAATCCTCCCACATTCTTCAGACTAAATCATCCACTCTGGTCATTTGTAAAACACCACTACCTATCATTTTCAATTCGTAATTTACCTCCAAGGCAAAATGGCATCGATAGGTCTTATCTAGGTTTTTACAGTTAAAAAAAATTCTTTATTTGTCTTAAAAAAAATTTATGTATTAAAATGTCTTTGTTTTAACTATGTTACCTAGAAGGAGTAACCCATGAATATTAAGAATTACTATTATATTCATTTGTATTTTTTATAAGGTAATATGAAGAGAGAAAGATGTTGGGCTGGCACATTTGGATCAGCATGAGGGGAGAGAGAAAAATAGAGGAAATTCAGGAGTAACTTGAGGCTACAGAGGATTTGGAATTGTGGGAAGGGAGGTGCTACTAAATGGTGACTAGGCTGGGGCATACCAAAGCCAAAAGTAAAAATTATGTCTTAGCCTGGCCCGATGAAATGGTACAAGTGAATCTCAAGCGGATGAACATTTCTCAGCTACATGGAGATCTGAGAAGAAGGCAGCTCAAGAAGAGACTGACTTTATTTTAATTATAGGTAAACATTAAAAAAATCTCTGTATTTTTTCTCTTTACTATTAGGAAGTTATTTTCCTTATGTCCTCCAAGACAGAATTCTCAGATAAAGCTTGGCTTATGTTATAAAATTTAAAATAAGTTACTTGAAGCAAAATCACTGTAGAAGTGCAAGTGTACAGAAAATGAATTGAGGATTGAGTACAATACTAATCACTTTTTTGCATTAAGCACTTAAAATATGCCAGACGTTTTACAAAGTGTTTTATGTATATTAATTTTACTTTCAACTATGATGAAAGGTATTATTAGTCTCCCAGTCTTTCAGATGACAAGATAAATGCTAATCAAAGTAAACAAGGATAGCAGGTAGATGGATAGCAGGTGGGTGGATAGAGACAAGGTATACACTCAGTCTGATTTATTTCAGTCCCTTCTGTCTTAATTGCAAACCAAAATGTCTCCAAAAACTAAGAGTGTTAACTACATAAAAAGCACTAAATGTAAGATTCTTTTACATGTGAAATCCTCTGATCCATATAAAATAAGGTCAAATTTATTTTTAAACCTCCTCACAAATTTTCAGGGATGTTTTCATAGATTGAAGTATGACCCAGGGAGAAATACTACAAAATAGATCTTCAAAAATTATTAACATCACTGAAGGCTTACACCTACCAAGGATGCTCCCAATAGCAGCTATATCTAATAATACTTTTGCCACCCAAAAACCAAAGTCAACCTTTGGTTTTTATCCCATGTGATTGCTGATTAAGAGTCTTACCTCATACCTAGGACTTAAGCAAAGGATATTTTTTCCATCTGATAGCACTAGCATAACCTTTCTTTGGGAAATATTTTCTTAAGAGCACCTATTATTTTCACTCTTCTCAGACAAGGATGAAAACTAGTAAATGGACTTCCTTGTCCATCTAGCGATTTTCTTCTAGCTTCATCTCGTCAACAACTTCTGACACTGCTCTCTGTAACACAATGAGATACCTCCCTCTCTATACTCTCATAGCTTTCTGCACATATTTCTCCTCTGGCTTGTGTATCGTGCCTCCATACAGCTGTAGATCATGTACCATTTCACTAACCAGACTGCAATGTCCACCTTTGTATCTGTCTTGGCCAGCATGGTGGCCAACTTACTGTCATATCGCAATAAATATTTGCAAATCGATTGAATGAATGAGTGTTTTCAATGACTCCTTTTGAAGTATTCTTCTTTCTCGGGTCGCATTGGTTCTGACCTTCTTTATATCCTCCTGTAAAAAGAAACGAACTAATAGCGCTACATTGTAGGTGATGGGATACAGGGTCATCTATGATCTGGGCCTCAGAATTCTAGTATTATCAATTATAGTCCAAAAAAATAAAGGAAAAAATGTTTTTTATCTTATCTTAGAAGATGTTTTTATCACATTTTGAAATAAAAATAGATAACTAAAAATCTTGTTCTGAAATGAGGTTGGAAAGGTAAAAGGAATATTAAAGACCTATATCAACTAATCTTCCTAATCTTCCTATTTGGGTCCAATGTGAGTTACCTAAGAGATGTACATGTAGCCATGGCTCTAAAACCTTCCAATGAACAAAATCAATCTGTTTTATTGATGTAACACTCATTCACCGTTTTATTTCAAGAGAGGCAATACAATGGTTGATAGCACAGACTAAGACATATTGCTTGACACAAATTCCCTCGAGAGATGTTTACTAAGTATGACATGTCAGAATTACTTCCCTAGGCACTGGTTTAGCCACTATTATCTCTTGCCTGGACCATTATGACAGTCTTGGAGCTGGTCCTCTTGCTTCTACCCTTGCTCCTTTGCCCTCAAAATGAAACATTAATCCTTGACAACTCTTGTATCCTTGGCTCCACCTCCCACAATGGTTTCCTGCCTCCCCAGGCATAAAAGCCATGGTTTCATTAGATTATTCACTCTGTCCTCTCTGGCTTCCCATTTTGTAATTGATTTTATTTGTATCTGATATTATTCTCCTCCCTCTCATTTTTTTCAAGCCACGTTTACCTCTTTGTTCTTCCTTGAACATGGCAAACGTACTCCCGAATAAAAGGACAGGGCATTCACCAGGCAGCATCCCCTCTGCCTGAGGTGCTCTTTCCTGCATTTGTTTTCTGTTATCTCCTATACACATAGAGTTCAGATTTGTACCTCAGGACCACATGGTCAGAGTTTCCTTCCCTCACCATTCAATCTAAATCAACCCACAGTCTCAGAGCCCTTGCTCTACTTTAATCATCCCCATCTAACACATTATAGATGCATTTGCATGTTTGGGGTGTACTATCCAGAGCTCCAGGATTACAAGGATTCTATCAGTGTGCCAAGAAGAGTATCTGGCACATAGTAGGCACTTAATAAATCTTTATTGAACAAATAAAATACCGTTACTAATAAAGCTTGAAATTTATTTATGTTAAGAGAACATAAAACATTTAAAACCATGCATAGAAAAGCTAAATAGCACAATATTTGAATGATATGCCACAGAGTAGCACAGAATTTAGGGCCAGACGTGACGTAATTGGCATAGACAATAATTAGATGCCTTTGCATGCTTGAGATTACATTGTAAAAGTATAGGAAAGAAAAATTATTCTGTTTCCACTAAGTTACTGAAAATCCCATCCCAAATTAAAAGACACGCATTTGAGGAGTCAGCTCCTGTAGGCTTCCAAAAGTAGTGCAGAATCTGATCATGTTCTCAAAAGTTGTTCCCACACATGAGTTGACAGCAATGCAAAATTTACAAGGCTGTCTTGCCCACCCTTGAATAGATGAGACCTATCAGTGTTGTCTTGGGATATAGCCACCATCTGCAGAGGAAACCACAATGTTATACAACCTTTGGTCTTGATATTCAAGTTGGCAGTTTCCTGCTTGTGGTTCGACTCCAGAGATTGGCTGTGTTCTCTCTCACAATCTAGAAACACAGAAAGCATGGAAGCCATATTGCCTGACACCTACCACTCAGCTGTCTTCAGGGCACCTGCTCTTATAAGTACTTGCTTTGTACTCATAAAATGCTAATAAACTTGAGTATTAGCAGAAGCAAAACACAGAAATGGAAATAAATCTATTACAGAAACAGCAAATGAATTCTTAGTAAATAATGAAAGATTTAAGCAACCTTATACTTTTAATATTTGTTTATCTGAACATTACTTCTTCCTGCCCTCCATTATTATAAATTCAGAAAATAGTATACATGTACTTCTAGTTAAAAAAAAAAAAAAACACACACACACACAAGCCAGGATGCTAATGAACTTAGCAAGATGAAACTGCATTCAGAAATTTAGCTACAAAATAAACTGCATTTGTGACAGTAACTTCAACACTGTGCTCCACCCAACAACATTATGACTCAGAGAATGTCCTCTCAGATACATTCTTGGGAGACAGTGTTCCAAGAGGCTCACAGCTTCCTCCAGGGTTACAAAGAAGTAACCTTTACAAGCGATTGCCTTGGATTTCCTCCCAGTCACTTGCTCTAATCAGAAAATAAGACTGTTTTAGAATCCTTTTCTCTTTCAAGATTTACACATGAAAAAATTCACTCTTTGATGAAAAACTGCATTAACTTTTATGCCGAAACATACTTTTACTTGTAGCATGAGCCTTCAGGCTAAAACAAATCCCTTAAGACTGATTTTGCCAGAAGGAAGAATGTCAGAATTCCCAGAGCTGGCTTTCATGAGTAGTTAAATTCTAAAATATGTCTTCAAAAATCACAGGGTACTTGAGTTCTTACCTACTGTCACTGTCTGCCTCTGGGCAAAAGGAGAACCAAGCCAGCAAGGGTGAGAGGTGGGTCACTCTTTATTTAGCAAAAGGACTTGCAGGGTTTCTGCTTCAGTAGTAAATTCAATAAGGTTGGATTACTACAGAGAAGTTTACCACAGTCACTCTGTAGGAGTGACATACTAATTCATGAGGCTTTCCATTCACCTATAAGTATACATATATACATACATATTATACATAATAAGCTAGCTATACAACAGTGTATATAGTATACTAACTTTTGTGTAACAGAAAGGGTGGAAAGACTATATATTCATATTTGTCTGTATTGGCATAAAGAAACACTGAGTGGGTAATAAAATGATTAGCCTAAGGAGCAGAGGTATGGGGAACTTGATGGGTGGGGAGAGCAGTGGAGGTGAGTCACCTTGGTGCAGGCTTATTGTCTGAGTTTTGAACTCTGACAATTTTTTACTTATTCAAAATTTTAAAAGGTCCCAGAGGGAGATATGACCTCCTTTAATAATAACATTTAATTTTGTCTTATCTTTGAGAATAATTGTGATACCACTTGGCTCTTTGGTTTTGTATGCCAAGGATATTATTATTCAGTATTCATTGCTTCCGTGAAACACTTCTTGTGAAAGGACCGCGCTTAGATTATCATCAGGTCCAAAAACCTAGGTAGGCTATACTGAAAATAAAAACCAAGTTTTTAATTGTGTCGTCTTTTCTTTTGCTGTGTTTCTCAGACTTCTTTCTTTTATTAATAAAAATTCGTGAGAAATAAAATTTCTCTCTCTCTTCATCATTTATATCACCGATCAATTTAAAAAATTACCACTTAGTGAGAACCTACTATATTCTGGTGTCTATGTCCTAAACTTTCCGTTTTACAGATGAGGAAAACCTGTGGCTCTGGACACTTAAGTGACTTGCTCATGTTGCTAACCTAGTACACATGCCAAGCTCAGCCTGATTAGAAAGCTTTTACTCTGCCCATAGGCATGATTCTACTTGAGAGTAACGGATGTGTTGACTGAAGATGTTCTACTTCTAAGCTGTGGAAACTCATCCTATAAATGAAAAATTGGAGAGATGTTCCTTATTTCCTTTCCTTTTTTAACATCCACATGAGTTATGCTACATTGTTGCCTATAATGAAAATAGGCTTTGGAAATGTACATTAGAAAAATGATCTCACTGCTAAAATGTTTATCCAAGGGATAGAAGAAAAATGTCTTTTCATTTCCTTCCTAGCCCTGAGGCTCTATCATTCTCTCTATTTAGACATGAAAGGTGTTAAGATGACAAGAACTATGAATCAGTTCATTACCCAGGGGACTAGTTAATAAAAAGTGTAAGATAAAATCTCTTATAAAAAGATCCTCAATATTACTGCCTTACATGGAGTCAATCAAATAACTGACCTTAATAACAACAGTCATGGGATAAATTCTTTCTCTAATCATGTGAACTAGACATCAGGTCTTGCACAAACCATAAAAAAAGGTGCAAGGGCTATATCAAATTTAAAACCTATCGTTCTTAGTAAAGAAGCAGTTATGGAAGTTTTAAAAAAGCAAAAAAAAAAAAAAACTAAACTAAACATATTCTTAGCATACAATCCATGTATCATGCTCCTTGGTTTTTACTTAAATGAAATGAAAATATGTTCACACTAAAACCTGCAGATGAATGTTTATAGCAGATATATTTGTAATTGCTAAAACATGGAAGCAACCAAGATATCCTTCTGTGGGTGAGTGGGTAAATAAACTGTGATACATCCAGATACTGGAATACTGTTCAAAGCTAAAAAAAAAAAAGAAAGAAAAAAAATCAAGCCATGAAAAGATATGGAAGAACCCTAAATTACTAAATGAAAGAAGCCAGTCTGAAAAGTCTACATACTGTCTGTTTCCAACTATATGACATTGTTGAAAAGGCAAAACTATCAAGACATTAATAAGATCAATGGTTACCAGGGGTTGGGAGGGAAGGGATGAATAGGCAGAGCACAAAGGATTTTTAGGGCGGTGAAAATTCTCTGATACAATGATAGATACATGTCATTATACATTTGTCCAAATCCATAGAATGTTTGCCAAGAGCGAACCCTAACATAAACTCTAGGCTTTGAGTGTTTACGATGTCTCAATGTTGGTTCATCAATTACCACAAAAGTACTAGTTGGTGAGGGATGTTGATAATCGAGGAGGCTGTGAATGAGTGGCAGAAAGGGTTATATGAGAAATCTGCGACCTTCCTTTCAATTTTTGCTGTGAGCCTAAAACTGCTCTAAAAAAAATAATAATCTGAAAAAAGACAAGCCAAAGAATGAGAGAACATATTGGCAATATTTTATCTTAGAAAGAATTTGTACCCAGAATATACAACCTTACAACTCAATACAAAAGTGGGCAAAGTTTTAAACAGATACTTTCCAAAGATGATAACAAATGTCTAATAAGTCTACTTCAAGATGATCAACATCGTCTATCAGAGAAGTACAAATTGAATTAGGAAATACCACCACACAGCCTACTAGAAGGGCTAAACTTAAAACATTAACAACATCAAGTGCTGGTGAGAATGTGGAGAAACTAGAACTCTCACACATTTCTGCTGGAAAAGTAAATGCAACAAATACTTTGAGAAGCCATTAGGCAGCTTCTTACAAAGGTATATGTACACTTATTGTTAGACTTGAAAATCAAGGTTCATAGCAACTTTATACATAGTAACCAAAAAAAAAAAATTACCTAATTGTCTCTTAATAAGAGAATTGATAAACAAATTTTAGTATACCCATAAAATATTGTTCAAAAAGTTTTTTTAAATCTTGAACTACTGATACATGAAAGGACATAGATAAATTTCAAAAACATTCCACTGAGTGAAAGAAGCCATACATAAAGGAGTTTGCACTGTATGATTCCATTTATATATAATTCCAGATAAGGCAAATGAATTTACAGTGACAAATAGCATATCAAAAGGTAGCCTAAGTTCAGTATTGACGCAAAGGGACATCAGGGGACTTTTTGGGCAGTGATAATAATATTCTCCATCCTGATTGTGCCATGGATATACAGCAGTCTACATTTTTGAAGATGCGCTCAGTTGTACACTTAAAGATACAGCTTATGTTATGCAAAGTACACCACAACAAAGTTGTTTTATGAAAAAATGCTCTCGCCCATGTCAAATTCCACCTTACAACTGGCAAAAGACACTGATCAAATTCTAAAAATTTTGTGAATTTGTTTGTGTTCTAAAAAGGGGGTTAAGGCAGAGATACATTATGTAAAAATCTAGGATATGGTAGGTGACCAACAAATATCAATTTCATTCTTTTCTTTCCAGTTATTCTTATGTAGGAAATATTAGCAATATCTTCAAAGGCAGTCAGCTACCAAATACTGAGAAATATGCAAAAGGACAAGATTATGAATCAATGCCCAGTCATCTAAAGACAATTCAAGGAGTCGGTATTATATGAAAATTCTTCTCTCTTTTGCAATTTATAACTTGACCAGGGTTTTAGAATCCCCTTGCTGTTAACCTTCCTAACTCTGGTATCTCTCATTTGTTATTGAACTCATTTGACATTTAACACACACTTCCTATATTAGTCATTATACTCTAAGTTCATATTCTTGTTTTCAAACTTTGCCATTAGTTCCTAGAAGGCAAGAATCACATCTGATACCCACCCCCCATTTTTGTTTATGGCTGATTTGTACAGAAGAGACATTCAGTAAAACTTGAACATATTGTTGATATTGATAATACCGATGTTCTCATTTTTGAAAATTTCTCACCTCATCAATATTATTTAGTCAAACTACTTAGATATTATTTACTTTCATATCAAATGAAAAAATTTAAGAGATTCTGTCAGATCATTTATGATTTTTTTCCCTTAATGTATTCATAATTCTAGGATCACTTGCTTAGTCTTTTGATAAACATGTACTGTACATCTCTTTTTTGCCAAATATTATGTTCAATGCTGGATATACAGAGATTATTCTGTGCTCATATGTTAGAAAGGGAGTCAAATACAGCAACAGTTTTATATTGGTGGGATAAATATATTATGAGAGGTGTGTGTGGAAAGGGAGAAAGATAACACTGAGATAATGTTGCAGATAAGGTTCGAAAATAAAATTTTGATCCATCTATTCATTAGCTAATCTAAAATTCTGCAATCAAATTTAATGTTACTTAGATAATTGAGTGTAGATTATCTCTAATTGATACTATAAATAAAGGTTGAACTATTTGAGCATTAAAATTGTGGTTATTTTCCCAGGCAAAGAGAGTAACCCTCTTTCTCTAATTACTTAGGCACTTGTAGCTATGCCCAAAGCCAATAAGCCCATCCACGGCTTCACTCTTATTTATAGGAAAGAAACTGTTTGCATGAGAGAGCCCAGAGTGTCAACAGTGAACCAGTATGTTATAAGATTAGGACCTGACTTCTTTCATTTCAGACCTAAGTGGAAGGTCAAGGTGACTACTGACTGCATGGGCAGCTTTCTTCTGTAGAGGGAATTTTGTGGGCAATTTTGAATGAGATGTTGGTCACTAGGATTTTGTCTACTTGTGTATTTCCTGGACAGCAACTTGATATAAAAAAGTAATCTGTGCCAATCTGCTTGTTCTCTTTTTGCCAGAAAAAAAACAAAGAAAATAACATTTAAAACAGTTCTTTCAAGTCATTACACTTCACCCAATCAAAAACTGAAATGCTCATGCTACCTCCTTGACCAAGGACCTTTTACATGATGTTTCCTTCATAAAATTTCCTACCTCACTCTCCCCACAACATTATATTAAGTAGAAAATCACTAATTATCCTCCAGATCCTAATTTAAATGTCACTTTCTTGGAGATGCCTTTCTTGATTGCATCCTTCTGAATATACACCCAGCTTCTGCCCTCGCAGACTAGGAAAGGGTTCCCCTCATATGCTTCACAGTACTTCATTATAATAACATTCGTAATTAATTAGCTATTTGTTTGTTTTCTATCTTCCTTACCAGTCTGCACCCTCCATCTGGGTAAACACTGCTCCTATCTTATTTGAATAATAGGCACCTAATAGCTATTTGTTCAATAAACAAAAATTTACAAACAATAATGAAATTCATGGAAATAATGTTTTCATTTTGTTAATGAAAAACTCCAAGGTAAAGTACTTCACTATTATAAAAGTCATTTTCACAACTTTAAACAGCATTCTTTTAGATACTTTTCTATTTCCTTACTGCACTATCAAATACTATTATAAAACCTAGGTTCTATTTAACATAGAAGTTACTTTTGTGGCAATAAATTTAATTTCATTTTATCATAATTGAGCTTGGAAAAATAAATGTTAAGTAAAAGGCAATATAAATTTCCTTAGGTTCTGTGGTTGCCCTGACACATCTTTTCTGTTTTGTCCCACTTCGATTTACCAGAATCATTCGCTATATCCCTACTTCTATGATTTTGTAAGAGGATTGATTGAATCACCTTGAGTAAACCAAATAATACATAATATATTCCAACAGTATTATATTTTTTTTCAGCGTGCATTGCTCTAAAGTCATTTTCACACTACTACCAAAATATATAACTATCCTGTTTGGGCATAATCATGATACATATTAAGTCTATTCAGATAGGAGGCATTTACTGTCTAATTTTACTTTTAGATGTTTATAAACTCTACCACAATTAAGTGTCAGAAACTTCTCTGAAACTTGGAAATAAGGCAAAAATGTGGGCAACATATCCTTTTAATGTCATACAGAGTCAACAGCTACCTGAAGATTGTCTAGGTAGGCACAGTGCTGTCCCAAAGAACTTTCTGTCAAGATGGAAATGCTGTCCAATATGGTAGCCACTGAGCATATGAAAAATAGATAGTGTGAGTGAGGGACTAAATGTTTTATTACATTTAATTTTAATTAATTTCAGTTTAAATTCTAGTAGACGTATTTAAATAGTTAACGGCTGCCTTATTGGACAGCACGGGTCCAGGGGAATGTATTATTTAGTTTGTCTCATTTTTTGTTATTAAATGTCTCAAATTTAGTAAAATTACTTGTTAATCTGTAGAATTTTGTACATAGATATGCAAATGATTTTTGCTTGGTGAATAAGTAACTCCAAAGATTTGTGGTCTATTGGTATTAGCAAGTTTTAAAATTTGACTCAGTAATTTTATTGTAACATATCTTTGTTAAATTGCCTATATATACATAATTTCTCATATTTTCTCTGAAGCAACTATAACATCTGGTTCCCTTATTAATTAATAAGTTATATAAAATTGTTTACATATGTTCATTTTATGTTTGCCAGAGTCATGTGAAACTTAGACTAGCAGTTTTGGAGGTCATTCTCAATAGTTCCTAAAATTCACTCATAAAATTACTTTTGAGACTTCTCAGTGAGCATCTGAGATATCACAAAGATTTGTCATTTTTGTTTTTAAAAGTAAAAATCAAAGAAGATGCGATAAATAATCAGGTTTGTTTGGCAGCTTTGAAATCACAAATTAGTTAAATATTATCAGAAAAAAAAACTGCATGGGAAGAATTATAAAATTAGAAGAGAGTCTCAGACTTCCTCAGGCTAATTTGTATAAGTAAAATATAATATAAATATTTCATAAATTAAATGCTTTTTTGGAAGGGCCCTGGAGATTCTTTAGTGTCATCTGTAATATTTTCTTTCCCTCAGGGAAAAAAACTGGTCAAGCCATTATGAGAACCTATTAGAGAATTTTATTCCCTTCTATTCTGACATCATTTATTGTCATAAATTAACCACAGCCAATCAGTATCATCAAACAGCTTTCTGTTTCTTGATGCCTGCCTAAAGGCTCTGCCATAAACTATAGGCTAGAATTGGTGTCTTCAACAAAGGACAGTACCAAGAACTCTTCAAAGAACAGACTCCTAAGGATGGCCTCTACACCCACATGGCTTAGACAGCTCAAGGCTCTGCTAATGGAAAGAGGCAGGATTTCCTGAACTCTTTTAGTCCAGAACCAGATGTATTACTTGAAAGCAGACCACTGACCCTAGATCCAAAGCATCAAGATCTGTTCACCAGAACTAAATGAGCTCACGAGTGATATTAATTGTGGTTCTTTGTCTGAAATGTGGTTGGCATTATTTCAACTTTCTATCTTTAATAAATATATTAGGAAACCCTTTCTCTTTCTTAATCCTCCTCGGATTCTAATCTTAGAAGATTATGCTTTTGTAAGCTGAAATTAAACATTCTGAATGGTATCTGAGTCTCACTGACCCACTCGGAATTCGGAAGCAAATATTCTTACCGAGTCTTTTTACTTTCCACGGCAAAAAGTCATTTTCATAGGATCAATAAACTGTCCCCCATTTTTACCAGGATATAAATGTACAAATCAATGTTGGAACCATATTTCAGAAGGATTCTTATTTAATCGAGTATGGTAGCTCATCATTAAGCAATATATGTTGGGTAGATGCCCACAAAGCCTTTCTAGAAAGCTGGTCTAGTACCTGCTTCCAAAGTCCAAGCCTCCTGGCTACTAATGAGGTTATTGACAGCAGGCCAGGGCCTTTAGCAAAGTTAAGAGAGGTCTGGAAGAAAAGATTTCACCTAAATTTATAGATGCTGCAGGTGAAATCTAGTGTTTGAGGATTGGTGTCTTAGCCTTAGTATGGAAGAGGTACTTAAAGAGAATTCGAAAAGTCAATTCAAATTTTATGGCTTTAGAAGTTGCTCATTATTGTATGGCCCTAGATTTGCCGAGCAAACTCCATGAGGTCTAGGTTAATTAATGCTTTTGGTGAACACTTAGGAAAATAATCAGATGAAACCTCTGTTCCAATAAGACTTCATTTACAAAACAGGTAATAAACTGGATTTGGTACACAAGCTAAGTTGTCAACCCCTAATATTAACATGGAAAGAGGCAAAAAGATGGGCAGAAAGTACTTTAAATAACATATGGAAACAAAGGCCAACCATATTAAGGGAAGGAACTTAATTCATCTTACTATTTATTACAAGTTTCAGATTTAGTGAAGTTACTTGTTCACTTCTAGGCTTTTGTCTCATAAAAATGCAAATAATTTTTGTCTGTGGAAACAGATAACCCCAAGGATTAATCTTTTTTTTTAAGTCCACAATCTTATCCAAACACTTTATTATTATTATTATTAAATTGCCAATATACACCTAGCTTCTTAAATGCTTTTCAAACCAGTCATTACATTATACCAATATCCTTTATTAATTAATTACAGAAAATCTTTTACACATGTCCATTTGATATTTGCCCGAGAGTTATGCTTTTACATTTTGAAGTTGTGTTTTAACAAACTATATGCTGATACAATAAGGCCAGTTTGAATATCAAAGGACATAGTTTCTCCTTCTACACCTGGCATGTCATGACCTGACTGGCCACTTGGAACTTCAAGATCTTCATCTCTAAGTTAGGAGTGTTGGACCAAGATTCTAAACTCATCTTAAGTATTCTAAATCTGAAAGATTTGGAGAGATTAAATTTAGTATTGAAATAGAATATTACTGAAAGAAAGAAACTTGAACATTCTGAAAAGAACTCAAACAGACTTGGACTATCCTAGGACTTTTTATTGCAGTTACAACTAAAGAGATCCATTCAAAATGAAAAAGCACTGTTTAAATGATCACTTTGCCAGGAGCAATTGCTCTTTAATTGAGCCATTTCTTCTACAGATAGATAACTTTTGACATACACATAGAATGATACAAGATTTATATCTCTCCTAAAGTTTTTTTCTTGTCAAGGCATAAAATAGGGTCATTCTTTATCAGAGAACACATACAATGCTCAGATATGAAGTCTCCCCACGCTTTTCACACTGAGAGCAAAGTTGCTATAGCTCTGAAAAGAAATTTTGATCTAGTTTAAATTTAGACAAATGGAAAATTGTATCAAGATGGGCGTTGAAATGGTCTGTTAAGGATTATAAAGAATTATTTATTCTAAGGATTTTAAAATGTAGTTTATAAAAGGAGAGACAGGCAAGATAATAATTTAAAAAACATAGATTAAAGTATAACACCTACAATATTCATGATGCAGATAAACCATTTTGGGATTCCATCAATAATGAATTTGGTTGATATTTATTTTTTGCAGTGATTAAAATTATTTTCTGTATGAAGAAAATACAGGACAATGCAATATAGACCATCTTAAATCTAGGCATGAGTTAATTCCAACCTTGAAAACGAGATTTACCACAGGGCATAATAGTTATCAGAGGAGGCCCAGTAGAAACTTGGCCTCAGAATCAGAGTTATGGATTTATTATAAACCAATTATTTATTTATTTGGCTATCATTCAGCTGTGGTTGAATGGGAAAGTTTCAAGGCTGCTCAATTCGGATATTTGGTTGTTTTATATAAACCCTTACACAGAGTAGCCTCTGGTAAAAGGTAAAAAATATGCCTGGTTAGAAATAATCCAATGAGATGCATGGAAAAAAGTGAAGTTTTTTAATGGGATCAAATAAGATTTAATAACTATTTTTAAGACTAACGACTACTTTCTAAATTTTCCAGTCTGGATTATATTACTTTTTGTATTATATATGGCTAATTTGAACTACATAAGTTTCTGAATGAATAATATTAACTGTATTAAATTGATCTTTGTCATTTGTTGAGATGTGCTTTGTATTTTGTGTTAGTAAATTTTTATACATAAAAAGAATGTTTATATATGCTTAAAAAGAATAATTTTATTGGTTGCAGGTTTCATGTAAATCCATTAGATTGATATTATAAATTCCATTGTTCAAATTCTCTATCCTTATTAATTTTTCCCAGTTTCTGAGAGAATTATGGTAAAGTCTCTCAATGATGTGAATTTGTCAGTTCCTCTTTGCTTTATATATGTTAATACTAATTTAGCTTATGTTATTTAGGTATTTATAGGATCAGGATGGATATATCTTTCTGGTGAATGGTATGTTTAATCATTATTTGACAACCCTTTTAAATCTTAATTGTGCCTTTGTGTTTTAAAATATATTTGCCTACTATTATTATTGCTACTCCAACTTTAAATTAGTAATTATCTACCTGTTATATATTAATGTATTAATTATACTTGTTCCTTATTTAGTGATATAAATTTATTACTAAAATTCAATACATTGCAATAAAGAAACTCAGACCTAAATTGATAAAGTTACTTTTCCAAGGACACATGGAGTGTAATGGAACTGCAGACATATTTAAATATACATATATATTTTTTATTTACTATTATTATTTATGCCTATAGTACCTGGTCTTCCTATGTGGTCTCTCATCCAAGTACTAACCAGGCCCAACCCTGCTTAGCTTCTGAGATCAGACATCAGGCTTGTTCAGGGTAGCATGGCTATAGACCATAGACTGTGGCTCCACTAAGGCACAAACCCAGGACCTTCTGCGTGTAAAGCAGATGCGCTAACCACTACTCGAGGGAACCACGTCCTTAAATATATTTAAATACTAGGAGCATAAAGTCTCATGAGCTTGAATTTTACTTCCTGACTTGATCCTCTCCACTGCTTTTCTTTTTTCACCTCAGCAAGGGTCTTTGCTCTTTCCTGGTCCCGCAAAAGGAGAGATTTTAGTCTGAGTTTGCCAATTTGTGGCTGCCAATCTGGAGAATTCTGTCATCTTGTACAAGATCAAAAACTTGGCCAAATCAAATCTAGGCCTATCAGGGAAGTTTTCCCCCCAGCCATGCCTCTTTTCAATGCTAATGTCTTTCATGCTTTTATTTTAGTTTAGTTTTCTGTTTTGGATTATGTCTGATAAAGTAGCTTCAAGTACATTTAGCTGATAATCCAAGATTAATCTTTTCCTTTGAAATTGGCTAGGGGAAAACATGGTTGAACAATTTTGACGCTCTAACTAGCTGTATTGTCAAGATCAATAGGGGGGAAATATTTAAAAGTCACTCCACAGCAATTTTCCAATTAAATTTAAAAAAAAATACATAGAATATACCTGGTTGCTTGTGTATAGATATATATTTTATGTCTGGATGCTGATATGATGACAAGACTTCAAAAGTGTTTAAATGTGAGCCATTATAAGTATTAAAGAACTACCTTTTCCATCAATTAACTTTCTTCTTCAGCTTGAGCCTGAACCTGTGCTGGGCACTGTAAAATGCCATGTTCATCTCATTGAACTTTTCAAGTTGTGTTTGACAGGGTAAACCCAGTAAGCAATCCTGCCAAGGCACATGTGTCTAACCTCCTTGGAGGTGGTCATCCCAGTCTAGCATTCCCTGGGAGGGGCAAGGCCTTAATTAATCCCCCACCAACCACCATGTTGTAGTTTCTGAGGCAACAAACAAAAATCTACCACAAATGTATCTAACAAAGCTCCTAATTGAGACTTGGTCTTTAGAAGATTCAGGAACAATGCTCTCTCCTTCCACTGTCTGTAAGAGTGGCTGTTCTTTCTCCCTCAATGTGTGTGATATAGAATCACCAAAAGAATTTCAGGAAAGGGACATGGGAGTGATAAATAGGTCAGTAGTTGTTTATTTGACTACATGTTCCAAGGAGTGAATTCATAAAGTTGTAACAACACTTTATAAACAACACATATAAGTCAATAACACTTGATGACCATTGGATGCTTGAGATATTGTCATAGACACTTAACATGTTATCTTATTTTTTTCAAAACTCTGTAAAGAAAAGCTCATTGTTCTAAAAATTCTGTAAAGTTTTATCAAGGGAATAAAATGCTCGAGATGTCAAGATTTAGGAATAACATAATGGCTTTAAATTGTAGCAGGTTAGCACAAAGTCTGTTGTCTTTCTGTCATAGAACACTGCCACTCACTCCTGAGCTGCCTCTTGTACACCAATCCCTCATGGTATGTCACTGTTTCACAAAAAAAAAAAAAAAAAAAAAAATCACACAAAAAACTCACCAAGTCATTCTTTATCATGGCACTCTCTTCTAATTTTCAAGTTAGTTCCAGTTTATTTAATTTATAATAAGTTATATAATAAATTTAAAAGAATTTTAATAGTAATGTGTTTAGTTTATAATAGTTGTTTGTTACCTGTTTCCCTTCACAAAATAATGAAAACCATGAGTGGTGGGACATATCTTGTTAACTGTCTAATTTTCATATCTGGTATACAGTGAAGAATCAATAATATTTATTAAAGAAAGATAATCCCCAAATATTAAATGCCTGGGCCCATAAAATTTTATACTGATTCCAAAGTGTCAATTGCAGTTATTATATTATATTTTTGGGAAACACAAAGCTTATTTGTAACTTAAACATCTATGGCATCATGATTAATATTTATCAACAGTTTCCTTAGAGTTTTTAACTTCTCTCTAAAATAAAAGACATAAGTGGAAGAGAACGAGAGTATATTTACAGTGTCCCTGGTTCACATCAGGTACAGTTGTGTGAACCAGAAGGGACAATTAAAACAATGTTTTAGATAAACCTGCTTATCAATAATGCATGGCATACGTTTCCTATTGTTAATTGGCCTTTTCTACTCAAAGGCTAAATCTCATATATTTAAAAGCTTTCTGCTGTACCTATAAATGTATTTCTTAATAAGTGAAAGCAGTTTCTGGAAACAAAACCATTGCTTTGAGAAAGGCTTCTTCCCAAAACCATATGAATAATAGTTTACCCCTTTTGCCAAACTCAATAATGATAATAATAATAATAATAATAATAATACATAACTTATCCTTCCTGGTTCACACAACTGTAACTGATGTAGACATGACATGCCACTAATATGTTCTCTTTTCCTTCCCTTTAAGTCTTTTATTTAACAAGAAAAAATTATAATTAGATTTCAAAGAAATTCTCAAGTTAGATATAATTCCTATTTATCGTGGCTTGTATATGTGACCTACAGGTTCTTAAAAACTTGTATGAGCATTGTAAGTACCTTTCAGGACAGATGAAGAAGGACTATTTGTCATTTCTTTACATTTGTTTCTTTATCCCTTCAACACACACTCCAACACTCAGCACTTCTCACAAGTTTACCATAAGAAGTCAGGCCCCAGCTGACTAACTGCATTTTCTGGGGCTTCTATTAGGAGACATCTTTCCTTACTCAAAGCATAGGTACTCAGAAAACCAAACTAAAAGTAAACTGAGATGTCAGAACAAGTTTTGTTGATGCTCCTCTTCCTTTGCATCAGCTCCTTCCAGGTGGTGTTAAGAATGTAAAATCTATCTTTTCTCATCTCTTTCTTAAATGTCTTACTAAGCACCCTATTCATGTGAAATGTTATGCATTTTAGGAAACACACACACACACACACACACACACACACACACACACACACACACTGCTGAGCATGAAATCGTGTGACGAGATGGGCTATTTGCCGAATCTCCTTTAAATAAAAATGTGTATGTTAAAATTTATATTTTAGATGTATCTACCTTATTATTACCCATTAAATCTAGATAATAATGATATTCACCTGGATCTCCTGGGCAACAAGACTTTTCAAGGCCTAAGGGATTATCCTCAGGGATAAAATTACCAGATAATCACTACTTTCATACTTTAACAAATTAGTTTTAGCTTTTGCATTTTATTCTTTAGCTTAAGCCCCACTTATTTTCCAGCAATCCCAGACTTCTGCTGTGCATTGTTCCTGTTGTCTTCAGTCAATTAGCTCTAGCAAGTAGACTTAATTTTAGGACATAAATTCAGGGAAAAAGTTTATATTCTGATAATAATATCAAATTCTGAATGAGATCTATGTTCTTGAGATTTTTTCCCCCATCATCATTGAATTCAATGAATCCTTAGACTCAACATATAATAAAGATATTTTAAAATTATTTATGGTGAGACGTGTATAATGAGTATGACATAAAGCTGAAGTCTAAGACTGCAAAACATATGCTGGGCAAAAAAAAAGCTAAGTATTGTTTGAAGAATTGAGTCATCTTTCCAGACTTGGATTATAGAAAAATTTTTTAAAAGCAAGAGGAACCTTTATTAACACAAAGTTTATGGAGTTGTAGTATGTTGTTATATCAACTAAAAATGTAAAAAATTACTTTTGCTTCTCAAAATAATGAAAGTTTATTACTACCACTAATCCGATTTCCCTAACTTCCTCCAAAAGCAAGGCATTATCTTCAAAGACGATTTCCTCTGCTTAACATATATAGCAACCTTAACATGTTTTTACATATTTATATTAATTTACACTTAAAATGTTGCGAATTAATTGTTAAGATCATTTGTAATTTTTGTTACATATTTTAAAATGTAGCATATTTCTATAGTAAATATTCAATCAAATGTTCAAAATATTAAAAATATGAAACAATAAAATAAGACTCAATCCTCCCTCCCTCATCTCCTCTCCCTCTTTCCTCTATAAAACAGTTTTAAGGAGGACTATAGGTATATTTTTAAAAGTTTAATACTTAAAGAATTTGAAATCTCATTTAGGGTAAATCAATATATCAAATATAATATACTTAAATCATATAATTTTTGAACTATTAAAGTATTTTTACATTATTTTTAATTTTTATTAAAGTCACATTTTTAATATTGATGCCTTGCTTTGAGTTATACTTTTATATTCTCTTTCTTAAAATAAATTAATGTCACTGTTAAATTTTCCTATAAGTTGACCATTAATATTTCTTAACATTTTATTTATTTTTAAATGTGTTTACCTATTACATTTTGGTATAAGACATCTAAATTTGATCTAATTTCTAAAGTAATAATCTAACAATTTGACAAGGTTTTAAAGTTTTCAAAGAGTTTTTAACACATGATATTGGCATCAAGGCCCTAAAAACAAGCATCTTCGATTGTTTTGTAAAATACCTAGGGAGAATGTCCTGTTTTCTCTGTAGACTCACCTTCCTTTGGGTTTTCTAATAGCAAAACTAGTCACTTATCAACCAGATTTATTATTGAAGAGGAAAGGATGTCTTAGATTATTAGTTGTTTTAAATGTTTCCACGTGTAATCCACTAATTGTAGTATTGAGTATAGTATGACCAAGAAAAAGCAAAGTAGCTTTACACTAAGAGGTACAAATGGTTTAACCATTTTCTGGCAGCCCACATTTATGATAAGCAGAAATAAAGAAAGCATAAAAAGACTCCTACACTGCACCGCAGCAATGATCAGAAAGGACAATCTTTGAGCTTTGAAAACAGAAAGCAGAAAGCAAACAAGCAAGCAGTCTGCAGCCCTGAGCAAAATCTCTTTCCCATCAAAACTCTGCTGCAAAACCAGCTTCTCCTCTTGCAAACACACAGGCTAGAAGAGGGAACCACAGCCACTCCAAAGTGGAGTTTCAGGCCGTCATTAGCGGTTTCTGTCACCGTCTTGGCGCTTTTCCCTCATGAATGAAATATGCAAATGGCATCTCACATTGGCTCTTTTAATGAGGAAGAAGAAGGTCAAGAGACACAACTAACACAGCCAGCATGTTAGAGATTGGTGACCAATGTACTTACACCTCCAAATGCCTTCAGATTTCAGCCTCTGGAAATATCTAGCCCATTTCCTTATGATACTGTTGCTTCCATTGGCTGTGGAAATTAACATAAAATAATATAGTAACCCAACAAGTGCTAGACAGCATTCCAGAGCATCAGATTAAGTGAATACTAAAGGCACATTGACGGTGTACAAAATCTGAATGGTAAACAGCAAGTAAATACCTTCCAATCGACCAGAAGGGGGAAGGATGCTGAGCTGCTACAGCTGCTGCTTGCTCTCTTGTGTAACAGCAAAGGCTGCTCAATCCTGCTGACAAGCTGTGTGAATCGTGGCCGCCTATGGGCGTCTGGGCGGTCCTAGTGCCTGCTGCAGGTTACCACACAAGGTAACTGAAGGACCTCCCTATTTCTTGTGATACTTCTGGGGTGTGTTACCAAGGGTTTCAGGGACAGCAGCTTGTTAAGCATCAGAGCAGTACAGTTTGAGTTTGGGAAAAGTGATTAATAAACAGGATCTGTTAATGTTTTCAGATAGTCCTGTTGAAACCAAAAAGGATTATGGATGATCTTGTCTGTTAAATAAATAGTGCTTTTAGAAAAAAAAATAATTTGCACATCTATTATATTGACTACAATCAGTTTATTTTGTTTTCCCCCTAATTTAAAATATAAATGGGGAAGAAAGAATAAAGAAGTAAGGGATGTTTAAAAGTTTAATTATCTTTTCTGACATTTACAAACAGTGTTTGTTAAAGGCTTAAAAACTTTGTTTAGCATATTTTGCCCATAAATCTCAGGAGATTTTCTCTAGGAGAGGCAAAATGTACCAGACTCACTATAAATGCTTCCCTTCACTTTCTCTATTAAATTGCCTACCCCTTTTCCCTTTGTAACACCTTTTCCCACATAACATTCATGTATTTTTTAATGTATTGTCTAACTCCCCAACTGCAAGTAACCTCTATGAGGGAATGTGTTCTAGTTACATTGACAGAGTACTACTTTGATAGCCTAGAAGATTGCTGAGCGCATAATAGGCCTTCAGCAAATACTTGTGGAAAGAATGAACTGCACACTAAGCTGACAAATTATACTAAAGAAAACACATACAGAAGTTAAACTCTTACCTGATTAAATTCAATTAACAGATTTCTCTGAGCAGCCATTTTATTTAAGGGACTGTGTTAAGTACACATTTATCTTTAAGCAACTTATTTTAAATGTAGAGAAAGGATACTAATATGTGTGTGTAATCAAATAATTATGTGTACATATATTAGCTACAAGAGAGTGAACACTATAAGTCAGGATGTACCATATTTTCTAGGAATTTCTATGTTTGACATTATGGGTATGGTATTGAACTGGGGGATTGAGGTTGAGAATTCAACACTGATTTCTTCTCCCCACTTCACCTGAGTATATCGTTAGAATTTGGTTGGCAGTAAGCAGAATGGTTCATAAGGACCCAGAATCTAGAAAATTAACTCCAGTAAGATTTGTTAGCCAAGTAAATACAGACACTAAGGTAAAGAGAGGGAGGGCAAGTAAGTGGGTGCTGCAGGCCCTCGATTAAAGCCTCACATAGTCAGAGAGTTAGCGGGAAAGAGGGCCAGCATCCTCAGAGGTGGCTGCTTTCCTGTACAAGAAGGGGCTTCTCATACCTAGTGGTATGAGCTCACACTGTGTAGGTGAGGTATGGCAACCAGTATGTAGTAAGGTAGACTGGCCAGTAACAAGGTATGTGGTAAGGCTGACATTCCGAGATTCAGAGCCAAAGAAGGAAAAGAGAGGTCAAAGATCTTCTCAAGGCAGGATTTTCTCATAGGAAAAGTACAGACCCAGAAGGGCACAGGGTCAGGCTGAGCCCAACAGTGAGGGGCACTGATACTTTTTAAGGTCTAAGCATTGAGAAGTCACTCAGCTGGGTTGAGCCCAAGTCACATGTAGGTCACACAGCTGTGGCTGCAGTTGGGGAAGAAGTGTGTGGAGAGAAAGCCACACTGGTCATTAGACAAGTAAAGCCAGAGTAATTTTGCCTCAGTGAAAGACAGATTGCTTTCTTGAGCCCACAAATCGTGATCCACCTATCTATTGACTTTCTTTTCAATTCTTCATGTTTTCTGAAATGAGATTCTGTTTGAAAAAGGAAAAATTGACCAGCAGAAAAAGGTATTACTATACCTTCCAGAGATGCTGATAAGCACACTAGGTACATGGACTAGACTTTGGCCGCTTTAGTTGCAATAATTGAAAATAGAAAACAACCCAAATGTCCATCAAGAGGGGAGGCTGTGGCTAGCATGAGAGGAAGGCAATGCCCTTCCATCAAGCATCTCTCTGTAGCCACTGTTCTTTCTGAATGCTGGAGACCCTCCTAGGGAATGACCACTATGTCCATGGTTGGGCCTCAGAAATACATTGACATGTCATCTGTGCAATGATACCAGGTGGAAGGAGAAAGAGTAGGGCTGCAAAGAGATATGTCACCACACAAATAGAGATAGAGATGTAGATAAATCTAGACAGATAATAGATGATAGATAGATGATTTATAGATAGATACATACATATCAAAAACACTCAAACAATATGTAAAACCATCTTGGTCTAGTGGGTATAGAGAAACAGAGAACGTACCTTCTTCTCATACAAATATAGAGCATTTATCAAAATTAATAATGCATTAGTTCATAAAGCAAATTACAAAAACTTGTAAAGAATCAGTATCACATAGACCATGTTCTCTGACCAAAGTGAAATTGCATATGTCAATGACAAAATGATAAATAAAACATTACTATACAGTTGACAAATAAACTCGCACTTCAAAATAATTTATGGGCTAAAGTTGAAATGAATAAAGATTTTTAAAAATAATTATGAATGTATAATCATAAAAATACTATATATGGGAGGCTATGAAAGCATACTTAAAAATAAATTTATAGTCTTAAGTTCTTATATTAGAGAAGAAATCAATGAAATAGAAAACAAATCTATAATGAAATAGAAAACAAATAGAAATCAATGAAATAAAAAACACACACATACATATATATACACAAAATATCAAGAATCAACAAAACCTAAAGCATCTTTTTAGAAAAAGTTAATGAGATAAATATTTGGCTGAAGTGGTTAAAGATAAGGAGAGAATGCACAGAAACCATCTGGGAACACTTTAGAAAAAATTTTTTCTGTTTTTGAGAAAGTTATAAATCTATCATGTAATCCATCCATACATAACACTCGTATATGTCCAAGAAAGGTGACTACTATAAAAGGCTTATATAAATTTTTATAGCCACTTTAGTGGCAATGATTGAAAATAGAAAATAACCCAAATGTCCATCAATAGATGAATGGATAAACAATTGTGGTATATCTCTACAGTGGAACACTACTCAGCAATAATAGAGAATTACCAATTGATACCTGCAACAACATAGATGAATCTCAAAATCATTATGCTGAATTTTGTAAAAAGCCAGACCAAAAGGGGTGCATATTATATGATTTCATTTCTAAAAACTGCTAAGAGATACAAATTAAACTATACTTCCAGAAATCAGATCAATGGTTGCATGGAGACAGGGTAGAAGAAAGGATGGATTACAAAGGAGCAAGAAGTTGTTGGGAATGATGGCTGTTGGATATATTGATTATTTTGATTGTGATAACATATTCACAGTGTTATCACAACAGAATCAGACTGCAACAGATCTACTGGGGTGAAAATTTGTGAGGGAAATGGAGAGGGGAGACAGAGGAGGCTGGGGAAGCCAAGAGACCACAGTGCAGAACCGACCCAGGTGGAGAGGCAGGACAATAAGGGAAGCAGGATGGAAAACAAAGAGGTCTTGGACTGGAGTGTAGCTCTAAGAAATCTTGGCAAAGTTGACGGTGAGTTCTCTGGGCCTGTCAGTGGAGTCCTGCATCTCGCAGGAATAGGCCGGCCTTAGTTCCCTGCCCCACCAAGTCACTGGGTAGGAATAGCCTGTGGGAAGTGTGACCTGGGCCCAAATGCAGAGATGAATTTCAGAGCACAGCAGTGAGCGGTGATAGTCAATTACTCTTCCAGGAGGATATCTGAGAAGTATATTCCCACAGCTGCCCCCTCACCAACTTAGATACTTTAAATATCTACAAAATTATGTCAATTATGCCTTGATAAGATTATAAAAACAAAGAAGACACGGTGACAGATAAAACAGAGGTTAAACATAACAAGAGAAACTATGCCAGTGGATTTGGAAGCTTGGAAATGTACAAATTCCTAAAAAAAAGAATGTAATTTATCAAAACTGATTCAAAAGAAACAGGAAGTCTGATTAATCCTCTCATTATGAAAGAAATTAAAATGAACAAATACCTTATAATCTGGTAATCCTGTTCATGGAATGATACCCATAACAAAGCTCATGGCAGCAATATTTGAGTAATAAAAACCTGAAACGTTTAGACATGAAAAGGAGACAAAATAAACCAGTTGTGCTTTATTTACACAAAGAATATACAGCAGTAAAAATGTATAACCTTAAACTATATACAACCAAATTTTGGAAACATAACTAAAGAGTAAATCCCGGAAGACTAAACGTGATAGTTTTTATAGAGATTTAAAAAATAACAGAATTAAACAATATGATGTTTAAGCCTACATGCAAATGCGATAAAACTATATATTTTAAAAGGCAAGAAATTCATAATTAGTCTAGTAATCACTTCTGAGATCGGAATGAAGCATGACATATAATCTATGAGTAATGACTTAATTTTGAGGTTTATGGACATCGATTAAATCATTATGCTTTTTACCTTACATATGTCTAGCATTAATTCTTTGGATGTAGCAAATAATATGTATCTTCTTAAAAGAGAAGTAAAAGAGAGAGAAATCCTATTCCACACAGAGGGAACAGCATGTGCAAAGATATTAGAGCAGCAAGTTGGAACCATAACATGGAACAAATGAGAAACAGAAGAAAAGCTGCTGAAGCCAGATGAGATTGGGATAGGAGAAGGAAAAGTATGGTTCATGGTCCTATCATAGCTCACATCTCACCTTGTTAAGAATATGGTCTTTGCAAACTTGACCTTGCTTCTCTAGCTAGAGCTGATTAGTCATGCTAATTTCCAAATAGGCTTAGCTCACAGAGAGGTCTTTGCGGTTATTTGCCATTAATTCAGAATTCTTGTATCGTGGAATGTTCCAATTTCTCATGAAGACCTGACAGATTTTCAGTTTGCAAACATAATTTAGTATACCATTTCAATTTGCAATCTCACCTCATTTCTCTCACTACAAAATTTTAAATAAAATACTATTTTTCCTAATTACAAAAAAAAGTAATACATTCTTATTGTAGAATATGTGAAAATACAGAGAAATATTAAGTAGATAATAAAATTCACTGTGATGCCAGTACTCAACTATACATCCTGTTTAAAGATTGGTGTCCAGACACATACACAAACATTGTATTTCACAAAATTAGAAATACTCTAAATATTTTAAAGCCTGTCATTTTTCATATTGTTAATTATTTTTGTTAATATTGACATATTGCCCCTAATTCGTTACAGTAATATTCAGATATAGGGGTTAGCAAACCAGGACCTGCAGGCCAAATCCAGCTGTTTTTGCAAATCAAGTTTTATTGGAACATAGCCATGCTCATTGGTTACGTATTGTCTGTCTACAACAATTACAACAAAGCAAGGTAGTGGTGTGACAAAAACTGTACCATAAAACTGTTTTGGACCTTTGCAGAAAAAGTGCCAATCCTTGCTAAAAGACACAATTTAATAGCTATATAATATTCTGTTTTATGAATGTGTCACAAATTAACTAATTTCTCATTAGTATAGACTTTGACTATCTCTAATTTTTCCCATTCTGATCCCCTTGGCTCACAAATTTTTTCAGGCCTCCTAAAAATAAAATTATTAGGTTAAAGTAAATTTCCTGTATAAGGCTCTTGAAACATGTAGCCAAACTGCCTCCGGAACATTGCACCAATTGACATCACCGCACTATTCACAATAGAACTTCTGGATGAAACGTCTCCCGTTCCTACATGCACATCCTTACCTCTTGCTTTTCACCATTTACTCTTGGTGGTCATTAAGGACCTCTTAGTCACAATATTAATGATTAGTTTCCAGTCTTCCTTGACCTCTCTCGGGCCTTTTTCCTTGGATCCGAGGCCCTCTAGTTTTCTTCTTTATCTCCACTGACTCTATATGCTCCTTCCTCCTCTTAGCTGTTCTTTTTCCTCCAGTATCTTCCTGGTGGACATTTCCCAAGAACAGGCCTGGACTCTTGCCTAAGCTGTCTTTTCTCTCAGCATTTACATTTGATCTCTTTTCTCACATCCAGCTTCTTAACATCCTGCCATCAGTGCTTGCCTTTGTTTTGGCATATTTTACCTCATCCTAGAATGCTGAAGTTGCCTCCTTACTGGTCTGCTTCTTATAGTTACATCTTCCTCAACTTCTTTTACATACCTCTGCCAGATGCTTTTCTTTTTAAAAGTTATAATTATATTAACTTCCTGCTCGTAAATCTGTAATGAATTTACTTTGCTTACAGGATAGTTAAAATTCCTTTCGTTGTTATTTAATACTTTTCAAACTGGCCCCAATTTACCTTTCAGGACCTAATTGCCTCAATTAGATTGTTTTCCAAACTGTTGGCTTTAAAAATTTGAACTATTCCCGGTTCTTCAATCATGGGTTTTTAAACCCTTATATATTTTTGGCAAGTTCGGTATGTCTATCTTTTTAACATTTACTCTAATGCCCTTTGCCCAACTCTTCCGGTAAGTCATACCAATTCATGTAGCTCCTTTTGCAAAGTTTTGCTTCATTCCATCAGCCAGAAAATGTATTTGCTTCCTATGAACTCTCTGTAGTAATTATATATTTATCCATACCTACCATATGATACTTAAACTTTCTACACGAAGACTTCTGAAAGTATTTTATTTTGCTACTCATTTTACACTAAATTACTGCATGTGTTGAGCCATTTTTTTCTTTGAATCTTCATTTTGCCATCCACAAAATAAAGAGGTTATTATTGAATGAATGAACTGATCATTAACCCAATAGAGGAATGAGAGACTTGAGGTAGTTCAGTACCTTATGATTCATCTAACATTGGAATGAAAACCTGAGAATTACAGATTCAGGCTTTCCAATAGTATTACATAACCTACCAGGTTGATGTTATTACCATTTACTCCCCTAAAAAGAAATACTATTAGGCACTATATATATACCTCATGATACATTAAGCCAACCAGGGGTGAATCTGTTTCTTTCTAATTAGATTTCACAAGGGTCATTACTGCTGACCCATTTCACTGAATAGGTGGTGTGCAGTGTGGGTGTGTGGTGTGGTACTGACCAATTCAATCTGAGAAGCAGATGAAGAAGCAGTACTTAAACTCGAGGACGCTTTCCAGATTGAAAACAGTAAAGACTTCTCCTTATATTCTGGTTCATTACATTAGACACGGACTAGAAGTTGGGTTTTGTTTTGTCCTCTCTCTATAGTGTTAAAATTTGTTTACTCAAAAAATTCCAGATGACAGAGGGACAAGAACACTATACCATTCATAGTTAATATTATTTATACAATGTAAGTCTATCAGATGATAAAAAAAGTATTCGTTATTGTAGGAAGTAAAAAAATTTCCCAGTATAGTACATTAGCATATCCATGTATGTTTTGCTGAACATTAGCTTTATCTAGATCCTTTTGTAAGATGGTGAGAAAAAAATGATTTACGTTATGACAATTTTTGTCTAGGGCCCTTCATTGTCCGGTTGTATAACCCCGAGTACGTTATTTTACTCCTCTAGGCTTCTGTTTCCTTACCGGAAAAGTGAAGGGGCTCAACTAGATGATATCTAAGACCCTGTCCACCTCTAAGCATCGTATTCTGTGTCACCATGTGTAGAGAATGGGGAGCAACATTTCAGACATACTGAAACTGTCACTGAAAAGCCTTCATTGTGTTGCATGACAGCCCCCAGAAGTTCTGTGTTAGAAGACCTCCCAGAACATCTTCCTCCTTACACAAAACTGAACTCACATCGCTCAGGGGCTTAAATGGAGCATGTGTGGGGGGAAGGACCTGAATCAGCAACTCGGGAATTAAATCTTTGTAGAAGCCATTGAGCTGTAAAGAAAGCCTTTAATAGGAAAAATATACTATTTCTGTTTTAAAATGGCTAAGGAGTCCTGGTCTTCGGCAGTGAAGTAGATACAATGTCCTGCTCAGGGACATAAAGGAATGAATTTATGAAGTTCTTCCTGTTTCAGTGACTCTGTCAGCAACGGCCACATATTTTGCATCAGTTTTTACATAACTTGTTTTTACATTTCTGTTTACGATTGTGCAACTTTAGCAACTTTTCTGAGAATCATGATTAACTCATCTTCTTTTTCTTAGTTATCAAGCCAGACAGCACTTTTACGAATATCTGTTCTCTCTAGGTTGAGTTCCCTTATTTCCCTCATCCTTCCAAAAACCTTTACTATGCTACTTCCTTGGTCAAAAAAAAAAAAAAATGTGCTGATTAAATTATAATAATGTCATACTAAAACATAAAAAGATCATAGGAATAATTTAGTACAATTCCCTCATTTTACAGTTATTAAAATTGATGACTGTAGAGATTTAATAGTTTAAGGTCACTGCATTTGCCTGGGTTTTCCCAGCAAACAGAGCCTGAGGCAAAGCTTAAATACTAATTATTTAGCGAGAGGAAAAACCCAGGCTGGTGAAAGTAAGAGAAGGGGGAAGTGAGGTAGAGAAGGGTGGAAAGCAGATATACAATGATCCATACATTGTACATCAGCTGGGCATTGATTCCCAAGCACCAAGACATAAAGCTGGTTACTCTGCAGATACATGTTTTGAGTCTAGCAAGACAGCTTCAGACATCTGTACTACGCCTCAAAACCGGCTGTCAGAGAGAGAACGAAGAGAGAATTTACCTTCTGGGTCCTCCTTATTCCTTTTTCTGTCACTTAAGTATACCTGGTGGGGAGTCCAATGAATCCCATGCCCTGTGGCAGATTGCCTAAAGGTGTTAGCAAGAGCCAGAGATTGTGGGTGAGGTGCCTGATGGTAAGCCTCAGGGGGCAGAAACGTGAAAACTCAAATGGGCTTGGTTGCTGCTGTAATTGTCAGAACAGAACAAGCAGCTGAATATTTTGAAGACAGGTAAGTCCTAGAGATAACTGAAGATGGGTCCAATGTTGCCACATATCTTCATAGTAGCAAAATTAAGACTACAGACAATACCTTTATACTAAATTTAATGTTCAAATAATAGCCAAATTTCTCAACCTGTCTCTCAAGATTCTCCATACTCTAAATTTACTTTCGTCGGCTTATTGCCAACTCAAGTACTTTGTGAGAATTAACATCTGCATCTAAACGACTCAACCATTGGGACTGAGAACTGAGAACACTTGTGTCAACATGACTTTAGAGTTTATTCCAGGAAATTCTTGCCCAGACAGATAGATGAGAATGTAAGCCAGTTTTTGTTTTTTTTTTTTAAGTCAGTGTTTGCTTTAGAAAATTATTGAAAACCTCTTTGTTCAAGAAAAGGTTTTCTCATCTGGGAAAACAGCTTGCTTTTCAAATAAGTTTTCTTACAAATAATTATCTTCAAAATTCTTCCTCGATCTTAAACATTTGTTTCACAAATTTGCCCAATTCCAATCATCCACCTTGAAGGATCTGCTTTAAACCATTTGAGATAAATATTTAATTGACTTGGTGACCACCCCCCCCCCTGCCTAAAAAAAAAAAAAAAAAAACGCACAAAGCACCAGGAGATAGGCAATTCATTTATTTCACTGCAGTTTAGGTATCAATGATCAACTGATTTCACACAAATAAGAAAATCATAGCATAAATTCCCAAAATAAAGTCAGAAAAGACCACATACAGAAAAAGTAAGATCAATCATCTATTTAATTCTAAAGATTCAAAATTCCATAATAACATAAATTAAAAGAAAACATATCTATTTAGAATTACATGAATACCACCCAATTTGTTCCCATTTTATCGTATAAATCCATATATTTTAAACTACTTTCCTCTCTGTTTGTAAATTAGTGTGAAATTTTTCCTCAAAAGTGGATTAAATTGAATGTCATTCAGTTCAATGAAAGCTTTAGGCTTAGAATTATCCTATTACATCTGTAGGTTAATTTAGTGCAGACTCTGCCATGATGATTTGATAACTGCAGAAGCAGGAGAAGTGTCTTCTCTCACAGACCTTCAGCAATGCCTGCTAAGGTAGTGCTCAGACTACAGTGTTAGGAAACAACTTTTCTCTAGCAACACTTCTCTGACCACTGAAAGGCAAATGGCACATGTATTAATATGACACCAAAACAGCCTGAAAGAACATGGTTTCAAAATAGGTAACCAAAGGTAGAATCGTAGTGAGCAAGCTAAGGAGAAAGTATGCTAAAAGCTCAAGGAGGCAGTATGGTTTCTTAGTTAGATTCTTCATCTTCAAGTCCCATTCCCTGGTATTCTGAGAAAAGCTTAGAATAATTTTTCAACAACAGTAACAACCAAAGATTTATTAAAACTATTTCTCCCTTATTTACATTTTTTAAATCATGCAACTTAGGAACATGCTAAATATAAAACGAATGGCTCTGATATAAATGCAACATTGATTCAGACAGGAAGAGAACTGCAGGCTGAAATGGTGAAAGAAAGATGTCTGAGAGAAGTGGAGCTGAGGTGGAACTTGGCTTGAACAATGGCTACAGCTGGGTAAGCGTGGGAAGACCCTGAAGTCAGAGCCACATCAATGGCTCACTTGGTGAAGAGAGGAACACAGGGATGAGTTCCCCGTGTTCAGCATGAACTTTCTGTCACCAATGAGATAAAAACGTTATTTAAGATGAATATTCAAATAGCAACAATGTCATATAAAATGCCTACATATAAATATAACTAGAAATGAGCAACAACTACAGAACTACATAAAAAAAACTATAGATTTGAATTATAGAGCTAAAGGACATAAAAGAAGATGTGATTAAGAGAGAGAGAGAGAGAGAGAGAGAGAGAGAGAGAGACTGTTCCTATGTTGAAAGAATTTAATATGGTAGGGAAAAAGAATCTCACTAAAGTCATCTATAAATGTAATGTCAATAAATATCACCAAAAATTTTTTATAAGAATGAATAAACTGATTTAGAAAATAATAATTAATTTTCTGTTGCCCTATTAGCTATCAAACTACATCATAAAACTAGATTATCCTGGAAATTTGTGGCATTGGTACAGAAATCTATACACTTCACAGTGGAACAATTGAGCAAGAAACAGAGAAATGTATATATGAAAATGTAATTTATGATCAAGGTAAAATTCAAAATCAGTAGGGAAATGACAGACGATTCAACAATTAGCACTGGCACAATCTGCCATTCATTTGGGAAAAAGATGTCAGATACGTCATACACAAAAAATAAATTAAAATGGATTAAGTAATTAAAAATCTAAAAATGAATTAAAAAGAAACTATAATGGAATATCATAGAATCTAAAGAGTTTTCCTAAGTAATACGCTAAACCCAGAAGCCGTAAGTTATACATAAAATGTTTTAAAATACATAAAATTTAAATATGAACCATATATCAGAGTAAAGATTAACATCTATAATAAATAGAGAACAAAATAAAATTAAAGAAAATAAAAATAAGCCACTTAATAGAAAAATGGTCATATTAGATGGGCAGCAAATTTCCAAAAGAAGAGACACAAATAAGGTAAATAAAAAGTTGCTAAACCTCACTGCAAACCTGGGACATTCTAACTGGAAAGAGTTCTCATGTTTTGTCCATCACACTGTCAAAAATTTAAAAAATTGATCTGATGCATAAGTGACAAGAGGGTAGGGAAAGTCACTACCGTTATACTTTATGTGGCATTATGTACTATTAAATACTTTTAAAGAAAAACTTGCTGTTATTGATCAAAGAACAGTACATAAAATACAACTTAATTTACAATTTAAAACTATTATTTGTTTTAAATTATTTGTGTGTAAATGCCATGCTTTGGGGTGGAAGGGTGCCCAATCATTTGTGTGATTAGTCCTAAAAAGAGAATAAAGCTGGGGCAGGAGAGGAGAAATGGAAAATGATATGCCTCAATTTACTTCTCTATTTTGTGAAACTCTTACTGGAATTTTTTAGTCACATCCTACTTGTCTAAGATATTTTTAACTTCTTTGCTGAACATAATAATGTGAGTTTTGCACACAAAACACACACACACACATTTAGGTGTACAGAGGGAAGTACACCTAACCTGATGAATTTCTACAGGCTGAGCAAGCAATAGCAGTCAGGTAATGAAACCCTTTCCCCTCAGAAGGCATTCTCCTAACCTCTGACAACTAATATTATCTTTACCTATTTTGTTCTTGTATGTAAAAGGAATTACATGCTTAGTAATTTTTTTGTATCTGGCTCCTTTGTTCACGTTATGATAGTGAGTTGTCTGTATTTATAGTTTCAGATTTTTCATTCTCAATACTGTCCACTGAGTGAATATTTTAGAATGTATTAATCTAGTCTACTGTTGATGGTCATTTGGGTAATGACCCCGTTTAGAGGTATGAACAGTGCTTCACCCGAACACTCTTCTACATGCCTTTCAGAGAATGAACACATGTATGTGCTTCCGCTAGGTATAAACCTGGAAGTAAAACTGCTGGCTGTAGGCTTGGCATGTGTTCTTCTAGAGAAAATGTTGCTAAATAATTTTCAAAATTGGTTTTAGCAATGTCCACTCCCACCTATACAAGACTTCGAGGGTACCCTACATCCTTGTCAATATTTGGTATTATTGGTCTTTTTCACTTGACCACCCTGGTGGCTGTTTAGAGTTATCTAGTTATGGTTTAACTTGCACTTTAAAAAAAATAACTGATAACATTGAGTAACTTTTTATAAATTTAATGTCATTTAAATACTCTCTTGTGGAGTGTCTGTTTGAGTTATTTGCCCATTTTCTATTGAGTTATTTCTTATTTATATTTATGCAGATATATATAGAATTATATATAATACTCTCTATATGTTGTATATATACATATGTATATATATATATATATGTATTTTTTTCTCTCTCTCAATAAGAGAAAGAGATTCTGCGGATTGCTTTTTAACTTTTTAAATATATCTTTTATAAAGAGTAATTTTATTTTACCATAATCTAATTTATCATTTTTTCTTTATAATTAATTCTTTTGGTGTCCTAATTAAGAAATCTGCTGCTCCAAGGTGACAAAGATGTTCTGTACTGTCTTATCTTACTTGTCTGATTTTTAAATAGGAATACAAATATAAAAGATTAGTAAAAATTTTTTTACTGATAACACCTAAAAATTAGAGTGCTAACCATTAACAGAATTTTACAGTGAAAGTTAGTACTTTCACTGGTATGACCTTACTAGGAGGGAATATATCAGTCCCACGTAGCATTATAAAGTTTAATACCATAATACCACTTCAATATCTGTAAATTAAATGCATTGTCACTTGACTATAAAACTGATGACTACAGTGAGTAAGCATATGTAGAAAGTATTGGTGAATTCATTGAAAAAAATAATACCTTTGGTATCTTTAGATTACTATTCATTATCCTGACAACTAAACAAACAGACTTCACCACGTAGACTATCAAAAAGGATTTAAAAGATACTATGTGCTTTCAGTGTTAAATTGAAAATGGTTATTGGGTTTAGCCAGCATGAATGAGAAAGCTCTTTATCTTATTTTAAGCACTTTTTCTTTATATCTTCTTATAAATTTCCTCTTTCTCATTTTCTTGGATTAGCAAAACGAATCTAATTAAAAATGGACTTTACTGAAAGAAATGAAATTTTTCTTCTGATATTCTGTTCCTTTTCGTCCTAATTTTTGGTTATATTTTTTGTTTAGAGTTTCACAGGCTTATAGAGCTCAAAGAGATTTTAAAGTATTATCCTATTCATCCTCCAAAAACATCCAAGCAATATGAGAACCAATCCTGATTGTATGACAATTTGCCAAGCTTTAAGCTACAGGGAACATAATCATCTGGTTCTGTTTTTTCTTTTGACTAAATAAAATATGAAGACTATAAACAATACTGAAAAAATCACTGAAATAAACTAGAAAACTTGTTTTAGTTAACGTCAGTTTTTTTCTAATTTCTTTTACTACTCCAAGTTCTTAAATGATGATTGTAAACTGTTACAAGATTAAATATATTTAGTGTCTTAATGAAGAAAATGGGTTTCATTATTCTCCCAAGGATTTGGAAAGAAATGATATTGATTTGCTTCATTTCCCATGTATACTATTTTTGTATTCATCTTTCTTTTAAAAAAA
>CM053504.1:76279292-76321765 GCA_028627145.1 Eidolon dupreanum | reverse complement strand
GGAAAATGTGGACTGAAAAGTTTGGGGAGGTAGATCTTTTTTGATTAATATTTATGATTATATTCCCCTTTAAACTCCAGGCATCTTCCCATTGGTTCTTTCCCTTGGAAACTGTTGCCACTGTGTTGTGGAAATTCCCTTGCCATTGCACTATCATTGACATGCTTCCTTCCCTGCTTAGACTTTCCCAGCTACCACATCCCTATTGGGTTGCTATGCAACCAGTCCTGGGATGCAGTCTTACAATGCATGTGCTTTCCCTCAGATGGATGATTTGTTTTATGTGGTTTTGTTAAGCCAAAATTTGAATCTAATTCTTTCCAACATTCTCATCTGTGGCTCTAATCTTGGGTTTTGACAAACTATTACAGTACACAAGACCTGAGATTTTTACTCTTTACTTATATTGGATTTCTTTCCTAGGAAGTCTTTTTTTTTTTTTTTAATGTCTCTCATGATTTTTCCTTCTTTCTTACTACAGGTTGGCATAAGTCTCACTGTCAACCAGTCAAGATTTTTCAAATTTACATTCTATCACTGTGGAAGGTCCATTTTTTACTTGGTTATTTAACCACAAATTGCATTATAAACACTAAAATAGTTACATTTAAAACTCATATATAACTTATTGACCTGTAGGTTTTTATATCATATTCTGGAATTTTTCTAGGTTTAAGATCAAAATGGCAATGATAAAATTTTATTCATGTGTTCATTCTTTTTACTTTAAACATTTATGAAACTAGCTAGAAAATATACATGGTCACTTTAGAAGCTACACTGAACAATTGAATATGTTAAAAGCTAACATTATTTGTATCCCCCCCAAAATGAATTAACATTAAAACCTAATTAAATGTAATTACTGAATTTATTTTTAAATATAGGTACTTTTCTGAATATGAGAAAATAAATCCCATGTTATTTAAAATAAATCTGAAAAAATAAAAAAGAATTTTTTTAAATTCTTACATTATGTTTTGGACTATTCTATGCTAACCCTAAATAAAGTAATAAAGAAATACCACTTCTAATTTAGCAAACTGCCAAATCTTTTAGAAAGGTTAATAACTAGTGTTGATAGGAGACAGTGAAATGATTGTTTTGTATGTTTTGAAGCCTGGTAAATTGGTATACCCTTTCCTAGGACAATTGTTATGATGACAAGAATTAGATCTTCATTTTACTTTCCAACTTCTTGACCCAGCAAATTTACTTTTAGATATCCATCCTAAAGAATTAGCTGACATTCAAACAACAAATTGAATTCAAGGATGATCATTATAGAGTTGTGTTAATGAAGTCTGTAATTATGTATTTTGTCTTTCCAGCAGGTTTCTCTGTCTACTCTTCTCCTCCAACCCCCTGAGGGGTGTTAATGACCCATGTCTTCTGAGAGGTTCTCTTATAGATTATTCAATTTTTAAAACAGGTACAGCACACAATGATGAATAATGATTGGAGACAGCCATGCGCTAGAGAGAAGTCCCATTGAGCTCTTTCTACTATGATTCCTTCATCTGTTCTAGTTCCTGTCTTTCCCAAGACTTAAGCATTTAGGTTTTTTGGGTTTTGTTTGTTTGTTTGTTTGTTTTTTGGCATTTTCCCAGTGAACTATTTACTAGTCTTCCTCTTATTTATGTATTTAAATATTTATTCATTCATGTATTTATTTAGTGATTTAGTTTTGAATTCAATAGAATTGACTACTTTGGCTTAAAAAAAGAATCTTAACTGATACAGAACTCAAAACCATAATATGCATTGTAAGTACACTCCCTTGGGGACTATGGATGGAATATTTGGGATGGGTTACAGATCAAAATGAGGAAAAGGCAGAGAACATTTGGCTATAATCTGGGAAAGGAAAATGGCATCCTCAGGTGAGTGGTGGAGAAATAGCAAATTATGTTACCTGTAGTCACTTGACACCATCTATGGGCTCAGGAGAAAGCTCTGGGAAGGTCAACCAATTTCAAGGTGATTAGGAATGTTAAAACTAGAGAGGAAAGAACAAAACAAAACCATACAAGACATTCTAATCTTAAAATTCTTGTTTTAGGGTGGAACACAATAAAACTCAAGAATACTGTGTGCTCTGGTGTGAGAATTTTTTTTTTCTGCTTGTCTGTGCCTGGCCAAGAACATTGAAATGTAGATTTTTTTTTTTAATTGATCTCTAAGTCAGAGGCTACTGAAAGAAAAATCTTGCAAGATCTGCAAGATCTCTCATGTGAAGATGAGAGGATGATTCAGAAAGGATAGAACCCTAGCAACTGAAAGATGATTACTAAAATTAGGAGTGATCACATTAAAAGGTACAACAATCAATGTCAAATCACTATATTGTAAACGTGGAACTATTATAACCAATATAAGATTGTATACCAACCATACTTAAATATTAAAAATTTAATTGAAAAAAATTATACCTCAATAAACCTGACTTTTAAAAAATTTGAAAAGTGGAATCATACAGTATAAAAAAGGAAGAAAGAAAGAAAGAAAGAAAGAAAGAAAGAAAGAAAGAAAGAAAGAAAGATATAATTCACATATCATAACATTTACCGCTTTATAAATGTCTGGTTCAGTGGTATTTAGTACAGTAAGTCCTCATTTAATGTCATCAATAGGTTCTATAACTTTAAACAATGTTCAATGAAACCAATTTTACTGTAGGCTAATTGATAATAAACGAATTGTTTCTACAGCATCTCATCAACATTATAACAAAACAACATTGAATGAAACAATGTTATTTGAGGACCTACTGCATATCCACAAGGTTGTTTAACCATCACCATTATTGAATTCCAGAATATTTTCACTACCCAGAAGCTCCACACCCATTAGCAGTCACTCCCTAATACCTCTCCCCAGGCCCCTGCCACTGCTCATTTACTTTCTGACTTTATAGATTTGCCTATTCTGGAGATTTTATATAAACTGAATCATATCATATATGGTCTTCTGCTTCTAGATTCTGTCTCTTAGCATAATATTTTCAAAGTTTATTCATGCTATAGCATGTATCAGTACTTTATTCCTTTTTATGGTTGAATAATATTCTATTGTATGGACATACTGCATCATGTTTATCCATCCGTCAGTTGTTGGGCATTTGGGTTGTTTCCACTCTTTGGCTATTATGGATAATGCTACTATGAATATTCTTATACAAGTTTTTATGCAAACATGTTTTTAATTGTCGTGTATATACCTAGGAGTGGAATACTGGGCTATATGAAAATTCTATGTTAAACATTTTGAGGAAGTGACAAACTATTTCCCACTGCATCTGTACTATTTTACATACCTACCAGCAAATTATGAGAGTTACAGTTTTCCCTCCTCCTTGCTTATACTTTTTTTTTACTTTCTGATTTTTAAAACTTATTATTATAACAGTATTAGAGGTATAGGGTGGTATCTCATTATGGCTTTGGTTCTCATTTCTCTAATGACCTTTGGAGCCAGCCTAGGGTTTAGACTAAATGTGGTCTCCATGGGGAAATGCAGAGAGAATAAGTGTAGGGAAAGAAAAAGAAAAAGAAAAAGAAAAAGAAAGAAGAGAAGAAAAAAAATTACAGAAATTTGCTAAAGTTATTGTCAAAAATATAGGGAAATGATCTGATTATCATTAAGGCTGTGTGGTAGGTACATGAGGGTTCCTAATCTGCTGACCTTTGAATTTTTCATAATAAAAAGTTAAATAAATTTACTTGTTATCATTTTAATTTTTAATGGCTGGAGTAAAACTGTGGACATGAAATTTGGGAGTGCCTGACTCAGAAAAATTATTTTTAAGAGGATGGAGCCTCACCTGTATTCAAAGATTTAGTCTTTGGAATTAGGCAAGAGGCTGTGACTCTCTAGTATGATAGTTGCAGTCAAGTCAAGATTCAGCAAACCTGGAATTTTCGGTTATAAAATTCAGGTTGAACTCTATGTCACTGTTTCTAAATCAGGCCACTACTGGCGTTGGGGGCCAGCCAAATAGATGGATTACACAGCCTTCATTCCTGCCGTCATTCTTACTTTATCCATGATTTTAGTAAGCAAGCCCTGCAGTGGCAAAATAAGAAAGACATCGTCTGTCTGTGAAGTGGACCATTCTTCCTGCCTGATATTGAAGATCCTCTTTTGTACTAGGAAACTTAAGAGTTTCCTCATGAGGCACAAATATTATCAGGCTCTGAGACCATTCTGAGAGTTCCATCCACACCTCTGTTCTAAAAGTTTCCCGTGTCACCACTGGATTTGGTATCCAACATGACTTTGAAGCGGGTAAATGTGTTTAAGGCTTCATGTACAATGGAACTGTTATGTTAGGCTGAAGCAGCTATGGTAAGCAAGGAATAAGTAAGTATTGAGTAAAACTGAGAGGATAGAAAGACAAGCTATAGACTGGAAGAAAATATTTGCAAGCCACATACTCAACAAATGACTGACATCTACAAAATATAATGAATTCTCAAAACAATACAATTATGAAATGAACAAAAGACAAGAATAGACATTTCATCAAAGAGGTTGTATAGATGGCAAATAAGCATATGAAAAGATGCTTAACCATCATCAGCTATTAAGGAAATGCAAGTAAAAATACAATGAGATATTAGTATATGCCAATCAGAATAGCTAAAATTTTAAAAAGTGATAATGCCAAATGTTGGCAAGGATACGGAGAAACTAGATAACTCACATATTGTAGATGAAAACTTAAAATATGATCACTCTTAAAAACATTTTACAAAGCTGCATAAAATTAAAACACACCACAAGACCAAGGAATTGCACTTCCGAGCTTTAATCCCAGAGAAATGAAAATTTATGTTTGTACAAAAACCTGTATGTAAAGTTCGCTATTATTTGTAATAGTGAAATACTAGATTCTGATCTTCAACAGGTGAATAGTTAAACAAATTGTGATACATACATATCCCAGATAGCTACTCAGCAATAAAAAGACACAAACAATTGCCACGCTGAAACACTTGCATGAATCTCCAGGGAATTACCTTGCATAAAAAATGCCAACCCCAAAAGGTTATGCACTGAATAATTTTATTTATATAACAGTTGAGAGATAAAAAATTGTAGAAATGGAGGACAGATTGCTAAGGTTTAGTAACCCTGGGTGAGTGGGGAGCTGAGGAGGGGCTGGAAAGAGGGGGGTGTATTTTAAAAGGTCAACAGAAGGGATCCTGTTATTTTAAAATTGTTCAGTATCTCAGCTCTGGTGGTGGACGCACAAACTTACATGTGGTAAAACTGTACAGAACTGAACACACACACACACACACACACACACACACACACACACACACAGATGAGTACACATAAAACAGGAAATCTGAATAAGATTGATGAATTGTATCAATATCAATATCAATATCTTGTTTGTGATATAATTTTGCAAAATGGTTCAAAGGAGAAATTGTGTATACTGATCTCTCTATATCATTTTCTACAACTGAATGTAAATGTATGATTATTTCAATAAGTATTTCAATTTAAAAAATTGATTAAAAATCTACATTTACAGAAAAGACATGTTATGGGAATTACTGTTTGACTCAGTAAAGAGATTTTTAACCTCACAAGAGGATCATCACACCAATCCTTTAACTAAACTATTTATATACATTTTTTTTTTCATGGTTAACTCACAAGGAGAAAAAAATGGGATTCTATATTTTGCAGAAATATAGGCATTGTTAAAGTGAGCATCTCCTTACTTTACTTTCATTATTAGAGAGTAGACAGGTCCCACTGTATAATGATCGCTCTTCAAATAGTCTCTTTATAAAATGGATTAAGGATGATCGCTTTAGTGTTAGTGAAATCTCTAAATTCTTAACCCTGAAATGCTAAAGAGGGTTGCAAGAAACTCTTGAGCATCATGTGATTTTCCTCAGGATCCTGTGCTGCAGCCCAGGGACCAAGCCCTGAGCCTAGGAGGAATATGCTTGAAATGTAAAACAGACTGCAGCATGAGCTCTGAACGCCCCTGAAACCTCTCTAAGTTGTCATAGATACTGTCAGTGGACTTTTATGATGTCCTGTTTCCTTCCTCTGCTGTTCCCGGACTGGAACAGTCAAGTAGGAAACAACATATTTTTTCTAGGGTTAAACATCTTTTACCTGAATATGAACTTCTGAAATGACTAATGTGATCATTTTGCAAACATTTGTTCAACATTTCATAACTGTTCATCTTTGTAAGTAAAACACACTTGTTTGTTAGTTTTTAATATAAGATCGAAAGTGCAGATGTTAATGACAAGGTATGTTTTCAGATACTCTAGAAAACTTAATGTTGAAGAGTTTTGGTACATTTCTAGGGCACTTTGAACCCGCCTCACAGCTGCCCAAAATAAATGGTGTAAATCTTTATATCAGTGTGTTTTTGAACCCACAGACATCCGTAGCTAATCTCACAAGAACATCACTGAACCAAAGCACCACAGAGACATCTACTGGTTGGTTTCTTTTCTTCTGGTCTGACCTTTAAGAGATTATTTTCTTGCCATAAGGAATTGTAACTAACCAGCACTATTCGGCATTGCATAAAAGCACTATACATGCCGTTATGCAGACAATTATATTGCCCAGTAACCTGGGACGATTAATTGGAAATCTGGAGGGATTGATGTGCTCACAGTCCAACCTCCCATCACACACACTCCGCTTGTTTTTGCAGGGCTTCTGACGATCAAGATGGCAAAGAGCCAACCCTCTTAGATCCAGCATGCGATGCAGAGGGTGGACACAAACAGCACAATTCACAAGCATAACCACGCTGGAAATATTTGTGCCTGCCATTCTAGCCTTTTCACAGATTATTTCCTATAGCTCAGAACATAGGCAATAATTAGGAAAATAGATAAGGATTAGAAATACCTGTTTGGGACATTTCTTTAAGAATCTAAGATTTATTTTTAAGAAAGATTTGTGGCAAGTCTTCAAGTCTATTGTGCTCTGTCGGTCGTGGAAGAGGCTGACTCCTTGTACAGAAAGGTGTGATGGCTTTTGTGTTCCTGCTTCGCCATATGTTAATGTTTTGTAAATCTACTTTTACTTTTGTAGAATTTTTCAGCTGTTGTCCTGTATGTACTTTCGTACTTTATAAACATCTTTGGAGGGGTGATTTTTTTTTCTAAGTTTCACTGTAGAGAATATTTTACCTCAAATACTATTGTGGAGAACCATGATGGCACAAGCTGAGCTGTGTATTACTTTATTGAATTTTGATTCAATTAGAGAATGAATTTGGAACATATGAGGTGATTCATGGATTTTTAAGTCATAATGGAGCTAGATGTTTGACACAAAGGATTATGATTTATCCCTGTGGCTGTTCCCTCTCGCTTTCCTGCACAAGGAAATAGCATAAGCTCATGCTAGAACCAAAGACAGAAACATTATTTATCTAGCAGATTTCATATAGACATATATATATATATCAAAATATATCTCCATTAGTATAGAACATAACTACATTGATATCGATTTGCAAAAGAGAAATAAAGAGGCACATAAAAGGCACATTTCCTTTGTTTTACTAAAATCGATTTTAGAATTGACCACATTACCATAACCGTCAGCTATGAGGTAGGATCCTATCGTTATTGCTGATTATGAAATGAGTAGCATGTGCTCATTGTAAACATTCAAACCCCTTAACATCCTATCATTTTAGTAAAGCGTTTGCTAAAGAGTTTGCTATATATTTTGTTGGTGTTTATACGCATATATGAACATGTATGTCTATGTACAAGCATAAACATGAAATCAAAACATAGCACTCTTTTGTCACCTGTTTGCGGCTTTTTAAAAAAACTAATTGCATTTAGGATATATTTCCTTTGTAATATAGATATAGCTGCTTCATCCCTTTAAAATGCATTCTGGTTACCCAGATATTAGCTCTCTCCCTAGCTCCCCTGTGAGAGGACAGGGTTCTTTGACCCACAGCATCATCAGAGGGTTTGATTTCTCTTCAGAGGGTCTGTCTTTTCCCATTTCTTCTAGCTCTACTTTGGGCCTCCTTCTCTTCTTATTACCTGTTGCCTTCTATAATTTTTTTTTAAATCCTCTATTCTTGGCACAACGCCCTGTTTCATTCTCCCCTTGTCTTAGAGAGTCATTCAATGAGTAGTAGAGTGCTGATCATATCTCAAACACCGCATAGACATGAGTCAGCAAAACAGACACGAGCTCTGTCCTCTTGAATGTTATAATGTTGTATATATTTCTTGATTAAAAGAATGTATGAAGAAATCAGGAGACTGAAGCTTAGTGGGAATAAGGCACGTGCTCAGAGTAACTCAGCTAGAAAGTGGCAGAGCTGTCATTGAACTACTCTGGTAACCAGTGATTTAAATACCTTTGTTTATAGTATCTATTCATCTATTTTGGGAAAAACTCAAAGGGAGAGATGTTTCTTCCTGACTCTCCTTAATATCCCAAATCTGAATTTTCCTTCTAGAGCCCCTGTGGGCTTTGGCCATATATTTATTAAGGCTGGTGGCCACCCAGGCCTCCTGGAATAGCTGGAAGGAGGGGAAATATGGCAGGAAGGGAGAGGGTGTCATGTTCTCATGTCCAAAGTGCAAGGATAGTAGCAGAGCTCTTTGATGTTTTGTATTTAAACATATATTTTAAATATTTTTTTTAGGAATACAAGTTCTTTTCATAGTGGGCCACTTATATCAAGCACTTATAACTCTTCTAAACATATATATATGTTTATGTTTATATATGTTTATATATATATATATATATTTTAGAAACAATGGCCTAAACCTAATAATAGAAATAACTCACTTTTCTTGTGGTTTCTATGTATTTAAGTATTAGTGAGGTCAAGTGTCTTCTCTGCTTATATTCATTACTTGTATTTTTCTTTTGTGATAAGCACATTCATGTCATTTGTCTACCTCTCTTTTTGTGCTTCTCTAAGTACTTTATTAACTTGAAAGTACTGAGCATACAGAAGGAATGTCAAAAAATTTTTCCCATATGTTGAAAATATTTTTCCCAGTTTGTTGCTGACTTTGGTTTGTTGTGTCTTTTCTGAGTAGAAATCTAAGGACTTTTCACAGTGCTATTTGCTAATATTTATACTGATAATGTCTGAGTTTTCATATGGGATATACAGCATCTCTCCATAAATACAAATTTAATTTTGTCTCTAATTTTTAATGAAAAAAGATGGCATAACGTAGTCAGCATATTTTTACATCTAGATCTTACAGTACTTAGAAACTACTCAGCAAATTTTACTTTAATTCTTTCCTTAAATCCATATAGAGGTATTTGTCACAGAGATCAGTTTGGGGCACAGCCTTAGATATAAAAAATATAAAAATAACTTTCTGGAAATCTAATGTACAGTATGGTGACTGTAGTTAACAATACTGAATTGTATACTTGAAATTTTCTAAGGGAGTAGATCTTAAGTATCCTCAACACAAACACACAGACAAAATAATAACTATGGGAAATGATGGATGTATTAATTAGCTTGGTTGTGATAATCATTTCACAATGTATATGTACATCAAATCATCTTATTGCACACCTTAAATATATACAATTTTTATTTGTTAATTATATCTCAATAAAGATAGTGGGGAAAGAACTTCTTATACTCAAAGAGAAAATCAGCAAAAACTAAAAGAAAACAAGGGGATAAATAGAAAATGTAAAGATATTCTTCTCTCCTACTTTCTCGGAAGGTCTTGTTTGTATGACTGCACAAAAGCAGCTCTGTGTGTGACCAGTGAATTTCCCAAAGGCATTCTGGGGTCTGTGTTGTCAACCATTTTAATGGCTGATTAGCACACAATTGATTAAATTAAGTGTGCAGTCATCATCTAAATTAGACGTTGAGTAATCTGACTGACCAAATTAGACCCTGCATGACATATAATTCCTAAGACTGATGCTAAGGACTCGGAACAGCGAGAAAAGAAGCTATGCACCAGCAACACAGTCTTTCCCAGGACAAAACGAAGGCAACAAATATGAATGGCAAAGCCTACTCAGGATGGAGAGGGTCATGGAACAAGGATTTTGCTTGAAGCTCAATTCTACCCCTTGCTACCTATGTGACTTCAGACAAGTTATTTAAGTCTAAAAGCCTTCATGCCCTCCTAAGAGAAAATAGACAAATTAATACCTATGTTTCAGGGTTGTTGTGCTCCTAGATATAACCAAATGTGAAGCAAATTCTTGCAAGTTTACTTCACAAGTTTCTCTTTCTATCTTCTTTTCATGTTTCATAATTTCAAGTCTTCATCATTCTGTTATCCATTCAAAATTTGTGAGTGCCTATTTTGCTTAAGACACTATGCCTTGTGCTATTAGACTAGTACACCATTGAATAAAACATGAGTTTTGCTCTGAAAAGAAGTTCATAGATTAAATTGAGGGATAATGATGATAAAAGGCAGTAGTCATTGGAAAATTATTCTGTCCTAGATGCTTAATCCTTGATTTTCACAGATACCTTAAAGGTTACATGCTGTCTTTACAGATGAATAAACAAGAGTTAGAAAACATGTTTAAAGTTGCATAACCTGAAAGGATCTGAGTAAAGGTTCAAACCCAGAGTTCTATAAATTCAGAGCCCAAGTTTTAATCAGGCTTAAGCACTATGTTATCCTAAAAAGTAATAATAATGTGGTATAATATAATTTGAATGTTGTAAGTGGCATGAGAAGTACAGACAGATTTACAGGGAAACTTGGAGGAAGGGCTGACCTATTTGGCTGCAAGAACCAGGGAAGGCTCCTTACAGGAGACATTGGAGACATATCTTAAAAAACAATACTGTATTAGCTTATGCTTTGCCAAGGTTATGTTTTTCCTTTTTGCAGAAATGATTTCAAGTGGTACTGGGGGCCTATCCAATGACAAACCAACATGAGTAAAACACAGCTTTAAAAGTTAAATGCCCACTGCTGTGAAATAAATGTTCTTGTCTTAGTCCTCCAAATGCCAAGCCTGGGAAGAGGAAATTTTCCACAGAGGAGCAAATGCTATTTCATCCTTGACTAACCATGGGCGGAGGCCAATCTGTGATCTTTCTCAACATTTTAGCTGGTAAGATGGACTATGCATGTGCTGGTGGTGATGTGACAGCCTAGCAACTGTGTGAACAAATGCAAGTGTTGCTTTTGGAACCATACAGAATAATCTCTTTGAAGCCGGAGTTTCCTATAGAGCACAGAATTATAATATCTATTCTGGAGGAAGGAGAAAAACAGATTTCTTTAACCAGTTATAGACTAATATTTTTATGAAAAATATGTATCACAAGACTTTATCAACGCCATCAAAAACAAACTACTGTACTGCTATTCTTTTTTAATGTAGTACATTTCAAAGACTAAGTCTTATCAGGAAACTGGTGATGGATAGGGAAGGGAACTCATTCCAGTCTTTTCTCAGCCCTTCCCTGAGCTGTGGATTTTTAATACCAGCCAGGAGCCATGCCAGGACATTCATTGCCTCTGATTTTCCTCCGTTTCCACCATGGTTGAGTCCTGTCGATGTCTCAGCTAGACTTTCTAAAGACACTTAATAGGCTCCAGGTTGAAAAATAGGTAAAATTCTTCTCTGCTTGCCTCCCCTCCCATTCCTGAGCCTTAATCTTGCTGATTTGAAGCAGACATTTGTGGCTGGCCATCTCCCATTTGCCTTAACATCTGATCTCCCTGAAGGCCACACATACATGCCTTGTTCAGCCCTGCATCGTTATCTTTTGTTTATTGAGTCTTTTTTGTTGTTTTGGATTCCATGCTACTATAGCTAATAATTCTCAGGAGCACAGATTTCCTGCCTCTGCTTCTGTTTGTCCCTCAGTCTATAATGGTGGGACAGTCACAAATAAAGGATCCAGCTACTCATCTATGTTGAAATCAAAGTCGACTTCAGTGCAAATAATATTATTTTTAACTTAAATGCATAACTCCTATTTATGAGTTACATTACCCACGTAACAGTCATCGTTCTGCAAATATAGACTCAGATGAGCACAATATATCTTATTATTTTATTTACTTTGCACAAAATAAAATAAATAAAATTTTAGCCTGAGTTCTTTTAGCGCTTGCCTGGTAGGGAATTTAATCACATCATTACTGGGCTTCCTTGCCTTTCCCCCTATGTTTCTGCAGTCAAAATCTGAAGGAAATTAGTGGGAAAGCTATTATTTGTGGTTGAAAGAAAATATTTATTTTGAGCATAGAAAATGCTCAAAAATATGCAAAAAAAAATTTCCAAGACCCGCTTTTTAACTCTATTGCGAACAATGGACACTAACAGGGGCCCCCTGGGAGGGAGGACACAGAGCAGAGGGTAAGAGAGTCTTAGAGGTCTAGCCAGCATGGATATTCAAACTGCATCCTTGGGGTCCCAAAAGTTAGAACGAGGGTGCTTTTTTGGAATGCAAATATCTGAGACCAAGGTCCAGAGATTCTGATTCCATAGATCTGAGGTTCCATCCAAGAATCAGCATTATTAACAGGCATTCCAGGGGACTTATTTATGGGCCACAGAGTGAGCAATGCTGAGACAATGACAATATTAGAGCACCCCTGCTCTAAGGACATAAGAAAGCTGTTTCCTAGCACATCAATCAAAAAATGTGTTGCCAGAATGGTCAGAGTTAGAAATAGAAGAAACTAACTAAATACAGTAAAAGAATTTAGACTACAAGTAATGGGGCGAGGGGAGGGTGGGAAGGAAGCGGGCAGTGGCTTAGGTTGGTAACAGAGGTTTGTTTAAAAGTTTGTTTTAGACTAACATGACCTAGATCTTCCTACCTGTCACTATTCTGCTACTGCTCTGTTGCCAAATGTATGGTAAGCCCTTCAGTAAGTGTTTATTGCAGACTAGCTTCAGAGTTTCTCTACTACAATTTTATATGTAAAAATCTCTTTTTACATCTTTTTATTCCAACTCATCCCTTTTATTCAGCATGTTTCTTTAAAGAGAAAAATAAAACATTATTTTTACTCTTTTAAACTTTAACCATTTTTTGGTACTTAAAAATGACTTTTTTATCCTAAACTAATTTTAGACTTATAGAAAAGCTGCATAGAATAGTATGGAGAAGTTCCAAACATCCCTTACCCAGCTTGAAACAGAAAAAGTACATTCATGGAAAAACTGGTGCAGGTCAAATAAGGCCTTTAGTTAAAGATATCATACTAATTTTAAATCTGGGTTTGACAATTATTCACTTTTAGTCTATCTTATACTAATTAATGTAAACAAAGTCTATTGAGAGGCTATAGAGATAACTTTATGAAGTTTGCTCCTTGCTTAAAAGAAACAAATAATTATTTCAGTGCATTAGGTTTATGCCTTAAATGTATGCATTAATTTTTTTCTTTATCCTAGGTGTTGATGAAAAATTATGAGAATTTTGACTCCTTACTTAGATGTAAGATTATTAAAATAATCTCTGTGATTATTGCCATTTTAAAATTGAAGAAAGGGAGGCACAGAAAAGATAAAGATTACACATGGTAATTAGAGCAGAGATTCATTCAAAATCAGGCCGTCTGGCTCCTAGGACCATAATTTATTCTGTAGTCCCATCATGTTATACTGTCTCCTGTACTTCTATAAAAATCATTGCATTCTCTTAAATCCACGGTCTAATATCACAGGGAGAAAAAGAACATCTTGGATCTTACTTGTTTAATCTGAGTCTCCCACTATAACAGATTGAAAACAATTATAATCATAAAAAAAAAGCCAAGTACCTAGAAATAAATTAACACATTTTAAGAAAAAAAACAATTATAATTATTCTGTAAGTGAAAGAAAATTATAATATTTATTGGGATGCACTGAAAAATTATAGCACAGTTATGGTAACATCTCTAGTCTGAAATGTCAGGTCAGAACGTTTCTCATGAAAGATCTTTCTATTACGCTGGAAAGTCATAATCAATTGTACTTACATTTTTAAACATGATTTATTAGAGACAGTGTCAAAATAATTCTTCGATGTTGGAAAATATCAGTGCTGTAGCAATCACTGTGTGGGTGTTGGAAGTGGATTTGGAAGTCAAGATTCTTCATTACAACAACAAAACTGATTCTGATTATCTTGGGCAGAAGCAGAGTTTATTGGAAGCATATTAGGTGCTCACAGAATTGTGAAGAGGCTGCTGAAGGAGGCTGGTAAAATATAAGAGGGCCAAACTGCAGAAAGGACATGAGCTTTGAGTAGGACTAGTCTGCACTGTCCTTCTTCTCCGGCAACCATCTCTAGCCATCGCCGTCATTGTGGATGGCAGTCGTGCCTTCTGCCTTTTAGTGCTTTTCCATGATTCGGAGTCCCAGGTGAGAGTATCTAATTGACTGAGCATTGGTTATTTGCCATTGCCTGTTTGGGTGATGGAGCCAAGACTTACAAAAAGGGGTCTCCCAGATTAGGAAAAGAGTTAGTTCCCAGAATCCCAGATAATGACAATGTCAGCTATAATATGTTATATTCAAATTTTATGCTAATTCTTATCCACACATGGAATTCTACATTGATTTTTTTAAAGACGAAAAGAATAAACAGAAGCAACATTTCTTTTGTGTAATATGAAAAATATCCTTTCATAGAAATACACTATTTTAGAATTTCAAGAGTATTTTGGGGACTTCTAATTCAACCACACACATAACACCAGAAACTCATTTATAACTGAATGAAACAAAGTCTATGAATGAAATTGAAATGCTTGTACGATTGTTACAATTAGCAACAGAGCAAAATTAAAAGTGTGGGTTCTGAATATTGACAGACCTGGGTCCCAATCTTTCCAACACCCCTTTCTAATTGTATGAACTACAACAGGTTACTTAACCACACTGTACCTTTTTTCTCTATTTTAATATAATTCATGAAAATCAATGAGAACACTTTTTGGTACTTAATAAGCATTCATGATAGTTTCCTTACACTGTTATACTGTCATCATCACCACCATCATTATCATTATCACCATCTTTATCACCATCATCACCACAATCCAGCTACTGTTGGAGTACATCTAGTGAAAAATTCATATCTCGCAAGGTAGTGAATTCCACTGATGCATAGCTCTCTTATGAAGCTCTTGTCAGTCAAGAGAAACTTCAGATTTGCAATACATTTGAACTCTAGTTGTCTGCATCCTTCCATATTTTCAACTCTGCTCATGCACTGACATCTTTGACAAAAATATGTCTTTTCCATCTACAGCACCTTCTGTTTCATAAACGATGTTAAAATGATATTCAATAAACGACAGGGACCAAAAAGCACATACCTGTATTCTATGTTGAGCTACACAAAGTGATCATTTAAAAAGGAATTTTACTTAATAATGACAGATGACAGACTATATACTAGCATGCTGTTTCTAAAACTAACGAAGAGCAAATTTTTACAAAATTACCATCAAGAACGTTATGCTAAAATATGCTAGGTTATTTTGCTAAAATACTTATTTGTAGTAAATCATATGTTCTCCAAACTAAGTAATCTTGTAAGAAATTACATTCTTATCATGAACACTTGTACACTTAATAACACTATCAACTTACTTCTTCTGAATAGCATAAATTAAAATTTTTGATTAATGAGAAATATGTATTGTGAAGTTTTAAATTAGATTTGAGATCTTTAATTTTTATTTTATTTATTTTAATTTTAACTTTAATTTCAATAAAAGAGAATGATTGTAAGCTATTTAGGCAATCTTAAGTGTATTTCCTAGCTAATCAAAAAACTAGTTATTTAATGCAATAGTAAACTATTTTAAAATTTGATGGTATACTCTAATATATATTGTAATTTATCCTAATTTACAAAATTTGAAATTAAAATGATATGCATTCAGTGGTATTATAAAAACAATTAATAAAACACAATAAGCCTTTTTGCTGAACAACTTTTAGTATTTTTGGTCACAACAAACTGCCCACTAGATGGCACTAAGCAACTGCCAAAATTTTTCTGACCATGACACACCAGGTCAAGAAAATAAACCAAGAATCCTGACTGACAAAACGTTGTTTCAGACAGACGGACCAGGTGACATTTAAAGTAAAATTGGGGGCTATTTTCTCAAGAAATATTACTTATGTCAGTCATTTCATATGTACAGTAGTCCCTCCTTTTTCTATGTAGGATACATTCTAAGACCTGAAGTGGATGCCTGAAAACATGGATAGTACCAAACCCCACATATATTGTTTTTTCCTATACTACGTGCATAGCTATGATATAATTTAATTTATAAATTAGGCACAGTAAGAGATTAATGATAATAACTAATAATAAAATAGAACAGTATACTGTAATAATAATAAGTTATGTGAACACGGTCTCTCTCTCAAAATGTCTCATTGTTCTGTACTCACCCTCCTTGTGGTGATGTGAGATGATAAAATGCCTATGTGACGAGATTCATTTGCAGAATGAGAAGCAAGAGCAAAACTAAAGCAAACTCCTTTCTCCTCCACAATTTCACAAATAGATTTGTTTTTACTGTAGATCTGAGCAACCTCAGCATACAATTTTTTTCTCTCTCTCTCTTAAGTCAAGAACTTTCACCTTTTCACTTATAGGAAGCACTTTAGGGCTTCTTCGTGGCATATCCGAATTGCCAGCATCATGATCCTTGCATTTTGGGGCCATTCTGAAGTAAAATAAGGGTGACTTGAACACAAGCCACAGTCGCTCTAATAATCAAGATGGCTGTTAAGTGGCTGATGGGCAGGGAGCATCTACAGCACAGAGATGAGTCAAGTTGCAGGCTTCGTGAGATCTCATCACGCTACCCAGAATGGCACACAATTTAAAACTTACGAAGTTTTAACTAGGCAAAGGTGGTTCTCCCCTCCAAAATCATGTAATGGTTTTGGACCCTGGTTAAGGAAAGTGAAACAGTAGGTAAGGGGGTACTATTGTGCAGGGTAAATAACTAGATACTAACAATTCAACACAAATGGTAAACTGTAAAGAGTCTTATGATTAAATTGCACTAACTTGAATTCCACTAAGATCCTACTATCTAGCCAAAGCCCGGATTTTCTCGGTGCTAATGAGGAAATAGAATTCACTAAACAACAATTACAAAAGAATAATAAAAGGATTTCCATGAGCAACCATTTATATATAATTGTGGTGATGCAAGATGATAAAATGCTGACATGATGAGACTCATTTGCAGATGAGAAGTGAGAGCAAAACTAGCACAAATCCGTCTCTAAATATAATACTAGAGTAATTATAATTACTCTAGACCAAGGGCATGTGGATAAATGCAAAATGTTTTTATTTCTTTAGAATATCCTATCATTTAGATTAATCTTTGTCCAAGGTATTTCGTTTGCAACTCAGTTGTAACTAAGCTATAAGTCAGTTCACAAAATTAGAAATATTGCCATAAATCTACACAATGCCAAAACTTCTGTTGGAAGTTCAAAAGTTTAGGTAATGGACAGGATAGTTGCAAATTTGAAAGTATGTGTCATACTGTAGAAATATTTCAGTCCCATATCGGGGTTGATATATATTAAGCCACAAAATGCATAGTCAGACACCAGTGTCTGTGTAGGCACTGCATTTAACCTCCTTGCTCCCATTTTATTATGTTCAGATGGGATAATGTTAATAACTCTGATGTCACTTTATTTTGCTCCCAGTTGTTCGTGAGGGGCCTTAGCTCCCTAAAATGGATGCCTCTCCTAAAGGATTTGTGAAGACCCCAATGCCCGTCACTGGTACAGTAACATACTGCTGCTCTATGGCCCTTTGTTTCTCTCCTAAGTTATCCTCTTTTCTGCTAGGAAGCCAGGGCGTCTCCCAGGCACTTCTGCCACTTCCACCATGTACCACCGTCTGTAGTTTGCCCTTATAACTGAGCCACTGAGGCCATAGAGACGCCAAGGCCAAGTGGTTTCTTGGCAGGTCATTTGTACTTAGGCATTAGGTTCCCTGCTGGGGATACAATGGTGAACTAGGCAAAGGTGGTTCTCCCCTCGTGGAATTTACTGGTAGTCATCATTTCTTTCTCTGTCTCTCTCTCTCTCTCTCTCTCTCTCTATCTGCTTTACCAAAGATAAATAAAATTCCTAAGAATGTGATAACTTCCACTAAATTCTCTCAGTTGCATCGAAAACAGGAAAAACACAATTAAGGGGTAAATGGTGTGTTTTTGAATTTAGATTTGTGACTATGTAATATTTAACATATTTTATAATTAATATATAAAAGTATTATTATGTATTTATAGTAGAAAATTTGGAGAAAGCACTTAAAAATACAAGAAAATGTAACAATCATTCATAATCCCACCTCCCAATGATAATTGCTGTTAAAATTTTGGTAAACACCCTTAACATTTTTCTATGCTTGTATTTGTGTGTATTTTTTTTTTTTTTTTTTTTTGCAACCATTTCAACAACACCCTCAAATCCACTTCTCAGCCTCTAACACGGGGAAAGGTCCTGTTTTGTTGTGGCTCCAGAACTAAACTGCCTGCCACTTCAAGTTGTGTTGTTGCAGGAAGCCACACCCGACAGAGGAATTTGGGTTTTCAACAGACCCAAAGCACAAGCTCCCCTTGGTTAGATTTCTTATATCTTATATACCTCTGCAGTGTCCATGCAAGGGGCGTGCAATTCCTTTGTCTGAGGTTCTACCTGTAGTTCGTGACTCAGGATGGGGAGGGGGAGCTTCAGGTGCGGGCTGCAAGCGGGGAGGAATTTCCAGACTACTGGTCTTATCTACTTCAGGTCATGTTGCCTTTTAGAACCCGGGACCTTGGTGTTATCAACACTGTTATGGGATCTCCAACAGAGAAACAGGGCACCGAGGCCACAAGCAGAAAGTAGCACTTATTGATGCCGACACTGGCCGAGCGAATTCCTATTCAAAGGCTGAGCCCTGATTGTAACATAAAAGGCAGTTTTACACAGTCTTGTTATTCCTACATAGATATAGATGAGGAAGAACGTTAGTTGGTAGCAAGCTAGGAATCAACAGATGTGAGCTGGAGAGGCCTGGGGGCGGTGAGGGCAGTCAGGAATGGACTTGAACCGGCTGAGTCTGTCAATTATGCAAGCCCTTTCCTTTGCGTTTTCCAGATGCCTCCTCTCCTCTCTTAGTGTAACCTCAGGGGTGTTGGTTAAATCTCTCCGTATCTCTGTTCTCTTACCTATAAAATAGTGATAGAAAGAGTATTGAACTCGTAGAGCTGTGCTGATCAGAATGAATTAATACAGGTAAAGTAATTAGAATAGGATCTGCTATGAGACAAGTAGATCTCCTTTCAGTCATTATAGGAATTTTTCCTTCCAGTTAGTTCTGTTCAAAAACAAAATTCAGCTGAGTAAACCTGAAAGATCTAATGGGCTTCACTAAGAAGTTCGTGAATTGAGCGGCTTTCCGTCTAGCAACTAAAAGAGTGCTGTAAGGGGTTTGTAGAAAATGGAAGGTTTTAATAAGAAGAAGGGGGCAAGGGAGCTATTAACAAACAGAGAGAAAGGATTCTTTTTAGGCCAGGAAGTCTTCTTTGGCAGAAAGGAAACAGCAAGTTTGTTTCATGAAGATTGCCTCTTCTTTCTGTGGGGGTCGGGGGAGAATAGAAACGGCCTATGTAACAGATTACCTTACTGTTGTCTGACCAAAATTGTCCGGACTGGTTGATTAAGATTCCATTTCTGGGAGAGGTTGAAATGGCAGTTAGATTAGGCATTAAATCTAGATTTGGTATCATGGGCTTTTAGCACGAGTGACTCCATATTGGGCCTGTGATTTTTCCCTCGAACAGTTTGATTTTCATCTTTTCCCTTTTCTCCAGCTCCAGCTTGAACCTGGAGAAAAGGAAGCTTATCATTTGCTCTTTCATTCCTCCTTCTTCCTCACATGGGTCTACCTCTTTGGCTATTGGGGCATAGAGAGAGAAGAGGGGGTAAAAATTGGGGGAGGGGGGAAAGGGAGGCCGAAAGAATTCTTGCCCTGCAGAGAGTGCAAAATTTTCTGTGAGATGTTGCGGTTTCTCTGGGTGACACCTCCGGTGGCAGATGCCACCCTAAAAAGAAGCTCTATACTTATTAGTAGTTACTACCCCTTTCCCTGTGCCAGAATCCTTCTAGCCCTAAGCAATAAATAATCTACTTTCTGTCTTTAAAGAATTGCCTATTGTGGACATTTAATTTAAATAGCATCATAAAATATGACTTTTTTTCATAGTGACTTCTTTCACTTAGCATAATGTTTTCACAGTTCATTTATGACCAAACATGTATTAGTACTTCACTTCTTTTCACCAAATACCATTCCATTGTATGGCTATTTAAAAATTTTTTGCCATTCATTAGTTGATAGGCATTTGGTTTGTTTTCATTTGGGGCTATTATGAATGATGCTGCTTTGAATGATAAGTGCAGGTTTTTTGTGTGGACATATGTTTTTCATTTCTTTTGTGTATGTACCTAGGAGCAAAATTTCAGATCATAGGAACTTTTAGACCGTCTTCCAGAGCATCTGCATCATTTTACATTCCCGCTAGCAGTGTAAAAGAGTTCCAATTTCAACACTATCTTTTAATGAAGAAGAAAATGGAGATGCTGCAGATGTTTTTATTAACTGCTGTAAATGAGGTAAGCTTTTTCTGTTTGCAATGAGAGAAAATACTGGAATTCTACCAGTTCATCAGGAAAAAGACCACACCACCCTAAAGTTCCTAAATTGCTATCAGGGAGTAGTTTAGATTCTGAAACAACCTGGCTTGGATGCAGGGGGAAAAAAATAAACACATTCACCTGTTTTCGTTTGTAATTTAATTTTACCTTCTATGCAGCAGTTTGGGTTAAATAAGGACAGGAGAACAATTTTTATGTGGATACCAATTATCATTTGAGTTTGCATGATGGTGAAGATAGCAGCCTGTCAGAAGCTGAGCCTTTTCTTTGAGGTTAAAATTGGAGGAAAAAAAATATTTGAGTCTTAATGCATAAAGTATCACTATCCATAGGGTCTAATTCCTAACGAGTCCTTATGGCACTAAAAATGAGCTTAATCTAGTGTCAGTAATGATTTTATATTCCTTAAAAGGGGAAATCAAATATAGCATCCTATGTGCCAAGACATTAGAAATCAATATAAAAGAAGATATCTGTGTATTGTATAAATGGATATGAAAATTATAAGTTCATTTATCAAAAAAGATTACCTGTTCACGAGTCTTAACGAGAGATCCCATTTGGTGAGCATTTGGCTAATAACTCAGCAGCTGCAGAGCGTTATTACTTAATCTAATTATTTCCAAGGAGATGTGATCTATGTGCTTCAAACAAAAATGCACACAGAGAAAAGAAATAGGTTTCCATGCTTCTAAATTAACCGTCGAACATAGAGAAACAATATTTACCTATGGGCCACCTGTATTCCCAGTGTAATGCTAAGTCCACATCATCAGTGTCAGAGCAACTTGGAGAATGAAAGCAATTATGCAGATAATTAGAGGAAAAGCAATCATTCCCCCTCCCCATTTTTTTCTCTTTATCCCTCCAATTATCAGAAAATTAGCATGAAATATTTTTTCTTTTAAAAAGAGAACTATATGAGTAATTGTTTTAATATTCTGCCTAATCTTTCTAGAACATTCTATCAAATGAGAATTCAATTATGAAGATTTGTTTATTGCCTAAAATGATTAATTTAAGCATTGATGAAGTGCCCATCCTTCCATGTGGAGAAAATGATATCAAGAATCTCTGCCTTTATGGAAATCAAATGGGACTGGAGATATAAGTCTGTTAACAACCAAATGCTTGTTTATTGATTGCTTTCTAGACCAAAAATAAAAGCTATGAAAACCAGTTTTGTGACAACTGAAAAAATATGAATATAGATTATATACTAGGTGATATTATGGCAATTTTTTTAAATATTCTTAGGTAAAATAATGACATCGTGATTATATCTTTGGAGAAGAATGCTGAAATATCAAGTGTGAAGTGTAAGGATGTCTAAATTTTATTTTCAAATGGTTCAGCCCAAAAACGTTGAAGATAGAGCAAATGTAATAAAAACGATGACTATGGATGGACCCAGATCAAGAATAATTAAGCATTGCTATTTTCCTTTTTTTTTTCAGGTTTGTAATTTTTTTACAATAAATATAATTTGGAGAAGGGAATGAGAAGGAGACATACTTGCTACTTATGGAAAATCTAAATGTTCTTTAAATCCTGGCTTAAATGCTATGTGTATGCGTGTGTGTGTGTGTGTGTGTGTGTGTGTGTGTGTGTGTGTGTGTCTGTGTGTGTGTGAAATCTTATTATGTACCTCATTGTGAACTGTACCTCTCTCAGTTACTATAACACTTTCTATTAGCAATGATCAATAAATTTCTGCTCTAAATAAATATCTGTTAATTTGATTGATTAACTGACATAAGTTTGAAGTTCAAGCAATCAGTCTCTAACAGAGATTTTGTAAGAGCTGATAATAAGATGACAAGGGCAGCAGCCATTTATCACATGCTCATTGTGTGCCTGGCATAGGACTAAATATATCACATAAATCACATCATACTATTTCACTTACTTTTGATGTAGAATCCTGGATTTTCTGACAATTCGTAAAACAAAACCCCGATTTACTTCAGTAAAGAAAGCAGTTCTCTGCATGCCACGGTATTAAAAATAAATGAAACCCAGGAAGCTTCTTTTCCTGTGGTGTCACAAAATTGGGAGATGTTCAGTGGAGTTTGTGTTAACTCTCAAACCCAAGGAATAAGCCATTGCCAGAATAGAACTACTGAGAAACAATTTGTGGAGCCCAAGGTCATGGTTCTCTTAGTATGTGGTGATTTCATTTTCAGGGCAAGTTGTAATTGAATAACCCTGAGGCAGTCAACACACCAATCCATCATGGGGCTGGGCCAAAACCTCTGTAGATTCTGAATTTTCCCAGCAACCTGATGAATGCTTTTTCAAACTCTCTCTGTCAGTGGGTAAGATTACTTAAGAGAAAGAAGCTCAGAGTCCATTTCCAAGGTGAAAGAATATCTGTTTCATCTACATAAAGTTGTTTAAGTGATGGCTTTTATATTGGGTGTCCTTGACTCATGACATTCAGTGAAGAATCCTTTAGGCAACACATTGTGCATAAAACTGTGAGAAATCTGTGGAGATAATTACATATGTAGCTACTGGCAAGAGAATTTGTCACAGAACTGAGGCTAACCCGAGGTTGGACACGGTTGTTCAGAAAATCATTGAAATGGATACTGTGGAAATGGGAAGTTATTGGCACATTTAAGAACAGGATAAAGCCTGTTCTTAAATATTTTAGCTGTATGATGAATCAAATAATAGTAACAGTAAAGTTATTAAAATGAGTACTAATTTTCTATCGGTAGATTAAAATGGTGCATTGTTGAAGGAACTAACTCATATTTTTGAATGATTAATTCTAATCAGTAAAGTTTATGCATATAACTATACATAAAGCAGAGTAAAGAATATTTTTCTTAGAATGGAACTTCTTTGTTTTATAAAATTCATTTAGTAACCTAAGTTGCTATTCATTTTTTTTTTTAATATAGAATTAAATACACTGAGTCTGGGCTCGCTCTGTAGCACATTACAAAAACATTTGGCCATTTGGCTTTTGGTCCTGTGTTTCCCCCTCAGTGACATCTGTCTACACAGGCCAAAATAATTGGGCAAAGCAAACAGAAGATGCAAGCATCCTTGTCTTCAGCTAGTCCAACAGATTTATGAATGAGGAGTCAGAATGTTGGCCCATTTACCTGGATGAAAACTGCTCTGGAATTTAGCTTTGCTTAACATCATCTCTCATTCCATGTGCCACACTGGTCTTTTTCAGTGCTCAAACTTGCCAAGTTATTTCCCATGTACAACCTTTGCAGGCAGCTCCCTCTGCCTGGAATGATTTTAACTCCACTCTTCACATAGATGGGTCCTTCTCATCTTTTGGGTCTTGGCTTCAATATCATCTTCTAAGAGAGGTCTTTCCTGAACCTCCACCCATATAAAATTCTCCACATGCACACCTTTTGTTTTCTATCCTCATAGGCTGTTTCTTTCCTTCATAGTACTTATCACAACTTAAAAATATTTTGTTTTTGTTTTCTTACGTTCTGTTTATTTGTCTATTGTCTGTCTTTCCCACTATTCTGTATGGCCCAAGGAGGCAAGATCCATGCCCTCCTTGTTCACTGTTTTGCCTTCAACGTACAGCAGAGAATGTGGCAGATGGTGAATATGCACTTGATACTGGCTAAATGAATGAATGGATAGATCCCTGGATATTTATATCTAATTTAGCCTAAATTAGGAAAGAGGGCTGGGTCATTTAGACTAGGTCAATTCCCTCTTTGACCAGTATGAAAGGGTTGGTTAGGCCACAATAAAAAATAAATGCGAGCATATTTTGGCTTAACATAAAACAAGTTTATTTCTCAGTCATGAAAGAGTAGGAGATGGTTCTAAGTCAATCAGGGAAGGGGCAGAGTGACTATGCTAAGCTGACAGCAGCTCTGCGATCACACGTGACTTCCAAGGCCACAGTGAGAGTTGATAGCCTATTCATCCAGAGTTCATATGGGAAGTTTCCTGAGGCTCAGCCTGCAAGAGGTATGCATCATTTCTGCTTGCTAGGACTCAGGCACATGTCTATCCCAGCAGCAAAGAATGCTAAGAAACACAATCTAGTTGTTTTTCTTGAAGATTTTGGACCAGCAAAAGGAACTTTTTAAATTCTTTTATTCATTTATCCAATATGTGCCTGTTAGAAGTCTGGGTTTATAAACATGAATAGAACCCTTCCCAAGAAATGCTTACAGACTAGCAGGAAAATATATATGTGAATAACTAATAACAGTGTACTATGAGCCATGTTATAATAAAGATATCTATGAGTGCCATGTAAGCACATAAAAGAAATAGGGGAAGACTTCAAAGAAGAGTTGAAATTTGAGTCAGGCCATGAAACATGAACGTATCTTGCTGGGTGAAATAAGAATAAATGATGAGAACAATGTAGAATATAATATTGTAGAATTTCAAACTGCTATGTTATTGGATCAAATAATATTGCCATTATATTTCAAATAAATATAATTAACATAAAGTAAGCATTAGAACTTTAGATATTTATCACCCTAAGTATTTCTCCATTAAAGTATTTTAATAGACTGCGTTGTCCATTGCAGAGTACGAAATTTGAAAAGCTTGAAATAAAGTGTTTAAAAAAATTGAAGCCAATGGGCAAGGCCAAAACATAATCAAGATGAAAAAAATTAAAATTTCTCTGAATAATATTTATTCTACAATATAGCTTCTTTTTTGCATCATTGCTTATGAAATATGTGCTAATTTGATGCATTTGTTTTATTCCCAAATATTTATTACATCAATGCTAACTTCTAAATACTGGGAAAAAATAATGGGAAGCCAGATAAAAATGGTCTCTGCTGATGTTGTTTGTAGAAATGGATCTGCAAAGTCAGAGGTCTGTAAGAGTCCTAGGTCTAATTACCAATGGACCTGTTGGATAAAACCAAGATAAATGTCTTTGTAATTTCTGAATAATAAGAACTAATGAGGCCCCTTCTCCATAGGCCTATCACAATGGACACATGCCCGAGCAACTGCAGCCTCCAGCCATTGCCCAGCCCCTCACCTGTGGGCTGTAAGCACTGAAGGGGCTTGTATAGTATGAAAAAAAAGTTCTCTAGGCATTAAAATAATAATAAAAAAAGAACTAATGAGCAAATTCAAGCTACTTATATGCTAGCGAGGCTAAAGAATAAAATCAGTAAAGTCATAGAAAGATAATACACATAAGATTGTGGAGTAAAATCAAACTATATGACAAATATATACTGTTCATAATTTTGTGGTTTTTAAACTGCCCTAACAGAGCAGACTGGAAGAGGATATAGGCAATTAAAGAGAAAAAAACAATACAGATGATAAATGCTATAAAATAAGGGAGATACAGAGTGCTAGAGGAGCAAAGAGGAGAAAGAAAAGACTGATTTTGCAGGTCAAGTAAGACTTCCTAGAGAAAATTACAAGCCACTTGCCGAAAGTTTCCTGTGACCTGAAGGATGAGCAGGAACTACGAAGATAAAGCATTGGGAAGAGGGAATGTTAGAGAGGAAGAGGGTTTGGGTGGCAACAGTGTGCATGCACATGCAGAGAGTTTATCATGCTATATTTGAATAACCAAGATTTTAGTAAGTACCTATATTAGTTTGCTGGGGTTGTCACAACAAAATACCACAGACTAGGTGGCTTAAATATTGACATTTATTGTCTCACAGTTCTGAAGACTGGGAGTCCGAGACCAAGGTGTCAGCAGGATTGGTTTCTTCTGACACCTTTCTCCTTGGCTTGCTGATAGTTGCCTCCTGCTGCCTCTTCCCATGGTCACTCCTCTGCCCATGTGGGTCTCTGTGTGTCCTAATCCCTCTTATTATAAGGACATCAGTCTAATATATGTCCATACAGCATAATAATTCATATTATTTGTATAAGTGTATGCATTATCTATTTATCATAATGTATAAACTTTATGAATACATTTTAAATTTTAGCTATTTAACTTAAGTTAGACTATAAATCTTACAAGAAAAAAAATTCTATGTGAGAATACTTCACATTCTTTGGGAAATGAATTAAAGGAATATGTAAATTTTGCTGCTTCAAAATTTCTTGATGATAAAAACTCCAAAATCATGAACATCACACTTAATGAATCATCTTCAATCAAAACATAATAAAAGATATCAAAAAGTCTGGAGAAAAATAATCCAAAAAATTATAGATAAAAATGAGAAATCTAAAACTTTAATTTATTCTCACTCTTCAAATTTCAAACAAACTTAATGAAAAATGTTTTAAGATAATTCCTTGTAATTTTAAGTCTATGGCACCTAAAATTTATGCAAAAATTTTGTCAAAAGAATTTCTATAGACTTTTAGTTATGAAATCCAGGTACAATGTTCCATTTAAAGAATGGATTAATAAGTTTGTTTTATCCTGAATTAGATTCTGTTATACAAAAGTTAAATGACATTATAAAATATGCCATTTGGAAAAGCCATCTCTTTAGTATTACAAATATGCAGTAAAGTGACCCTAAGAGAAACTAAGTTGTATCAATGCTCTAAACTTCTAACATTTTTCTACTAAAATTTTAATAATGAGGAAATTAATCATTATTATATTTAATAAAATATTAGATTTTTTTTCTTTTATGCCATGAGTTCGTTCTATTAATGGTGATGTTTATAGTTGGCTTCAGCATAAATTGAATATGAATTTTAACCTTTGATCATTCAGCATTCTATCAAAATATGCATTTTTGTGAACTTCTAAACAAATATTTAGATACACACATATCTTTTTTTACATAAATGATTTCTGGAAATAGCTTAATAATATAGCTATATCTCATTCTTTGTACCAGTTGTTTCATTTACTGTTATCTCCTAATTTATTTAGTCACTCCCTTGAAACAGAAATCCCAGTCATTTCTAGGTTTTTGATTTTGCAAACAATGCTTAATAAATATGGCTTTATATGTATCTTTGTGTACTTTGGCCAGTGTATGAGTGGCATATTTTCCTAGAGGTAAAATTGCTTTTTCTCTGTGTGTATTTTAAACTTTGATAGAGACTGTCTATAGCAACACAAAAAACAGATTATGAGAAAACTTTTCCCTTGCATCCCATATGGGCAGAGGGATGATCATGGGAAGAGGCAGCAGGAGGCAACTATCAGCAAGTCAAGGAGAAAGGTGTCAGAGGAAACCAACCCTGCTGGTAGCTCATAATTGTTTTTATTCCCCGCCCCCCAAAGTAGTAATATTTGCATGCTAAACATGATATATTAAAATTTTAGAGGAGCTAGCTATGAAATGATGATAGATGATAGATAGATAGATAGATAGATAGATAGATAGATAGATAGATAGATAGATGATAGATAGATAGACAGATGATAGATATAGATGTAAATGATATAGATAGAGACAGAGATGATAGAGATAGAGGTAGAGAGAGAAATTATGATAATATAGAGATAAATATAAAGTATATACACATATCTTTAAAAATCCCATCTCTTTTAAAGTAATTTAACTGTTGCTAGCAAAGGCAAAGCAGAAAGCATTAACACATTTAACATGCTTTTCTTTTGTCACTTTTTATTTATTTATTGTCTTAGGGAGACGTATTTAAAAGAAAAAAACCCTCTCCAGGGCCTGGTATCTGATGACTCCTGCATTGTTTCCAGCTGGCGTCCACCAGATGTCTCCCCTTCTCCACCAAGGTGTACTTTTAAGAACGCCTATTGCTTTCGGAAGCATCTATTGATAAAGTAAAACGGAAAATATTTCCTCATAGAATTTGTTTTTTGTTTTTTGTTTTTGTTTGTTTGTTTTTGCAGGCTACAGCATACCTCTTTAAAAAAGACATGAAACTGCTTCTTTTAGAATTAGTGCCTACCATTAGTGAAAATGGCTTGATACTAATGACATTCCTCCACTTGGGGGGGAAAAAGGACTGTACCTGTAACAGAAAAATGCTTTTTTTTTTTTTTTTTAAGGAAAATGTCATTATATAATATGAGGATAGTGTGTAGTTTCATAACATGATACTGATTTGCTTTCCAATAAAGCCAAATTATATAAATATTAAGCTTTAAATATGTATTTTTAAAACCTCCTATATCACTCGTTTCAGACAAGTGATTTATAAAAACAAGACAAAAACGCCCTGTTTATGAAGGAGCTGTGCAAATGGGAGGAGTACAGAATAGAGAGAAAAGCCTTAAATAACACAAGGGAGAACTCAATTACTCAATTTCGTGTGGTAGAAATATACCTATAACAAAACACACAGGCCTAAGATCTTTTAAGATGCAGTCAAGTTGTTTCCTTGTTCAAAACAGGGAAGTGGAAGAAGAAAAGGATCATGTATTTTTCTTAGCCTAACTCTTCCCTTTTCTTTCACCTTCCTTATTTCCCTGCAAGTGTTTTCCTTAGGTCTCTCCAGCTGGGAACATCTTCCCTGAAAGCACTATATGCCCCCACACTCAAAGATATAGATTATTGTTCATAAGGATAGTACTCTACTTCCTCACCCAGAAATATTGTGATTTTCAGGAAAGATGTCCCTTGGACTGGAAAGTAACCAAGCTCAGCGCAGTGCTAGAGGAAGCCTACTCAAGCTCTCTTTGAGTTACATCCCTAAGTGGAAGCCACAGCAAACCTTTGTACTCCATTAGAAGGTTCCTTTCCAACCCAACATGGGATTCGAAATTAGACCTCCCTTGGATAAAATGATAAACCCTGTTGACTTGCATTTATATGAAAGTTGTTCTCTAATAATCAGCCCCTCTTTCCATTATTCCCCAAATATACAATACTCTATGCTAATCATGTTTTTTTTTTTTTTTTCTGCCTGGAAACCCCAATCCTAAATATTTGCCTATAAAAACCCTACACCCAACTCTCAGGACCAAATTCAAATACTCTCTTTTTCACATAACTTCTCCAATTCTCCTAGCAGACACTAACCTGTTCCTCCTGGATGCTGTCAAGGCACTTTTTCTATAAATCAAGGTGTTTCAACTTCAGCACTATTGACATTTGAGGATAATTTTTTTGTATGGGGCTAGGCTGTGCATTTTAGAATGCTTAATGCCATCCTTGGCCTATATGCACTTAAGGCCAATAGTATTCTCTCCCAATTGTGACAATAAAAAAATTCTCAAGACATTGCCAAATGTCCCCCAGGGGTCAAAACTGCCCTGGGTTAAGAAGTACTGACCTAGATTTATCACTACAATTTACCCCACTCTAGTGCAATTGGTCATAACTATATCTTTTCATTCCTGAAGACTATCAGTTCTTTAAAGGAAAGCCCTATATATAATTAATCCTATATCTACACTCCACTCTAACTCCGCACAAAAGGGCTAGCACATCCCTTATATATAACAAGCATTCAATAAATATTAAATTCATGAATGAATTTATTACTATGGCTATGTCCCCTTGTTTATTCTACATGGGGGGAAGAAATAATATATATAAGAAGACCAAGAAAGAAAAGATGACTATCTAGTAGAAGGAATATAAGGGTAGCCTCACTGCTCCAAAATCTTTGTATTCAGCTCCACTCCCCCTAAGAAAAGAAGTTGCAAGTAACAGAATCTAGATGTGTCATGGACAAAGAAACAGCATTAATCTACATGTCTTTGCAATATGACTCTTTCCTTCATTTCTTATTAATATGAAAGCCTTCTGAGGAATTCATCTACCTATCCATTGATGGAGAGAGGTCACATGATAGAGTGGTTAAGAGCATTGTTCCTGCTTATGGCATACCAGTAATGGTCAAGCAGGGAATTATTTATATGATACAGGTCCCAAAAAAAGAAAAGAGAGATAGGAAGGAGAGAAAGAGAGAGAGGCCAAAAACTTATTCAAAGAAATAGTAACTGAAAGTTTTCTAACCTGAAAAAGAAACAGATGTCCAGCTCCAGGAAGCCCAGACAGCTCCAAATAAGTTAAATCTAAAGAGATCCTTACTGAGACGCATTACAATTAAATTGTCAAAAAATGGAAACAAGAGAGAATTTTAGAGGCAGTAAGAGAATACAACTTGTTATGTGCAAAGGAACATCCATAAGATAATTAGCAGTTTTTTTTAGCAGAAAATTGGCAGTCTAGAGGGAGTGCCGTGATACAAAGCACTGAGAAGAAAAAACTGCCAACCAGGAATAATTTAACCAGCAAAGCTGTCCTTCAGAATGTAAGATAGTTTTCCAGGCAAACAAAAACTGCAGGAGTTCATCACCACTAGACTAACCTTATAAGAAATGTTAAGGATGCTTCTTCAAGCTAAAGTGAAAATATGCTAATTAGTAACAGAAAAACATGAAAATATAAATTACATTGGTAAAGGTCAATATATAGTTAAATTCAGAATATCCTTATGTTATAATGATGGTGGGTAAATCACTTATAAAACAAGTGTGAGGTTAAAAGACAAAAGTATTAAAAAGGCATAACTATAATCATTTGTTAATGAATACACAAAGTTAAAAAAATGTAAATTGTGACATTAAACTTGTGGAAACAGAGAGTTGAAAAGTGGTTGCCAAAATCTGGGGGGGGTGAAGGAAATTAGGAGAGGTTGGTAAAAGGATACAGATTTTCAGCTATAAAATGAGTAAGCTCTGAGGAGCTAATGTAAAATATGGTGTTTATAGTTGAAATACTGTATTGTATCATTGAAATTTGCTAAGAGAGTAGAACTTAAATGTTCACATAAAAATAAAGAGAGAAATAAGTGAGGTGATGTGTTAATTAATTAGATGGGGGAAAGAATTATTTCACAATGTATATGTGTATTAAATCAGCACGACGTACACTTTAAATATCTTACAATTTTATATACCTAAATAAAGCTGAAACTAAAGAAAAGAGCATTGTCCCTGGAATTGGATTGCCTGGGTTTATATGACAGATCTTTCACATAACTAGCCAGGAGATACTGGATGTGTTGTTTAAACAATCTATACCTCAACATCTTTATCTGTGAAATGAGGATAATAATAACAATCTTCACATCCTATGTTGTTATGTAAAAATACAGTAAATTAATACATACCACAGCTCTCAGAACAGAGTCTGGCACATTAAATCATCATTTAATGATTAACCTTCATTAAATGCTGGCTATTATTCTCATTTATTCATTCTCCCTTTGCACAAATATTTGAAAGCTCCCTATGTATCAATCCCTCTGATAGGTTCTGAGAACAAATAGTCATCATGGAACTAACAATCAAAACAGTACATAAACTTTAAACAATAGTCACGCCAATGAATAAAAATTACAAAATATGCTAAATGCTATAAAGGTAAAATTCAAAGTATTTCCAGTATCAGTGACTACCTTGAGCTAAAGTATTGAAGGCAACTTTTAAATGCAAATACATTGGGCTGTTCCTAGTCTGTTCACAAGGCCAGAGGCAGTGTGGGGCCCTGACAGATGGTCACTTTGTTGTTGGTGTTAGGTGGACACAGTGCAGAGCATCAACTGCTGCCCATGGGGAACAAACCCAGGTCCAAGGAGGGACACTGGGTTGAGTAAGCAGGATGGAATCAAAAAGTAAAAGGGATTCCAGATGAGGGTGAAACATCACTCAAAACAAACATCACCACTCTACAATTTTGTCTAGGAGGAGTCCTGAACCAAGTTATGAATAATACAGGCACTTAAAATAAATCATAAGAATATTTTACTATGATTGACACATGGTAAGCACTTAATTATATGGTACTATTATTCTACTGAAAGTACTAATCTACTTAATCTTATAAACTCTGTACAGTATATCCAGCTATCTCCAACTCCTTGATGAGACAGATCACAACTTACACATGAAACTTATATTCAAACCCAAGTTTCTGCTCAAAAAGCCCCCGTTACTAACCACAGTGCATCATAGTCTCATTCTTCTAGAATAATAGAACTATACTGCACCTAAAGTTGAAAATTAAGTATTTATCGTCCAAAAGGAGTAAAAGTAATATCACTCTTTATTGGTATTATCTTTTATAGCTGCAAAGTGCTCTCATGCCCATAATGGCAGATTATCTTCAAAACAACTTGAGAAATAAGTTTGAATATCTTTATTTTACAGATGAAGAAATGTATTTCCAATAAGCTCAAAAGATTCTCCCAAAGGTACACAGCTGATGAGTGGCAGAAGCAAGTAGTTCCAAATGCAGTGTGTGTTCTGCCACCCTTGACGATGTTCTAGGGAGAAAATAGTGGTGGGCCATGTTTTTTGTGAGATGCTGTCATTTTCTCACGAGGAATCTTGACCCAATAAGAACATTTGTCAAGAACAATTGGTTTAAATGCATATGTTACTAAATCATCTTGGGGAAAAAAGGTCTATGAGAATCTGAAATACTATATAAACTAAAATATATATAAATATATTTCATTCACTAAAATGTTTTAATTATTTTAATTTTAATTTTTTTGCTAAGGTGGTTATCACTGGTTCCCAATAACAAAAATAGCTAAATTTGTTTTAAAACTATTTTTTTACTTTGATTTACTTTTAATGTCACTTAGCCAGCTATTAGTATATTCACTCTGCTGCTCTTGCAGGAGGGAAGGTAAATCCTTTTATCTTCCACTTGACCTTAACCTCCAATTTTTGAAGGGTATTTCTACATGTACTTTAACTATTTCAACCAACCCCTGACCTCTGTTCACCTTTAGGTAACCATATAATAATACTTTCTGAGCAGGTTTGATGATCTTGAGACATTTTTCTTAGTTGAATGTCAGCCTTGATTATAATTTTCTGAATATTTATAAATTATTAATTAAAGAAGGAACAATAGCCAGAAATATGCTAGGTGGCAAAGGGAATACCATCCTTGACTTAAGAATTCACCATTATCCTCAGATAATATTTATTGGACATTTGCCAGGTGCCAGGCTAAGGGCTTTACATATATTAACCTATTCATTCTTCATAATAGACCTATGAAGTAAGTAGCCATTTTTTTAGTCTCCACTTTCTGGATGAGAAAACTGAGGCACAGAGTGGTCAGGCAATTTGCCAAATGTCACACAGTGAGAGAGCTAGGTTTCAGGTCTGGTTTTAGAGCTTGTACACTTTAACTGCTCTATGCACTATGATGAGAGACAAACATAAAACCCTTTAAGACTTAAAAGATGAGTATCTGGTTCTCAGAAAAAAAACAAAAAGTGAAATAGAAGATATGAAGAAAAAATATAAAGAGTAAAATTAATTGGAGAAAATGATTTTTTTCTTCCAACTAAAAATAAAATACATAACAACGAGGTAGCTATTAATGAAATCTGAGTTAAACATATTAACACATGAAAGAAGAAATTCCAAATGGAAATCAGAAACTGTAATGTGGAAAGGTTTTATGTTAGTGCAGAGCCCAAGATCTGAGTTCACATAATCTCAGCTTTACCACTAATGTGCTGTCAGGCAAGACAACAGGGTTAAAGTCCTTGGCACTGTGCCAGCACTTGCCAAGGTTTATTCCAGTTTGGAGCTCTTCATCTCAAAAGTGAAGAGTTTGGATTGGATCATCTCTAGTCTCTTCCTGCTTGATGTGTCTGGGATACAGTCAGTGCCATAATACATCAAATGACTGCTTTGTAAGTTTCTATGTTCCAGGAATAGGGTGGGGTCCTGGAACCAGAAGGCATGATCTCACTCCTTCTGGGAGCAGCTCTGATGCTCACCTATGCCAGGTGAAATTCTTGGAGACCTGAATCCTCTGCTGGTGTGATTGACACCCAAGGCCATCTCCCTTTGACACTGTAACTGACCACATCTGACTCATTATTATTACACACTGTTAGAATTTTATAACTATATGAACATTTATGAAAGAGTTTTAAAGAGTACCTGGGCCTCATTAAAGGATTAAGAATTTGGTGTGGATTTAATTGTTGTAACAGAGACTCTGGTTTGTCTTGCCATTCTCCTTGTTTTCCTTATAAATAGAACCTTCAATTTTAGCTGGTCACACAAACATCCAGAATAATTGTTACTTTCCCCAGTCTTCCTTACAGCAAGATGTGGCTGTATGACTAATTTCTGGCAATGGGATATAATAAAATTTTTACATGCAACTTCTGATAAATATTCTTAGAGGGAAGTAGCAATCCCTTTTTCTCTCTTTTTGCTGGCTGGAATATAGATATAATGACTGGTGCTTACACAGCCATTTTGAACCATAAAATAGAAGCCAAATGCTGAGTACATGTAACAATGAGATAAAGAAGTCTAGGCCATGAAATTACTTTATTCAACTCTGGACCAGCTACCTCCAGTCTCTTAATGTGTATGAGAGAGAAACTTCTATATATTATTTTTCCATAGCTTCTATATCTTCACTATCATTTAGGAACATCTGTCACTTATAGCTGAATTCTATCTTAAGTGATAGAGAGGGTCCTTGGTGTGTGTAGAAATAGTAAGTAATAATTTAAGGATTCCTGTTTCATTTTTAAGATAAGCCCATGTGTTCCATTTAGGACAACTGCAATGTAGAAACAAATACAACTGATACATTGCTTTCGTGTTTCTTAAAAACCTAACTACACTTCAGAGCAACATCTGCTCTGCTGCTAGAAAAGATAACACTAGTTGTAGTACACTATATTTCATTTTATTGATTTGTTCAGCTTTATTGAGATATAAATGACAGATAACATTGTGTATGTTTAAGGTGTATAATGTATCGATTTGATACACTTATTTGTTGCAAAATAATTGCCGCCATAACTTAGCTAAAACCTGTACGTCACATAGTTACCATTTCCTTTTTGAGTGAGAACATTTAAGATCTACTCTCTTAGAACTCTCAAGTATATGATACAGTATTGTTAACTGTAGTCTCCATGTCATACATTAGATCCCCAGAATTTATTCATCTTATAATTAGAAGTTTATGCTTGTTGACAGACGTATCTCCATCTCCCCTTCCCCCAGCCCTTGGTAACCACCACTCAATTCTGTTTTTATAATTTTGTTTTTTTAGATTCCACATATAAGTGATATCATATGGTATTTGTCTTTCTCTGTCCAGCTTATTTCACCCAGCAGAATGCGTTCAAGTTCCATTCATGTTAAATAAATATATATATTTATTAGTCATTCATCTTTTGTCAGACATTTAGACTGTTTTCAGATCTTGGCTATTGTGAATGAACATGGGAGGATAGATATCTCTTCCAGATTCTGTTTTCATTTTTCTTCCAATATATTCCCAGAAGTGTGATTGCTGAATCATATAATAATTCTATTTTAAATTTTTTGATGAACTCTCATACTATTTTCCATAGTGGCTGCACCAAATTACCTCCCCACCAACAGTGCACAGGGTTCCTTTACTTCACATGCTCACCAACATTTGTTATCTCTTGCCTTTTGGGTAATAGCCATTCTAACTGGTGTAAGGTGATAGCTCATGTTTTGACTTGCATTTCTCTGATGATTAGTGATGTTGAATACCTTTCATGAACATGTTGGCCATTTGAATGTCTTTTTGGGAAAATGTTCATTCTTCTGCCCACGTTTTAATCATGCCATTGTTTTTTCCTATTGAGTTGTATGAGTTCTTCGTATATTTTGGATATTAACTCCTTATTAGATATATGATTGCAAGTATTTTCTCCTATTCTGAAAGTTGTATTTTCACTTTTGCGATGGTTTCCATTGCTGTACAAAAACTTTTAGTTTGATCATAGTGTATGACCCTTTTAATATGCTGTTGAAGTCATTTCGCTAATATTTTGTTGAGAATTTTTGCATCTATGTTATCAGGGTAATTCTGGCCTTGTAAAAGGAGAAGTAGAGACTTTCTCAGACAAAGAAAAGCCAATCAGTTCATCACCACTGGACCTGCCTTACAAGAAATGCTGAAAGGAGTTCTTCAAGCTGAATAAAAAGACTAAGATTAAGATTCTTTGTCTTTGACTTTTGACAGTTTCATTATAATGTGTCTCGGAGAGAATATTTTTAGACTGCCTATATTTAGTGACTTATGAGTTTCATAAACTTCGATATCTAAATATCCCCCCAGATTTGGGGAGTTCTCAGCTTTTATTCCTGTAAATAAACTTTCTGTCACCTATTTTCTCTCTTCTCTTTCTGGAACTCTAATAATTTGAAAACTAGTTATTTTGATGGTATCTCATTGATCACATAGATTTTCTTCAGTCTTTTTCATTTTTTTCTTTTTTCGTCTGATTGGATAATAGTAATTGATTTGTCTCCAAGCATACTGATTCTTTCTTCCGCTTGTTCAAGTCTTTTGTTGAAGCTCTCTGTTGAATTCTTCTGTTCAATCATTATATTCTTCAGCTCCAAAATTTCTCTTAGGTTCTTTTTCATGTTTTCTGTGTCTCTGTTGAACTCATTTTGTTCTTGTACTGGTTCCTTGATATTGTTAAATTATTTATCTGTTTTCTTGTAGTTCTCTGAGCATCTTTAGAATAGTTATTTGGAATTTATTTGATGGGTAATCCCTAGAAATCCATTTCTTTCAGGCCAGCTACTGGAAGTTTATTGTATTTTTTGATAGATTCATATTTCCATGATTCTACATAATCTCTGTAGCCTTGTATAGGTGTCTGCACATTTGAAGAAGAAGTCACCTCTCCAGACTTTATAGACTAACTTTATTATGGGAAGACTTTCACCTGTGAATGGTAGTACATTGCAACATATTATGACTCTGAGTCTAGTGGTATAAGGTGCCAAGTATGGGACTATGTGGCAGCACTTGGTCCAGGAGGGCATGCTGTCTCTTTGATTCAGGCCACTAGGGACCACAACATCCACAACCATGTGGTCTTTGTCAAACACTGTGAGGAGTCTGCTGTGTCTGCAAAAGCTGTTGGTGTCTTTAGCAGCAACTCCAGGTCCAGTGACTATGGACCAAGACAGGGAGCAGTGGTGGCCAAAGATGGTGGTGTATACACACTTGGCTGCAGCAGCCAGAAACAGGTGGCTGTGTAGTGCAAAGAATCTGGTACATGCGTGCACATGCACACATGCACACACACACACACACGCACACACACACACACACACACAATGGTGGAAGCCAAAGGCAGGCAGCCAGGACCACAGCTAACTGCAGTACCCTGGTAGTTGTGGGAGTTTTTACTGTCAGCATGTATAACTGTGGCTGCTGTATTTTATTACAGATGCACAGCAATGGAGGCTGGTGACAGTGGTTGGGCTTAGGGCATGCAGGTGAGCACAGTAGTACAGGCCAGTGACAGAAAACATGGTCTGATCAGGGCCCATAGGCAGCTATGGGGCCTTAGCTGTCAGCGTGCTCTCTTGTGGCTGCAGTCTCTCTCCAGATGTTGGCGTAACAGTGGAAGCCAGTGACAGGCATCAGGCTGGAAGAGGGCAAGTACACAGCTAGAGGGGCTATCCCCATGCATGTACACAGTGGTAAGCATCAGCTATGAGGGTCTAGGTTAACACATTGTACTCCTGTAGCCACAGAGGAATGGGCTGGCTGCTGGTGCAGTTCCCAGGCTTCAGTGGGGGCAAGGATGGGAGGAAGTAGGGAGGGATTCAGGTGACTGGTAGGAATACCTGAGAAACAAAAGCTGATGAAATCTGCAGGTGGTCCTCTGCAGCTGTGCTGGCCATTGGTTCCTTCTTCATTGACAAAAACTTCTGGATTTATCTGTAAAGCAGGTTTCTGTAAACTACAATGACTCTTGCTGCATGGCTGCTCTTGGTAGCATCTGCTTTTCTTCCTTGTTTTTAGCCATCTCTACATGTCTCAGCTTGGCCAGTCTGTGTGGAGTAAAATCAAAGTGGGATCTTTGAGCGGTGCCCTGAAGGGCTGTAGAAACTGGTGGCTCATCCTGCTCATCTTTTCCTGGCAAGAGGAACTCTTTCTAGCTGGGAATTTTTCTCTTGGTGCTGAACAATGCGTGCTTGGGAGATGGGATGATGCAGGCAAAATGAGGCTGTCTTCCTTCTCTTTATTTACAATTACTCTCAGGTGTTTTGCTCTGCAGCATTGCTGAAGTTTCTTAAGTGGGCTCCAGAGCTCTCTCAGAGCTGTTGTTGTTCATGGATACTTGTCTATCTGTCTGGATGAACTTTGTGGGGGAACGGAGGCTGCTGTCTCCTATGCCACCATCTTGGTGACATCTTCCCTCTGTACACAATTATATTAGTTTCTCCTTTTTATTGTTAATATATCATGTGTTTGTTTCCTTTGTGCTTTGCCTTGGGGTACATTATGGACATTTTAAAACTCATCCTTTACAATAAACGCAACAACAATATAAGGAGGAACCCTCAGATGAAGCCACTATAAATGGGAAAAGTAACTTAAAAAATTGAAACTGGTGGGGAAAATGATGAATGTTGCCTGTGATTTTAAAAAGAAATTGGTTAATGTTAAGGGCCATTTTGAAGGGCAAAGAGAAACTTCTACAAAACTTAGAAACTGCTCTCATGATGCCATGACAAAAGTCAGTGAGAGAGGTGAAAACTAGAAGAAACGTATTTGACTTGAGCATACACCGATGTTAGATACTTACCACTATAATGGCAATTAATGAGAAGCTTGGGGAGTTATTGAAAAACTTAAAGACTAAGCAGGTAAAACATCACAAATAATTTGTTACACAGTACAGATGCTTCCAAAATTCAAAAAGCCTTTGAAACTGCACAATGTCAAAGTGAGCAGCTTAAATAGTATACCTTCTGAAAGGGTTTTCTAAAATATTTGTGAACATCATCATGGAGCAGAGTTACCTATGACAGCAGATTTTTTGTATAGATAAATGGACTTATTTGGGAAACAAAATGCCCAATGGAATATTTTTTAGTAAAGCATCCAAAGAAGTGAATTACATTCATAGTAGGCAAGGTGTATTTGAAAAGTTAACATTTTAATTCTACATGAATTACTTTACATTTAAGAACAAATGATGAACTTACAAAAGTCCTTGTGGAAGATGTTTTAAACAGAGAAGTTTCCCAACTGATTTAAAATATATTACCATTATTCAAATATGGTGGATAATTTTTTTAAATAATAAATGTTAGAACATATGTATGGTTTTAATATTTTCTGAATAAATTATAAAAACTGGATGATTACTTATTTATTGAATATGCATACCTCACTTAGTATTTTCATAGTACTTAGTCAAATTTTTGTTCAAGTTATGTATTTTAACTTGTGAAGATATTTAACACAGCTCTGTTTACTATTTTAATATTTTATTAAACAATAAAAGTCTAAAGCAAAAAAAGAAAAAAAGAATCCAAGAGATCATTTACATCTCTGTTTTACAAAGTACAAAAGCCAGATGGCCTCACATTACCTTAGTCACAATATCCTCCAAATGAATAATTGTAGTTTAGAGATTAAACAAAAATCAAATATTAATAATTTCCTCCAAAGTTAACACAGGAAATTCATTGCTAAGAGAAGATTCTTTTTAAACACAAAGAAACTATTTTTCCTGTGTTACGAAACTGTATTCTATATTATGTCTAAAAGTCAAAGAAGAAAACAATATCTCTTATCAAACATCTAGTTACTTAGGATGGCTTCTAAAATACAAAACTTTTTAAAACATTTTTGTGACCATTAAATTTACTTTAACTCTTTTTTCTAAAGTTCTTATTACTTTCATATCACAAAGCAGAGTTTAAATCATATAGGGAAGCACATTTTTACCTAGTGAATTTAATCTTTCTTCTTCACAAGCATTTAAATCAAAAGTACAGAAATAAATTGATTTAAAATGTTACTGAGAAAAAAGTATATGCACACTTACTCTCTTTTGTTTGTTAATCTTATCTAGAACTTTATGAAATTTTTTTCTAAAATTTATATAATAGCTTTCATCATTTTTAAATTTTATTGACAAATAATGTTTGTGGTATAAAAAATAACTCTTTAAAGACTCAAATTTTTACATTCCACAGTGTCCGAGAAATAATACTAGCTGCTCATAAATAACAACTATTCAATGAATGATCACATTTTTAATCTTTTATTTGCACTGCCTAAATATCCAGTAAGGCTTCAAGGTTATGCTAATTTACATGGCTTCTTATTGACTGCAGCAAATCAACCTAGAATTATATAGAACACAAAATATTTTACTTTAGGAAATCTTGAAAGACAAAGCAACACATTTGGAAACTCTAATGGTGTGCCAAAGAGAATAGGAAGTTGAAAGCTGGAGATTCAGGCTCAAGTGACAACTCACTGTGTCCAAGTCTTTGATAGGAGCCCTGCCCCCTGCTCTGGGACATTTTCCTCTTTTGTGGAGTTTGGAGGTTGGGGGTGGAGTGGGCAGCTTACTTTAACTCTAAAGCGTTTTCCTGATTGAAATGTTTATGCTTTTACTAAGTATCAAACACTCAGAATATAAGTAATATTAAAGGAGAGTCTGTGTTTCTTAGAAAATTATAAGCAATGTGCTCTCAAAGTTATAGTTTAAAGTATAAAACAATTTAAAAGTTCAAATTTTATAAGTAGTAGTTTATAGTACTTTAGAGATTAAACAAAATATCAAATATGGAAAATAATATTGATAATGTCGGTAAAAAAGTACAAATATACAAAGTATATCACTTGTTACATTCAAAATTATTGCTTTTGATTTTAAATCTATTAAACCCCTTTAGCCTTCTCCTTTTCTGTTTTAATTATATCTACTTAAATCTAAACATTCACCCTTTTCCAACTTTGAGCCCTTCTCTGAAATCTTCCTTGATTATTTCTGTCTTCACCAATCTCCCTTCTTTTCTGAATTTCCCAATAAGAAAAATACTTCTGTAATGATCAATAGGTGTTTAATAATTTGTGCACATCAACCACTTTGAACATTTTCTTCTTTCCCTACTGGAATACAAATGCTGAAAATAGACTGGGGAATAATCAACAACAGATGGTAAATACTGGCTTAAAAACCAGCACATGGGGAGCTATCTAGAGTAGGGTCCACATGACAGCCTCTTCAGCAGTGGAAATCTTCATTAGTGATAAATGAGATTGATTGAACAGGAAGGATGAAGAAAAAACTCTGGGTCTCAGCCTAGATGAGTCAACCAGGCTCAGCTAACATTTTTCTTTTCCGATCATTTGAACATTGACTTGCCCAAGACTGAATCATCACCATACGGGAATCCAGCAAGTGATTGAGTAAGAGGGGCAAGATCTCATGAAGTCAAATATTTTAGAACCTCTTGACAACGAGGACAGAACAGGTTGGATGTGCTTCCTTCAGGGTATGAGTGTTGATCCGATTTGAAGAGGGCTGAGGGCTCAAAAATAGTGTTATTCATTTTCAATGATAACTTCGTGGTTCTCTGTGGTTTTAGTCATCTCCGTGGTAGATGGAGGCACTGTGGTAGGGGAGCTTTGGTCGGCCACAGGGGTAGAAGGCAAGATACTCTGAGATCCAGGCAGCAACGCTGAAGCAGGAGATGGGGTAAAACTAGAGATGCAGGTGACATGACTGGACTTTCCATCTGCATGAATGATGATGGTGGTACCAGTGGTAGGCTTGCCAAAGTGGACAAAATATAAGACCAGAACAATGAGGGCTGTAGCAATTAGACAGGCCAACAGACACACCAGAAATGTTTTCCAGAGTGACCATGGTTTTGCTGTAACCTGCAAAGTATTATAATAAATGGATATTTCAAATTACATAGTGGCAAGTTAGGTAAATAATTACAATTAGAATAAAACTAACCTTTTTCATTACTCCAAATGCTGTGATTTAAAACACAATATATCAATTCTTTCTCTCTCTCTCCC